>CM043022.1:7990846-8335414 GCA_023690525.1 Holotrichia oblita
GATGTAGAATGACGATTCAACATATAGAGGATCGCCATATCAATGACATCTTTTTGTACTAATACACCTATATATAAAATCCTCCAGCTTTTACATTGAAAAACGATTTAATTCATGTAATTTGGTTGCTCATATTCAAACGCATTATTTAATAACTAGAAATAAATTTTAGTTAATTAATTTCTGTTCAACTAAATCGGTATTTCAGTGTATTTAACTGGTAATATCAAACAAAGCTTCCTCGTTATAGTAACAAATTTCACGTTCGTTTTTTGTATGTATGTACAATGCGAGCTATCTGAAGTGAAGTGTAGTGGTAGGATAAAAATCACTGGCACGCTTGATTTTTACATTCTACAGTTAGCTACATTGAACAAATATGTGCTTTCTGTCAGTTGGTTGTTTTCGTTTGCTGTTGTTATTTCTTTATTGTATTTGTTACCGTTTATATATTGCTATTTACCTGCGGTTTTCATCGGGTTTCCGGCATATTTGTAGATTACTGACGTAGTATACCTAACTTTTATAGAATCTGTCAAAACAATTTATGTGCAAGTTAATTGCCAATTACTCAGTGTTCCCAACTGAAAATTTTAGATGATTCACCCTTCACTTGACTTTGTTCACCCTGTATATAGTGTCCTAAAGTAAGCTCTGTGATGCAAGGGAATTCCGCCACAGCATAAGAGCTACTAGAATACATTTTATACAGTAGATTAATACATTAAACTGGTTTACAGTGTAACCAGCATATCAATGTTTTATACATGTTTACTGATAACGTTGGTTGTTGCCCGTTTGTTCCTTGTCAAGTAAAGATTTTTTACAATTTACTAATAAACCATGTTCATATCTAGTACTTGCCTATAGTTTTAGCCATGGTTTATAACTTGTATACCCCACTCCCCGTGTAGTATTAAATATTTGTCCCAAATACTGCAGTTTTAAGAAACGCGGTCAGAAGATATTGTGCACAGGAAGTAAAGCCAGATAACATTTTGATATTTTGTTTCCTTTACATATGTATAAAATTAGGTATAATAAAGTAATCTATAAAAGCATTGAATAAGAATAGAAATTGCTTTAAATACCTTTGGAGTTCCTCGTTCGTCTAATGCAAAATTTACGGAGAATAACTTCATTGATCTTCAACTTGGAAAATTAGTTTTTACAATCACTTTCAAACTACCGTTGAAAAGAAAGCCAGGCTGCGTTTTAAAAGTGTAATGGTAAAAGTTGTTAAAAAAAATTCTCCAATAACTTAAATATGCGATATTGCTGTAATATGTTAATTGCAAGCATTGAAGTGCGCATAGATAAAATAATAAATCAGTTCGTTTTTGTAATGAGTTTGAATCAAATTTATATTACTAAAAAACTTGTAATTAACTTTGTAATGTCAACATCATTGCAGAGAAGGAAACGGAATTTTAGATTTTGGAGGAGCACTCAACTTTCTCCGCAAAGGAGAACTAAACTTTTAAATACACCGTTGAATGTTTGTAATTTCGCAAAAATAAATAAATTAGAACAAAAAAAATTAGAAATATTGTTCATTTAAGTTGTTCTTCGAAAGCAACCTTTCCAGCTTTTATTTGTTCGTCTGTTTAGGTAAGCTTGACATTCTACATATAGGCTATTGTGTAACTATCAGTTCTTCCACTCTATTTAAGCTTAGATTTGGACACATTGCAGTAAATTGCAATTGTTTTTCAAAAATTAATGCAAAGTTAAAGAAACAACACAACTTTCAAATCTTGTGGAAATTGGAAAAGTGGTCGGTAGAAATAAGTCTACTCTTTAATACGTTATTAAAGATAAATAAAAAAGATGGAAGCCCTTGTACTCTAAATGACGTCTTTTAAGATTGTGCAGAGACGAAGAACCGGGACAAAATATCTGTATTCTGAGAAGTTGCGAATAATCTATCGAAGAGCAAATAAAACCGAGAAGTTTCAATCAAAATTTGAACAAAAATGTGTCTGCTGAAACACGCCATGGGATTTTAAGACGACAAACGAATTGCGCTCAAGAAAGCTCTCATCAATGAAAGGAATCGTATTGAACGTTTATGTTATACGAACTTAAGGATATTAAATTCTGAAAGGAAGCGATTTCCTTAAATGAAAACATAATTAATTTGTTCAAATCTGATGGATACAGTTTTGTTTAGTGTAAATCGAACTATAAATTGAATACCTAATATTCATAGGCTATTTAAACATGATACACAAGTTATAAAACTGTGCGACTAATAACGAGGTCGGTAATTTTGTATTTATTAATTATATAATAGCCAAATAAATTTCAATCATACCGTTGTGCTTTTCACTAGTATCTTAAGCTTTCAATTAATTATTTTGTAGTATGAGCAATGAGCATAAATATAACCTTCCACGCATTGTTCTTTTCAAAAATTACAAAATGTACGTATTTATATTTTCTCCTAACTGCTTCTTTCAACACTGAAAGCACTCGCTTTACACGTATTTTTACAATATCTTTAGTAAGATCACGAAGAGCATTTTGCTTTTTCCGTTTTCGAATGTGTCCTCTTTTTACATAGTTGCTATTACAAATAAGTTTATTAAATTTGTTGTAACATCACATTATTTCTTCCGCTTGGCACAATTTTTTTGATCAAAAAGTATTTGATTTTGTTGAATACCATAGCCTAATGGTATATTTGTATGCAAATAAATCCTTAGTTTATCATAACCATTTAACAACACTAGCCTTGAAATGCATTTATGCAGTATTCGCAACTAATAAAACTGCCGCCTGTATATGCTAACGCCCAAAATGCTCAGAATCCATACTAAATTGGCATTTAATCTAGGAATTCTAATGCACATGTCATGTTATTCAGAAATCTTACGGTAAAACTAATTGTGGAATTTTAAATGACATTACTTTCTAAAAAAAAGTATACATTACATATGCATTTTGCTTAATGTTACTACTGTGCGGGGATATTATCAGTATTCAGGAAGTAATTCAGATGGTTATTAAAGCCCTTCTTGTTTATAACTGCAAAATAAATATAATTTATAGGAACGCACATTACACCGTTATAATATTTAGTATAGGAAATAAAACTTGAACAGGTGTCCACCATAGGTGCTGATGTACTCGAATGTTTAATTTTTGTAATTTTACCAGAAGCATTCAGAGTTACGTATGAACTGCAATAGCACTAGTGCTATATTTAATTGAAGTGTATACACCGTTCGCTCACCTATTCCGCATTTCAATAATTCATAAGTCTTTATTGGTAAATGGCGTAATTTGTTTTAAAAATAAAGCTGGCAGGAATTTCCTAGGTCAAGTTCAATGTCAAACTGACATACCTACCGCTATTACATTACAACAGACAGATCGATCAAGGGCAACCGTATTTTGCTATAAAATATAAATTGAAATCGAAAGCGGAATTCGTTTTATGAAATTAGACTAGAGGAATGATGTCGTACAAACTTCGATAATTATAAATGACAATATAGCACTTTCGTAAGGGTTAAATAGTTAACGCAAAAACAGTCACCATTCATATTGTTCTAATTGGAATCTTATATAATCGCAACGGTTTTGATGATCATTATGTTAATATTATGGTAAAGCGTGTATGGTATATGGTAAATTAAATAGAAACCCTAAAAGTTGAGAATATTGTAAAAATTCATTTATAAAAGTTATAGAATCAGCAACCCTGAGAAAACAATGGAAATAAAGCCATATACTTAGGAATTTGTACTTAACACAAATTTAACCTTAGTTAGTAAAAAATGCGCTTAATTTGCGCATTCACGTACTACCAATTAAAACCTATACTTACACATGTTAGGATTAGTAAACACTGCTGTTTTTCCTAGAAACTTCACTTGTGATCGTATTTTTAAATTATATGTGGGAATCTGTAGAAATCAGATGAAGAAATCTCCTACAATTATGTGCGAATAAGATGGTGTAATATGTTATTGATATTTAATATGTAGTGATTTAATGTAGAACTGATTGATAAAATTATATCAAGTACAATATATAATGCTTCTTCTATTGCTCTTCAATACATGGCTATAAAATATACTTAATCTTAGTTCTGATTTGGTTGAAACTTAATCTAAGTATGTTAACTTATATTGATATTAATTACGAAAACTTCCCAGGTACCACGAAAACGTTTTTAAAAGGTTAAATAAAGGTTACTTGCAACGTTCAACGTTTATAAACGTTAAAATAACGTTGCCTCAACGTTACTCACTAAACATTAATGTAACGTTAAAAAGATAACCTTATATGTATTTGATTACTTCGACAGTGAAAATATAACGTGTTAACACATGTTTGATATGTATAATTTTTTTAATAGATAATGAATAATGATACGGAGTTTACGTTGTAGAAATTAGAAAATTAACTTATAACAGTTTATTTACTTTCCTATTTCTTTTATTGAATACGAATTCATCATATTCTTCATTTTACTGCTATTCATTTATTTCGGATATGTTACATATTTTTATAGTTTCATCGTTATCAGAAACTAAGCTATGGCAATTAAGTGGCGTCAAAATTTAATGTATTGTATTCCTTTATAAAATTATTTTTGCATTTTCCAACGTTAATAAAATGTTTCTCGCTTAACGTTTACAGAACGTTTATGGAACGTTAAATTATAACGTTTTATTTTTGAGACATTAAGACGTTTCGAAAACGTTATATAACGTTTTTGCTAACGCTTAGAAAACCTTTTTAAAACGTTTTACAAACGTTATATGCTACCTGGGTTGTAGCTGTCTGCGTAAAAATACCTAAAATTCTATAACTGGTTAAAATCATTTCATTTCTAGCGATGATTTTTAGTCTCGATAGGGTCGATAGCCGCAGTGGTTAGGCGGCTATCAAGTGATGTGGAAGATCGCTGAGGTGTGGCGTTCAATTCTCCGAAGCGGCGGTGCTAATTTTCTCGGAGTATTGTATCCCGGTCGAGCCACGCTGTTGCGAGCAAAGTAATTAACAGCGAAGTATTACAAACGGCGAAATGGCTGTAACAAGGCCATTTAACACATTTACGCAACCATAAACTACACAGCAAGAGTTTCTTGGTAGTTACGACAAGCAATAAAGGTTAAGAAGTATCTACAACTAGCACTCACCACGGATAATAATAAAAATCTCAGAGATCGGATGACTTTTGTTGACATAATCAACAAACTGCGATCAGGACAAAGTCCTAAAAAAAGATGTTAGTAGCCAAGTTTATCAGGATCGGATATTAATTCGATGAAACGCCAGCGACAAACCACAAGTAAACAAAAGAATGGATGTTCTTCCTGGTTCGAGGGTTATGTGCAGGATACCTGGCAGAGTGCCGTACTCAAAGAATGTCGGCTAGTCCCGTGAGCAGGGAGACAAGAGGCGGAGTGGTGGAGGGGAATCAGCCACAAGATTGGAGGTAACATAATGCAATAAGCTTTTGCCATATCCGTGGAGACGACTGGCAGATCCACGAACAGTGCTTGGCATTCAGGTCACACTGCCGAAATATCAGGCGACAGAAGATCGCATTGGTCGAAGTAAAAACGCGAGCCGATATACAGAGAACATGTTCAAGAAGTAGAAAAACATTATCAAGAAACTACAAGACTGAGAGTTGAGCCATCCATATAGATGTTTATCTTTAATGTGCCATCTGTTCACACATAGTTGAACCATCGGAGCTTGTCCAGGTTAGCTAAACTTCTATTTGAGTGTAATATACTGAAATGTATAGTAAGGAGGTTTTTACACTAAAAATTGCAAACTTTTGATTTATTGTTTTTAGTTGGATTACTAAGGTGCGGATTGAAAAAATATCTATATATTTAACTTGATGATGCAATTTAGGGCTGCACGGCCAATGGAGAGTGGCGGGAAATTTTCTCCATATCTTGTACAAGTAAATTTGATTGCAAGATTTTTTTAAAATTACAAACATAAGCGATAAATGGAAATTGTAGCATCAAATGTCACCTTATTGCCGTGTTACTGACATATGTATTTCTAATTTAAAAAAGTGCTAGAAAAAAATGTTAAGATTAAGATTCGCAGCGAAACTGAAACTATCTTTCCTTGATTCTTTTGTAGTTTTAATGAAAATATTGTCAGACAGATCATTGAAAAAGCAACAACAATAGTAGTTCGAATTAAAATTATGACCAGGAATGTAGTAGTTTGTAAGTAGAAGTTTGACTAAAGAGTGACAATGTTTACTTGTAAAAGGGAACGGAATGTTAGAACAAATTTACTGTACGCCATTTCAGACTAATGTCATTTTCAGTAATTACAATCGCTAAAAAGTTTTGATTTGGATGTATAAACAGTTTGCGCTAGTGTAGTAGGTGATACGAGTGGATGATTAAGAACGCTATAAAAAATCTACCAAGCTATACCTCGTTTATTGGAATATGGCCTAACTACTAAACTAAACTAGATTTCTAGAAAGCTTTTGTTATTCGGACCCTCAGTTTCAACACGTCTTAACATGATAATAGGAACGTATTTAACGAAATTAGTATTGTATCGTGGATCAGTAAACCAACACAAATTTCAAGTATAATTTAAGTTAGGAGGACTAACTTACACATACAGTAATAATAATGCCGATAACACAATTGTATGTTGTGATGTACACAATTTAAATATTTGTTGTCAATAGCCAAAACTAGGGCTGCATAATATAGATATTTTCGGTATTGGATATCGATACTAAAATAACACTTCATTTAGTATTACTAGGTCAAATTAATAGTCCCTCTATCCCTCATCTTTCCTATAAAACACACATGATAAAATGTGGAGATATACATTTAAAATTAATATGCAAACTAGCATTGAATTAAACACATCTTGCACACACAAAACTATACCGCGAGAGTTGCAATGATAGCCAGACAAGCGATACAGCTTACGGAGTCACTGTAACTAAGCACACACCACACATAAAAAATAAATAAATTAAAAAAATACTATAATTGAGTATTCAAAGCTTCATCAAGCAGAAATTTGTTTAGATATACAGAATGTCTCATTTATTTTGTAACCTGCGTAAACGCAAAGCAAATGAACAATAGGAGTGCACGCAAACACCGTTAGCGTAGGTAGCGGCGTGGACGAGCGTGCGAGCAACTCTAGCAACACGCTAGCAAACCGTACGAGACACTTCGGTGCTAAGGAAAAAGAAGTGAAACGTAGTTTTGCGTCATAATGCTATGTGCAGAAAAAACGCGCGTTTATTATTGAAGATTATTTTCGAACGTCTTCATACAAAACAGCCAAGGAACGATATGAAAACAAGTTTCCAGACTCGGTGGTGATGAATAAAAGCACAATTAAGCAAATCGTGGACCATTTTCAAACTTGCAACTTGCATTACGGAAGAGATAAACGCTATCACACCAAACGCATTACAGAATGTGTCTTGAAACCTCCTCAAACGGGCCCAGATATGTAAAGATAAAGACGGCGGTCTCTTCCAACAGCTTTTGTAGTCGTTTAAGCACCTTTGTCAAATAAAAATAAATGTTTGTACATTGTTCTTTTTTTGGTTGCAAAATAAATGAGACACTCTGTAGATATCCTTTTAGATACTCATTTTTTTAAATTTGTTTGGTTAACCGAAACTTGATGCAGAAGTAGTGAATACGTGCAGTGTGAAGTTATAACACTGGTAACACATTATATAGAAGATTACCATCTCCTGACAACGAAGGCTCAATGTGGGCATTAATCCCATTAATATCCACAATTTCTGTGAAAATATTTTTTTAGAACCATATGCTGCCAAACACTGAAGAACAAATCATCACACACAACACAAACATGTTCACAAAAATTTGACAAATGCAACAAAACAACCTTACTGTGATGGAGTTATAATACAATTGAAAAATAGAACAATATGAGAACATAGACAATTGTCAACTTAGAATTAACAATGTTTCTATTTCGATTTGTCTACATTTAACGAAAAGGAACAGTAATAGTCCAGATTTTAATGGCATGTCTACCACAATGCTCAAAGAAGTTGAGCATTTTATTAATCGCCCATTTAATTCTTTTTTGAAGAGCATATACCACACAAGAAACTTGGATATACACATACCAAATGATACGCTTACTTTCACACTAAAAAGCACTAAATGATATGAGCATTAAAATAAAACAAATCCTTAGGGTTAAAGGGAAAATTATTTCAAGCTCCATATAAACATACACGATTTTTTAATAGAACTGTATTATAGCTTCCTATTTTTTTTTATTATCGATAGACTTACAAATTTTAAATTGTCCTCTCTGTAATCTCCAACTAAATATATTATTATTCAACAATTGCGTATGTTGTACATTTACAGGTTTCGCTCTTATTTGAATGCTACTTTTTGTTCAACAGTGTAAGTGATTTGTGCCTACTATTGCATTAACTTATAAAGTAATTCTAAACACCTACGCAGTCTAGAAAAAGCCTGATATATTCCAGATCGGATGGTGTTATTCTGTGTAGTAGGTAAAGTTGGTCATAGGTGCAGGAGTGCAAGGGCAAACAGTTTCAGTATTTTGACATTTTTAAAGAAAGCATGAGTCTTGTGTTAACTTTATTAATTTAAAGAATTGACATACGCTACATTTAAAGTTATTTATTGAATATCGGGAGTTATTGATGTAACATGTGTGAAAGTTTTTGCTATTCTACGAAATCTAACGTAGTACACTACAGTACAGACAGCGATTGTGATTTGCTTCAGAGATACGATCCGAAAATAAGAACGCACATTGATACAATGCAAATCGAATCACATTTTTCCGTTTAAGACACAGAATTGTACAAATATTACAAAATATCTGATATGCACTAATGAAATTTAAATGAATGTAAATAAATTTGAAAAAAATACAAAATCGTGTCCAAATATCAATGCAGTAAAACATTCTCAGAAATATGCAATTAAAAACTAAAAAATTGTATTCAAAAAATCAACGACAAGATAATATAGTTAACAAAATATACATTATTGTTAGTAATAAATAACTAAAAAATATTTATCTAATTTTAACTTCTGCATGTTTACTTGTTTTGTATTAATACATAACGATTCGTATAACAGTGAATATTGGTAACTTTCGCAATACTTCTGCTGCGACCATCGTCGATATTATCTTCAGCAAAATGCTTCATAACTTTAAGTAAGCTGTTCTAAGAGACTGATCTTATTCCTACTTTCTCTTCTTCTTCTGAGTTTTCTTTTGGATCATCATAACTGTTTTTGTGTAATACCTTATCGTTTGTTATCTCTTCTTCATCTTGATTTAAAACTTCTTTTACATAGTTTAGAGATGCTCCTTTAAAGTATATGTCTTATGCATAATTTAGCAAAACGTTGTATATTTTTGAAGCGACGCAAATCGAATGCTCTTTAATCTCCACAAATATCAATGCAATCCACTTCTCGTTCTGTTATGATATTGTTTTCAAAGATATTTTCGTCTACTACTTTGTTGACATCATTCATTAACATTTTATACAGTCATTGAGGTAGCTAGTTCTTTAAATTTTTATAGATTGTACATACCTAGTAATACCACTTCGATATTGCATAGTTTGATTGCTGTTTATGTAAGGTAGCAAGTTATTTTTAGTTACATCTTTTTAAAAATCGGCTTAAACGTTCTTGTACTAAAGAAGAGAATTTGAAATACTGTAACACGTGAAGTATATCAAATAGTCTTTCTAACACCTATGTATCTATCTGACAAATTAATTTTCGATACTATAGTTAAACATAAAACATGCAGTCTGGTCAATTGAGTAAAAAACACAACTACGTTCAATTTGCAAATAAACAAGTATCTGGTATCTATTAATGCTTAAGGTTAAATAAAGTTTGAACCTCTATAATCGCTTCCGATCACAACAATTAGCGCATCGCCTGCAGTAATAACCTTTCATGGTATTATACAACTTGTCTGTTAAAATCAAACACAATGCTCTTATTTTTGGAAATGTTTGGAACCGATTATGTATATAATGAATTGATTGCATATTAACGCTACAACAATTATCTTTTATTAAATAACCAAAATAGTTGCTGTGTTTTTATTCAACCGATACGTGGAATTTCAAAGGTGAATCTATTGTAGAGGTGGGAGTAATAACAACATATTTGGATTTATTTTTAATCATAATTTAGAATACTATTATTGTAGTAAACTAGCTAATACACATGTTCATTATAATATGCTATTATAAATCTTAAAAACATTGTACTAATCCATTTGCACTTAAACAATTTTTGGTCTTGTAGACAACTTTTCAAGCTTAACAATATTTATGAATTTCTTGTTTCTTTACTCGCGAGCTTGTTAAAAACCAATATATTTATGCTAATCTAACTAGTTTAAACGGTTGAAACTTTTACAATCTTCTCGCACATCAAAAGCAGTCGAGTCCGGTTCTTTTCATCGAGTATTAACTGTCTATTAATTTGTATAAAAATTTACAGCAATTGGCTTTTTTTTCGTTTCTTTTTTATGTGTATTGGGTTCTAATTTTTATATTCTTAAAAAACTTTGCAAAATTTTGTTGGAACAGTCATTCTGCAATTTTAAATATTTTATTTATTTATTATTGTGTTTATATTATGATGATTGTGATTGTACACTATTAGTATTTTATACTGCCATTGTCAGCGTGCATTTCTGCATTGACAGCAATAAATATTATTCTATTCTAACAAAAAAAGTAACACAGAAACAAGAAAAGATCCGATAGATTGTTATAAAAGCTAATGGGAAAGAGATATATGCAAATATGACCGACATTTTTTCATTGTCTGATAATATCTTTTGCTTAGGTGACCTTAATATTAATTTACATTGTAATAGTTACGATGCTATTTTTTTGTTGTTGCCCGTCGTTGAATCTTTCAAGTTAACACATGATGATTTGTATTATACTTCTCATTCTTTGGCAGATCATTTATTTACCGTTCATTAACAGATTTCGAAAATGACAAGTATTCGTAGACTCAAATACGTCAATTTAGTACGAAAACAAAATATTTAAATTACAAAGTGACTTGTTTGAAGCGAAGATTCATTCTAAGTAAGCTATCAACATTACTGTTTATCTTAAGAATGTTGATCAAATTACGAATTATTGCTTTTTAATTTCAATCTGATCCTGAACTCAACTTCAAAGCTCTCAACCTTTTCTTTTCGGGCTGTTGATGATGACTACATTCAAAAAATTCTCTCAAATCTTCCATCTAGTACTCAAGGTGCGGACGTGCCTCAAAATAATTCACCACTGTTGAGTTTTGCTTTTTTCAAATATTTAACAATCTGCTGGTGTTCTTTAGGCATGAAAAATAATTGTAGTTTTCTTTCTGCTACACAATCTGGTTATTGTTCTGATTGTAGTTGCCAATCATGCCGCCTCAACTCGCCTCCATAGCTAGCTGCTTTTCGACCGATCATATACCAGACATGTTCGATCGCATTCAAATCCGGAAAAAGAGCTGGCCATGGAAGCATTCGTATACGCTGCCCTTCCATAAAGGCCTGTACTACACGCACGATGTACGGTTGAGCGTTGTCGTGCATGTATAGCAGACGTGGGCGCAGCCGAACATAGGGAAGCACAACGGGGCCGTAGCACCTCCTCTACGTATCAGCGAGCCGTCATCGTCTGCTGTACACGCAGCAGACGTGTACAGCCTCCATATGTAACAGCACCCCATACCATAATGCCTCGCTGGTGGTGGATATGGCGTGGTTGAACGCACTGCTTGAGTATAGACGCTCACCAGATCGCCGACGAACAAAGTTCGCGCGTCACCGACGCCCTATTCGAATCTTGATTCGAAGGAAAACAAAATATACTTCTACTCGGCAACCCACCGATACCTTGCGTTTACCCATTCGTAGCGTGTGCGGCGGTGTCCCGGAGTGAATGAAAGTCGCTGCAACGCACGGTGCGCTCGCAGTCTACCATCTACCAAACGCCCCCGTACAATTCGTAGTGTGCCTTCCCTTCCTGCTGACCAAGCGGCTCCAAGTTGCCTTGAGGACGACGTACGCGTCGTTACAGCGCTGAGCAGAAGGGCGCAGTCCTCGCGTGCTGTGGCCGCACGGTACCGTCCTGCTCGTGGCTGAAGGCGCGTACGTCCTACCTCAGTTGATTCTCGCCATGCCCGTTGCATAGTCGGCAACGACCGCTCGAGACAGCGCGAGATTTCACGGAAGGATACACCCGCTATGCGCATCCCCACAACCATTCTTTGCTCAAACTCGCTTAATTAGCGCGATCGATCCGCCATTATGCAGCAAATACAACTGCATACTGGACCTTCACACCACACTAAGACAGACCGGTTTATCACCCCCTTCGGTCTCCACGGCGACAGCAAGTCTCGAAGCTGCTCAGTAAAAAGTGCGACGATAGCAAAAGTCGAAACTCCCTGCATAGACTCGTCTATAAGAAACCTTGATGATCCGCAAATTTTATGGATGTGTCTTCACGCGTTCAGATTATACAGGGTGTGCTCTTCAATTATTTCCAGCAGTGTATTATTGACAATACAATAATTGTGCTTGACAACATGTAATATACGGTTAATTAGATTTTGTACTTTAATTTTATGTTCAACTTTATTGTTCAATAATTCAGTAATAATCTGAACGGTGTAATTAGTAGAAATATATGAATAAAAATTAACACTATTATAAATTACTAAATGTTGGGTTATTTTTCAAAAATAACTGATTTATTTTTATCTAAACACTACCCATAGGAACACTACTAAAATGACCTGTTTTATCGTCGTCACTGATGCGTAGGTGTATCAATACTTATCAATGTCCGTGAAAAATGGCACACACATCAACAATGAAACAGGGGTAATGACTGTAAAGTAGTTTTCGGTGTTACGATATGGTAGGAGCTATATGGATAATGTATGAGAACAATTTGATTTGTATTGCGAAAGGTTGTAGCACTAATACGTATACATCTTATTGAAAATGCAAAAACATCAGCAGTACATGTTTTGCAATTTCATAGGTAATGTTCTTTGTTTTAACTTGTACAATATTGAGCAATGATTAAAGCTATCCTAGAACGTATAATTTAAAGTAATAAGGATAAGTTAAAGAGTATCTTACCGTTTGAATCCCTTCTATTATTCTGATCATATACTAGTTGGAAACGTTTAGTGATATTACCCCATAATGTAATATGGAAGCGTACCTGGAAAAAATTTAGAAGATATAAATTATCATCACAGCTTAATAAAATAACTATACAATCAGTGAACTTGCAATGCTGATTATTTAATTAAGAACAATTTGAATTAGAAAACTCATTACGCGATATACAACAGTCGACGGCAATATTAAGAGTACGATGACCTGCTCTTAAAGCACTTACAAGATATATTTTAACTGTGATTACAAACAAAGCTATACATGTAAGTTTAGATATATGAAATTAATTAATAATTAGAAGTAGTATACTCCCAATTAAATTTTCCAGCATACTATTAGGAATCCGATACCATTCGTTTTCCAAATTCCTAAAATATGAATTCGCACTGGTCACATCCTCAAAATGTCCTCAATTGGATTAATATCTAGATTTTGAGAAAGGTAAATATTAGGCGGGCTCGTGGCCTAGTGGCTTGCACACTTGCCTCGTAGTCCGTCAGTACCGGGTTCGAACCCCGGTGCTTCCTTTCTGAGTTTGGTTTTCTGTAGTTTTCCAAATTCCACGGCAAATGCGGAAAGGTAACATCTTAAGTCGGTCTACAGCCGCAGGCGTAATAATAACTCATGGCCAGCCGATGCCCCCTGTAATTGGCGCAAGCTGTTGGGGGATGCTAAGGCATGAATTATTATTATTATTATTATTATTATATTATTTTCTGCTACATACTCCCTAACGATCCGAGAGGTACCTTTTGCATTGGTGTCCTTCCGGCACATAAAATCTCCTAACTTCATCTTCAATTTAAATCTTTGCAACATGGCGACATACAACGCATTCGCAACGCAACATCTCCTACCATCTCATGCTAAAGCAGCCTCATACTAATAGATTGTCACCGCCGTGCTTAACGGTCGCCTAAACCATTTTGTTACTAAGTGTCTTATCGGATTGCGTCCATACTCTTGCTCGCTTTTTTAAACAAAGTATCTCATCTGACTAGATGACAGTGTCTCAAAATGTTGAAGGCTTGTTTCTTTCCACTTTTACATAAATTCCAATTCTTTTTTCTATTGCTTTCGGAAATGTAAGGTAATGTCATAAACAGCTTCTAAACCCTGGCTCCCTTAAACCACGTTAAATTAGTTTGTCAGAGACAGTAATTCCTTTTTTGTCGCTTTTATTGCACTTAAACTTACATGTTGCCGTATTACTCTTACTAGCATTGTATCTCTGACTGATGTTTTGCTCCGTTTTCCGTAACCTTTAATGTCTTCAATACTACCGCGGATTTCAATTTTTTTACGAATTCGTGCAACACTGACCGTAGACAATTTGTATCTGTTAGCAATTTTATTAAAGCTGATGCTCATTTTCCTGTCCTCTACTACTAATTTACGAATAGCCGCACAAATTTCAGGTGTAGGAGCCATTATCAGTTATACATTTAAACATGTACTAAGCTTATACTTTTGATAACTAATTCAGAATAACAGGCGTTGTTTCTGTTTTAAGCACTAACATAAAATTAGATTATTTTTGCAGCGACCTTTTGCGCTGATCTGCATCGTACTCATAATATTGTCTCTTAGTTTTTTCTTATTATGTTAATGCGTGGATGAGTAACTTGTACCACAAAAAAAAAAAAGACATTTCACGTTATAATGTGTGGTGAGTGCTTAGTTGCAGTGACTCCGCAAGCTGTATTACTTGTCTGGCTATCACTGCAACTCTCGCGGTGTAGTTTGGTGTGTGTAAGTTGTGTTATAAAAATATTAATGAAATGTACCAACTGTTTTTAAATTTGTAATGCTAAAAGAGGATTATATCTTACTTCTCTTAATTCAAATATTAAGAAGAAATAAATAAAATATTGAAGAAAAATACGAATTACGTTATATAGAATAAAACACATAAGAATTTGTCTGAGATATCCCATTATCTTTCCTTTTCTTACGATAACTTTTATCTGGTTTGAAATTGATGTCCTAGTGGTGGTCTTGTTAGAAAGTATGTATTCATATATTTTAAGAGAAAAGTTACTTGAGTTTAAAATTAAGAAAGATTACGGTAGTTTTGAAAAATAAAAGATATTTTAAAACAAATAAATTGTTACTTTCATAATTAGAATGTAATACTCAATGTAAAATGATGAAGAATTTGATTTAAACATAGCGGATATTTGCATTGAGATTATTGAAATAAATAAATCGTTATTTGTTACAAACATTAAGATCCTCAATTTTTTCCAATATGAAATAATTGTTTTGGGAAGATTGATTCGTAAAAGAACCAATAACCTAAGAAAAAAACCTGCAACCGAAAGTGCGCCTTAAAAGGAGGAATGTCATTCACTTCCATATACGTTTTAAAAGAATAGGCACAGGAATGGAATTGGGCCAACTAAATATTTAAAGTTTTCTGCAGTATGTTCTTATCTGCTTAATTTCATAATTACATAACCTGTTCATGCGTGTAAATTGACAGATATTGTTGACGTACCACCTACATACAATCAGTCGAACTACAGGAGTTTCAGCTTATCTTATGCTTATATAAATTCTTACTATATATTATTATAATCGTACTCTTTGAATATATAGTATTCTTAATTGAAATCTTTTCAAATGTTTAAAGAAAAATTGCAACTCTTGAAATAAATAATAGTTTTACAAATTGAAATTATGTTGTTAAACAAATTAGTAGCTTTGAATGTACCTTTTTATGCGTGTAAGTATATTAGAATGTTAACGTTAAAATGTTCATAAAAAGCTGTAGTCATCTGTCATTGAAAAACGTTATTAATACTCAAATTGCAAAAATGGTAAAATAATTTCTTGCTTTACATATTTTATTGCGAAATCTATTATTTGAAAGTCGCTCTTTTTACATATGTTGGCATGCTGACATTTACTTGTGACGTTTGTTATCTTTATCATATGTGAATGTAATGTGTAACTGATAAATGTTGCATCATTCTGTTTTACATCTGTTCGACACGGTTAGATCCATCTTTTTCCTGTACTATATTTTCTAGCATTCTATTTTTAATACAATTTTAAAGCTAGAACATGCGCAGAAGTGCTATTGTCACATTGATCAACATAAATTAACTAGAACAAAACTGCAGTTCTACTCCAATGTTGTTACGAAGTGATCATTTTGAGGTCTCCTGAATTGGCCACACTGATTTTAATATTACAACACTGTGTAATTGGCGAACATTATTTTGGTGATTAGGTTTACTCATAGATTCACATTTTACTTGCAACAAATGTCAATGAAGTAAGCTTATTCGAAGTAATTTAATGAATATTTTTTTTTTAAATACAGTAAACTGAATATTTTCATGATCCGTCCTGTTGTAATGTTCCATTACGAAAGAGCGCCATTACAATAAACGTATCCTGTTGTATCATAAAAGATATTGGATATAGCGGAGATATTGAAAAATCAGCAATACAACACGAAGAAAATACAAAAACACAAGACACTACAGCAATACATACAATACGCACAAACAATGATAGCTAATAGATAAATACAGATGTTAACACTATGATTGTGACATTAGAGATGTAAATTTAGTATGGACAATTCCCGGAAGTAAATATACAAAATATCCTAATTTTTAATAATCCTGGGACTTTTTGGTTACCGACCCAGAACAGTTCAAAATGATCGCTTCGTATATTTCAGGTTATCTTGTAAATATACGTAGCTATGAAATTGATGTACTTATTTAATTACGTCTAAGCTATAATTTTCAAACTTCATGGCCAAAATCTAGATACAGATTCTAATAAATAAATTAGATGAGTCAAGTACAGCATCAGCAGAACATACTTTATATAAACAGATACTATGGTTCAAATCAGTATAGACTATGCCGTCAAATCAAAAATGGCTTCCGTTAAATTTACTTGTCTCATTCATTGATAAGGTAAAATGCAAGTAGATAGGGCTTCGATTGCTCGCGTCCCATTACAAAAAAATTAATTATTGTTTATTTAAAATTGAATTTCTTTTATATTCGATAGATGTATAAACACTGCACAGCTATAAGAATACGTTAAACGAATATTACATATCCATGAGAATAAAGAAAATAGAGTGAAATATAAGATAGTGGATGCAGCATTAAAGCAATGAAACGCGCAAAATATATTCCGATAACATGTAGATACAATCGCAGATAAAAATAATCCCACAAATCTTATAAAGTATTTTCACAAAATCTTAACTATTTAAATCTGAGTTTCCATAAATTAATCTAACAACCTAAAATCGTAGACCAAGAAAACGGTAAAAGTAAGTATATTCCCAATCTGCACTAAACTCTACAACTGGGATCTTTCCTATGTGAGAAACATTAGAGTAAGAGGTATCGATTACGAACTTATAAATTTAATTACGCAAACTGTAATACTACTATGTAACAACTCACGTATTTTGTAAATATACGATTTATAAGTAACGTCTTATACGGTTTATAAATTGAATTATATAAGACGTTATGTATAAATATTTTTCCAAACTGTACTTCTTCAGTGGTTAGGGATATAGATGTCTAAATTAGAAGAGCGAAATGCCGTAAGGGCTGCTAAAGTGTTTTCGTATACGTGACATATAACTGTCTTTCGTCTAGCATTAATACTTCCAAACTTTAATTTATAGAAAATTAAACATTATGTGAAATATCACAGTACACAAACGTGGTGTCCGATTTAGCGTCTACATATTAGCAAGAAACGTAAAAAACGCGGAGTGTATTTTTTTCTATTAAAAACGGTTGTTGGTAGAAAATTTAGTAACTGCCAAGAAAAGCATGCACTCTACTGTTTCTCGTTTAAAATAAAACAAATAAATGTTGGGTTAAATAGTTTTTGTTTTAATCTAATTTCATTAAATTTTTCTGTATTATTTTTTTAAGTAACTCAGGTAAATATTATACAAATTTAAACGAACATGACAATAACTACATTTCAAATGATGTATCACTACTATTAAATAAAAATTAAATTGCAATAGTGCTTAAAACCGTATACCTATACGTATGTAGTTCTTTTATTCTATAATATGGGAAAATATTCCAATTTAAATTTTCCAATTTTCAAATCTATACCTCTGAGCACTTTAAAAGTCCATCTTTAATAGCGACCTGTATAAACACAACATATGATACACATAATCAAGAAACGGACACGGTCAATTCAACACTGTTGCAGGACTAGTTTGGCGAGGTTCAAGGTCAGTGGAGAAGCTCTCCGCTTACCTTCACCACCGTCGCCGTCGGTCCATTACTGATTCCTTTTCTTTGCTAGACTAACCGGCTTAGCAACCACGGTTAGTTCGGGCGCCGCGCTAGGTATTACGAAATAGCTCGGCAGACATGTTTCGTAATTTCTAGCAACGGACTGCGGTTCTTTTTTTGTTCTTCTGCTTGGAACAGTTTGCTCTGAGTGAAGTTTATCATCCGCACCTACTATAGACCATAGTTCGATATATGGTTACAAACAGTACAATATGGAGATACAAGAAAAATTAGTAATCACTAATTCGTAGTTCGTATAAATAAACCTCATTTAAGACGTCTCTTACCTATCATTCATTTTACTTGTTATTTAGTAATTGTATTTTATATATGTATATTTTATAGAATATCATATTGTATATGTATTACAGGTTGGTGTATTTAGTTTCAAAAGAATTAACTTAGTTTAATCCTTCTTATTACTACTGTCGTAACTATTATGATCAATGCTCTTTTTCAGCCAATCATTCGCATACGTTCTACCTAAATTAATTGTAAACAGACATTTACAAATTGTATTTGTATGTATTATTATGTTTTATGAAACAAATCTGAAAATCAGGATTATAGTAATCAAGAATCATTTTCGGAATTGATTTACTATTTTAATAACAAGCAATCGGAAATCTTTTTTAATGTTCGTGAACATTATGTTAGTTCAAGTGCGTAAATATTTTTAGGTCTTCAATAAGACAACGCCAAAAACGACTAAAGGCTGATTTATATTATACGAAACGACTACGATACGACAACGATCCGACACGACACGAAAAGTATTATTGTTTTGATTTTAAACGACTATGTTTACATATATCCCAAACGATCCGACTTTGATACGGACGACAACGACACGACGGACTGACAAAGTCGGAGGATGTTTTGTCGTGTCTGTTCTTGTCTCTACATCAATCACTCTTGTAGAACTATACAGTTTCCAATCTAGGGTGTACTGCCTATGTCTGATAATGGAAATACCTATTATAATGTCGTGTCGTATCGGATCGTTGTCGTATCGTAGTCGTTCCGTATAATATAAATCCGCCTTAATTGTTATCAAACTCATATCTACTTATCGTTGCAAAAATTAAAGAAGAAATATTTGTGGGTCCACAAAAATACAATCACTAATACATGATGAAAAGCTTGAGGAACTCTTGGATCCTCTACAGAAAGCATATCTACTTATCGTTGCAAAAATTAAAGAAGAAATATTTGTGGGTCCACAAAAATACAATCACTAATACATGATGAAAAGCTTGAGGAACTCTTGGATCCTCTACAGAAAGCAGTTTGCCTAGCGTTCAAAAATATTACTCACAGTTTTAGGAAAATCGAAAGAAAATTACTATGATATTGTCAATGAGCATGCATCTTATAAAAATTTGGATTGTGATATATTATTATAAGTACACTTCCAGCACTGCTACTTACAATTAAATTTCTTCGCCGGTGTTTTTTTCTATTCCGCAATACAATTAGATCCCTTTAAACTCTTCACGGAAACTGATTATCGTGTTCTTTCCTGTAATGTCTTCCGTGCGGTTTAATTGTAAAAATCTCTATTTCTTACACAAACCAATCCATATTTTTATCTGTGGTAGATATAGCAGATATGAAAGCCACAATACCAATAACTGAATATTGTGATTAGTGAAGTTTCTGATGATTTTCCCCAGATATAATATGTAATATTCAATATATTGTGGTTAAACAGCTCAATATTTGCAAAAGTAAGAATAATTGGTTGTACAGAAGACAGTGCTTATGGTTCGGAGTTCGAATCTTCTCTATGACGCTTGTGGTACATCTCACTACTAAGTTAATGCTGTAAGAAAGTTATGAAAATATATTACATATACCAAGACCTACATCAATATACTGACAAGCAATAGAGCTGCTGCTGCTACACACCGCCAATAATAAAGAAAAATGTTATTCTGTCGTGACCTTTTTTGGGTTTTCATCTATATGTCAACAAATCAGTTTGCCTAAAAATTATGACGTATAATAGAGAGACTCGCGTTACAGAGGGTTCGCACGCGATTTTCGCCTCTAGTTCGTAAAGTAAAAAATTCATAACTTTGGAACTGCTGCAGATAATCAAACCAAATTTCGAATGTTGGATGAACAAATCATACTCTTTCTTTTAGCGACACAAATTTAATTCAACTTTCACCACAAAGAAGAGATGAATTTTTCCATGTGTACTTCAATGCTTGTAACTTTGTTCATAATTAACTTATTAGAGAAATACTCCATATTTAAGCTCTTCTTGTCGTTAATGATCGATTTATGGCGAAAGAAATCGTTTTTCATCTTCTATTTGTAAAACAAGCGATAATATACTGTACTGCTATTATTTTGCACAGAGGTGTATATATTATGGCTTGATATTAAAAGTAAATATGATGGCTTGTATATGTACGTTGCTCTTAAAAAATATAAGTTTGGTTTATTTCTCGAAAACACTTGAACAAAATTTTAGTAAGTCACTGAAGTCTACATAAAAAAGAAAAACAGGCAAATTTTACTGCACCAAAATAATTATAATATGTCGCCTTCATAATTATTTAAGCACTATTAACAAGTATCGAAACATAGGTAGAAATACTATATGTATTTACTAATGAGTTTTCGGTCTATAGATGATTTGTTACAAAAGTATAGCCTGAGAGTATGGTAAATAAATATAGAAAAGTATTTGTTTATTTAAACCAAGTTAATACATTTGTATTATTATATATACCATTTTATTTTTTCATTCATATTATCGTAAGTCGTTTTAAAAGGTTTAAGATTATTGTTAAAATTAAGGTCAACCGTCTCTCTAATGCATAAGTGAAAAAAAAAATGAAGAATTAGCATAATAATTAGCAAGTCATAAAATACAGAAAGAAAAAAAACAATATATCAACATATAAGTAATAACAAATAAGTAATAGTCCACTTTAGAATCAGCTCTTTAGTGAGGGTACAAAAATCCGGAAATCCAAGTTCATATTGGTTAAAATAATACATGATACCATATTTATAAATGGTTATCAAAAATATCACAAATATTAAATATGTATATTTTATATCCAATCCAAAATGAATTAAAACTATTACCATCATCTTATAACAAACCTAAAACTCATAACGCTTAATTAATAGTAGCAACTATAACACCAAATTTGCATAATTAATAATTCCAAACACAATAAGCGAATCGTTTGTTGCTCATCAATATTTTGATAGATAAAAAATACAGGTTAATTGTACATACATTAAACAGCGCGGATTTAATCGAAAAAAGAAGTCAGGGCAGGGCGTGTGTTGTAAATCGCTATTTATAGCAAAAATCAATCGAAAATGTTGGCGATTTGTTTTATTGCTTTTAAAATATAACATTCAAATTCCTATCACAGGAAAATCTTTACATGAAAAACTAGAATACACACAAATATATGTATTGAAAACAATAAATAATACTATGTCATTAAAATAAAACCTTAAAAAATATAACTAATAAATACTTTGATATTGCTCTATTTGAGTTTTTCTTTTTTTACAACTTACTACAGCGTCCCACATGAATAGGAACTGTTATTGTCAAACTTGAAATTTAAAATGAAAATGAAGAGGTCACAGGTTGATGTGACTTGACTGTAGTACATTTTGCGGTACGAATAATATTATCTCATTCATATTAAACATTATAATTAGATTAGATTAGATGTGGGTTGTGTAGGCAATGCCTCTCTTCACTGCGACCTTCAAGATCTATTGCATTGATTAGGTAAATAATAACTAGATAGCAGAAGCCGTATACCTCGCTATATTGAAATGTTACACCAATATGGGGAAATGCACGACGGGAAAAAGTAACATCTGCGCAGGCATCACCCAAATCATATCTGTAATCTTGGTGGTGTATTTTCCAGTGTATACCAAACATAATTTTAAATCGGTTTTGATTTCTCGTCCCTGATGCATGAGTCACTCATCGATGATGTAGAGCACATTTGCTGGTTGTTGCATTCTGCATTCCCAGTGTTGTTCCCTTAATTGGCGTTTACGGTTGTGTTTATGGACGATTTATCAAAGTGTTTGTATTAGCGTAAGTTTAAATAACTGGCGTCGGAGAAGTAAAACGCGCACCTCAATCACAATTTCAATTTTGTTTTGAGAGATACAAAAGGGTATCCACGTATTTTTTATTAAAAACGCTATTGAAACCTATTATTATAGGATTTGGAGTAGAGAGATTATATTCTCTAATATGCGTTTGAGTACCTACAAGCTACCTTGTATACTCGCTAAATATTTTTTAAAGAAGATCGCGTAAAAATGGATAAGCTCAATAGACACCTATTCGTTATACCTGTGGTTATGCTACCAAAATAACTGGGCGGTTTTATAGTTGCCTGCGCAGATGTTACTTTTTCCCGTCGTGCATTTCCCCATATTGGTGTAATAAATTGCTACGGCTTCTGCTATCTAGTTATATATTTACCTAATCAATGATCTATTATGAGTACCCTTAATCTTTTAGTCCCAATTGATCTCCAGATTTCTGAAGAAGTCTAGGATTTTTTTGGGGGCTATAGTTCCAATACTACCCGGTTCAACCTGCGCCTGCTCGAGGTAGTGGAGCTTCTGCCGGGCCACTGCCTCGCAGTTGCACATAATATGTTCCGTTGTGTTCCGAACAGAATCGGCATTTATTACAGTCCACCTTGTCAATCTTCTTCTGTTGAACTCCAGCACAGATTTAGTAAAGTAATAAACTTTGAGTTCGGTATAATGGGCAGCAGCCATCAAATAAAAAACAGACTTTTAATCTTTTTAATGTCTGAGCTTTCGTAATAAATTAATCACTTCACCAAAGATAAGAAGAGACTACCATACCTAAAACAAGCATCAGAACAGAGAAAAAAGAAAATATAAGGACATATCACATCCGTTACTGAAAAATAAAAGTTGAAATTGAATTTAAATTAAACTACAAATTGACGCACAACAAAGCAAACGTACGGAACAATTAAAAATCAAACAAGGTTATAACAAATAGAAAAAGTCAACCTTTTTATTTGTTTAATTTAAATTCAATTTCAAGATTTTATTTTCAATAACAGGCGTGATGTGTCCTTATGTTTTCTTTTTGCTCTGTTCTGATGCTTGTTTTTACTAGTAGTAGTACTCTTTAGTACTCTTTTCTTGTCTCTGATGAAGTAATTAATTAATTACGCGAAAGCTCGGACATTAAAAAAGAGTAAAAGTCTGTTTGTTATTTTTTGGCTGTCGCCCATTATACCGAACTTATCCTCTCTAGTATACAGCCGTTAATTTCTACTCCCAATAAATTTTTTTTATTATCTTAATTTTGAGGTGTTAACACGGTGAGCGGATAATCCCAGGTTAACTTGGATTTAAAAGTGTAGTCCCTTAGAGTGATATTTATAGTCCGTGCTTGAGATTGTGTCAATGCTTGAGCACGCGATTTTGACAGATTTGTAATGATATTTACGTCAAAATCGCGTACTCAAGCATCGACACACTATAAATATGAGCCTTTAAGGCTGACTGGCTGTCTGAGAAGATATATACACGTGCACCTTGGTAGCGTCTTTTCATACATTCCTGGACGGATTGTTCAGTGGCATATAGTACTTCTGCCTGAAAAATTGTTAGGCACGTATCCAGCGACAACGAGACCTTACTGCTCGGTCTGTAGATACATCTGCCAATCCCTGAGTCGGTTTTAGATCCGGCACTTCAAATTTAGATTCGCTAGACCCCCATGTTTGGCGATCTTGAATTACCACTCAAACTGTTTGTTGAAATTGAACCTCAGTGTCGTATGATCTTTTACTTTAACCAGTCCTCCTAATTCTTCAAAGATTCGGAGGACCGCTAAGTCTCCTGACTTAAAAGTTGTGTTTCCTTCCAATCTGATGGCGCTCATCATTGCTTTCCTCTTCACCTGCAAGTGCAGGAGAATCAGGTTTAATAGAGCCTTCATTGCTGCAGTTGGACAGATGCGAATTGCACCTGTAGTACCTACGCAAGCAAGTCGCTGTATCTTTTGTAGCATGACTTGTCTTCGTTGTTCGTTTATTTTTGACCACCATACCAGTAACGCGTATCTATAGTCAAGTAGGTCCAGAAAACTATTTAGTTAGAGTTTTAGCCCTCATGTTTTACCAAAGAGACGTTGATAGGTCCATAAAGCCTTCATGGCTTTTTCTGGGGTCCTCTGGAGATGACTGTTCCAAAGAAGTTTTTGATATAAAACAATACTCAGATATTTCAGTTCACTACGGAAATCAAGCTGCGTGTCTCCTTTCTTCTTTTCCTGAATGGTAGTATGGCTATTTTGTGAAAAATTATAATACAAAATAATCTGCTTTCAGGATTATAATTTTTTTGCCGTAGGTACTACAAGAAAAGTACAGTATCTTTGTAGTTGTATGTTACCTTTAAAAATGTCGCACATACGTACAGTGACGTGCTTTAGTACTGACTCAAAGTGCCATAAAACTTTATAAATATAACCCTTCTATACAACGATATATAGTCGACTGCCCTCGAGCGTGAGTCAGTACTAAAGCACATCACTGTACATACATACACTGCGTGTTTTGTACAAAGTTTACGATTTTCTCATATTAAGACAAATTTGTGAAGGTGCGTCTAAATATTATTAACTAGAATCAAATATTAGTTTGAATATGCAGATATATAATTACAGTCGAATTTTTGGATCTTGTCTGTTACGTCATTAACAGTGTAATTCAACACAGATATACGTAAAATATTCATCGGCGACATTTAACGTACATTAGAGAGAAATGTCAACATGACATATGGGTCGATTCATACTGATATTACTCATGACGTAACGGACAAAATCCAAAAATTCGACTTGAAGATGTAGAACGGTCGTTTCCAGCATTAAAAAAAACAATTATGTATATGCAAGATATGTTGATAGATCTGTTGTTCTTGCATTTACAAGGAAATAGATAAGAAAAACATTTTGTTCTCTTATAATAACCACCACTTTCTAGATGTTTTAAATTTTCTAGTTCTACAATACCGTCATTTTGTTCATTAGTTCTGTAGACGTATATTACAGATGTAGTATTTAACAAAAGTAGGGTTTCCAAGATCCTCAAACATATTCGAGAACAGACCGTGGCAGACCCAGGTAGCTATCAACTACCACAGCCGATTCTTACACGTTGAAGAACATGGTAAATATCCATTATCCCAACATTTCTAGTACATGAAGCCTATTAGTTTTAAAAGTCAATCTAAAACAAAATTGCTATCAAAAATAGTCATAAAACATTTCGAAATTTGCTGGGAGTACATTTAATGCTTGTGTATCATATTCATTTCTAATCCGTTCTAGTATTTCAGTAACTTTTTCGCAGTCTTTTTTATTAACAACTATCGAACTATAATCAAGCTGTGGAATAAGGCTGTAGAATATTTATCGTTATACTTTCATATACTTATTCTAAACAACTACAATTTTTTTAGAAGAAAGTTTGTAAAAAATTCAACAAACTGTTTAAATGTTTAGATTTTGCAACAATAAAAAGAATATAGCAGTCCAAGAAAACTTTTGATGAAACTAGTGCAGCACTATGAATTTTTTCATTTTGATTCCTAATTTCTACGCATTGTTTTTCTTCATTTTCGACAAAAGGTGCGTTTGAGAAATTAGATAAAGTATCTATCTAACTAAAAGAACGCGCATATCTTTTAGCTAATTTTGAGAAAACTTGATGCATTTTAAGCGAGTATACATTTTCTACCTGATCTAATGTTCATCAATATTTTGAACAAATAGTAACATCCTTTTTGTAAAATATGCGTAGTACGAGGGAGCGTTTTTATATTCGCGGAATGGGGGATAAGGGGTGGAAATAAAAAAACCAAATTATTTTTCTTTTTCAATATATTCACCTGCAAGACGGATACATTTTTCACATCTTTCAATTAATTTATTTATACCCTCATAAAAATGATTTCTCTTTATCTGCAAAATACGCCGAAACTGCCTCCTTGACTTCATCATCGGCAGTAAATTTTTTACCCCGCAGCTCTTTTTTCATTTTCGGAAACAGGTAATAATAACTCGGGGCCAGGTCTGGGCTGTAGGGTGGGTGATTCAGAATTTGAAAGCCCACCTTATGCAGGGCAGCTAACGCAACGCGGCTCTTGTGAACGGGCGCGTTGTCGTGCAAAAGCAGCACACCTTTCGTCAACTTTCCCCGGCTTTTCTCTTTAATGGCTTCTTTTAGTCCCTCTAATATTGAAGCGTAATATTCTCCGGTTATAGAAACACCTTTATCTTTATAATCAATCAACAATATTCCTTCCGAGTCCCAAAATACCGTTGCCACGAGTTTCCCAGCTGATTGTGACACTTTAAATTTCTTGGGAGGTGCTGTGCCCTTTTTATGCCACTGCATGGAGTCTTGTTTGGACTCAGGTTCATAATGATGAACCCAAGTTTCGTCTCCAGTAACAATTCGACTCAATACACCATCCTTGTCTTCATTACAGAGGTCCAAAAATGCACGCGAACACTCTGCGCGCTGTTGTTTTTGCGGCGGCGTGAGCATTCTCGGTACCCATCTTGCGCTGACCTTAGACATGCCGAGATGATCGTGCAGGATTTTAAAAATTGTTGTATCGGATACTCCAACCATTTCTGCGAGTTGTTTCTTCTTTAGTCGAGCATCTTCGAGTACAATTTTTTCAACATTTTGGATAAGTGCTGGCTTGTTTAAATAAACTATGCCACTTGTACACCATGGTTTTTCCTGGACAAGAGTCGCCGTAAACCAATGTCATCTCATTCATTATGGTCGCGACTGATTTTCCTTGCCTGGTAAGGAACTTTATAAAGGCACGATATTGGATTTTTTCCATATTTCACTTTTCACTCCTGATTATGTTACTTGGTTGACGATAACTCAAAGACTAACTGTCTAATAACAATGAAACTTCGTATTTATACTAATTATGAGTCGCTGCACAGGACACGCCCCCAATGCGCCTAATCGCCCCCCTACAACCCGCTCATTCCGCGAATATAAAAACGCTCCCTCGTACATTCAAAAGTTAGCATCAATCTATAACATAATTACACACACACACAAACTACACAGTAAGAGTTGCATTGCCAGTCGTTCAAGAGAAATAGCTTAAGAAGCCTTCCAAACTCAATGTTAATGTCATTTCAAACGACAAAACATTATTTTCAACAAAACGTTACTAGTATATTAAAGTACAGAGTGGATATTAAATGTCATTAAAACGACCGCGGATTTAATATTTCAAATACCAATTGCATATTCGTTTAAAGTAAAAGTTTTTTCGATAAAATTATTATAAACTATTTCATTATAACTTTTGACACATTTATTAATAACATTTTGTTTGTTAAAAGATTGTTTTGTCAAATCAATTAATAAAAAGTTGACATTTATATTTGACTTATTTCGATTTGTTGACGTTGTTCCTATTAGTAACTTTAAAACACGCGCAGTTTTGATGTTTGATTTATACACGCGTTGTCATGTTTTAAACACGCAAAATAATTTACCGATAAAAAAATGTTTTACCAATTTGTACACAAATTAAGTAACACCCGCAATTGCAATACTTTACAACCGCACAAATGGTAGGTACTTCACTACTTAATTGCACGGGTAAATTCAGTTGCAGCAGCTAAATATAAACAAATGTCCATACTGAGAGCTTCAGCCAAATACGATATACCAAAAATCACAATATCATGTAAATTCGCCGGCCAACTTTATTTAGCCCTAACGTATGAATTTGCTAAATCAATGGAGATTGCCTTGTCACTGGAAGATATAAAATCGTAGCTTTGCTGATCTCTCGATCTACATATACAGGCTAACAACTTGAACTACGAAAGCCTATTGATAGGAGAGGGTGGTGGGGGTTAAAATTAAATGTATCCATTTTACTATTGTCAACTTATGATATGACAGGAATATCAGAGGTTATGTCAAATACTTTACCGAACCATCAAACTATCCTAATGGAATACACAATTAATGAAAAAGTGCAAATTATAATTATAAAGTGGTTTTATAATTTGCCATAGTATTTGACATAACCACTGACATTCCTGTCATACAAACAGTTGACATTACTAAAATGGGTACATTTAAGGTGCTTTCGTTTTACATGCGCTTCTGATGTTTTGCTTCACTTCAGTTACCAACTGCGTTCTTTTAAAAAATCAAGTGATGTGGAAATGCACTTTTACGATGCAATTGGATGCAATTTACTGAAGTGCTTCAGATGAATGTGAAGCAGACTGATAGCGCATCACTTGTTGTGATACGCTTCACCTAACACCTAACCTATAAGAAGCATTCGTTTTTGTGTTTCACTTGGTTCTTGCATTTCCGTAATACTTCGGTTGACGTCACAACTGAAGCGAAGCGCATGTAAAACGAAAGCTATATTAATTTTACCTCCCACTACCTTCTCCTATCAATAGGCTTTCGTAGTTCAAGTTGTTATCCCCTATAAATTCATATATTATAAAATATTATATCTATTCAATATATTTATGTATATGTATGTACTTACTTTCCTATTTGTTCTTTGTTGTTTTATTAGTAATAAAACACAAATATTCTTCTTCTTTTTTAGTATGATATTTTGATACATATTTAAAGACGAAAAAAAAATTTTTTAGATGCATGTTCATGGGGGGATAATATGAAATCCTGCATACTGAAATTTAATGAAATCTTTCATACTGAAATTTAAAGTAAATTGTATCTGATTTAGTACGTTTACAGTCCTTTCACTCGAAATGATATCCTCACGAAATATATACTTCTGTGACAAGCTGGGAAATCGTTTTTAAATAAAAAAGATATTCTCCGGAACAAATTATGTTTTCGTTTACATTTGTATGTGTACATACGCAGTTTCAAAAATAGCATCTCACGACGTAGGTTGATATTCCTGACCACATACACATTGTGTTTTCTGATTTATGTTCTCTGACAAATGGATAATTAAGTGCGAATTTAGTACATGTATAAAATATAGTACAAACCACACAGTTGGACAGAATCTTAATGATTTATTGTTAGTTCACATTTATTTAACAAGCGTGACCAATAAGCTTCTGTAATTAGTAATTACAGTGAACACAGTAAAAGTGATCCTTCATAAAAATTCGCCATATAAACTGTGTATGTGTTGTGGAAAATAAATAATAAATCAAAAGTACGAAACTGATAAGAACGCGATTTCAATGAATTAAGATAAGCACACACTGAAAGCTTGCCATAACTAAGGCTTCTAAGGCTTTATCGATCACTTTGGTAAAAAAGTTTATATTAAAGATAATATTTTTATAGTCAAATTTACTTGAAACCTAGTAATAGTACTATTCGACACAATTAATGAAACTCGTTTTTCTGGAATCCTCTAAAAGGGTAACTAAGTTCCTACGGGAAATCATATTTTTATTTCGTAGAATTTTTGTTTTAGACAAGATTCTTTTTCAGTAATCGAAATTCCAATTGCCGTGAATTAATGAGTCCCAGCGTCTACTGACATATCAAAAATTGTTATCCTTGGAAGTCGTTCATTGGCGTTAGTAAATCTAACTCTGTCTCTTTCACGTGTTCGGAATTTAATGAGAACGGGTAAAATTTAAGCAAGAGCTGTAATTAAATAGCTCTGTAAAAAGATTACTACAAGAGAGACTGTAAACATGCTCCAAGTGCTGGTCCCCTAAAACTATTACCGAAGACAATACTGATTTGATTAATGATATGGTATTAAATAACCGAAGAATTACTACTACGTTTATAACAGAGAAACAAAAATTGGTGAACTGCCTTCGTACTTTCTGATAATTGGCAAATCATATAGGCAATGATCAATTATTGCGGAATAAATAATATTCAAATTTTTGTAGTAGTTGTGAAATAAATAGTTTTGTGATCGTCTATTTGTCATTAGGAAATTATTGCTGATTATTATTTGATGTGTAAAAATGTGATATGTTGAAATCAGGTCTAATTTATAGGAAAAATTCAGTACAAGCATTATCAAGAGTAATATGACAAGTTGATAAATAGTCGACTATTTTTATTACATCTAAATTTGCGTTTTGGTATCAATTAGACAAGTCATAATTTTGGCATTAATAATCTGAATGTAAGTTCAAATAATCGGGCTTTATTCAGATTATTAGTCTATAATATTCGCTTATTGCCTTCTTGGACAGTTCTGAGCAATTACCAAACACCACACGTGCTCTTTATTTGCTTATTTTTAGATTTTCAGTATTAACGTAATAATGTTTTGCTCAAGTTTATTAGGTTCACAAAAAAAACGTTATTTTGTTGATTATAATTACAATATAAATGGTGTGATACTTGATCGTGTTGATAATACTAGGGATTTAGGATTTTTTTTGGATTCTAAGTTATAATTTAATATCCATGTAGAGTACCTCTCTCAACGCGCTTTTAAAACACTTAGTTTCATCTGTCGAATTACTACGCCTTTCAGTAGTATAAACTGGCTAAATATGCTGTTTAACTCGCTTGTGATCAATGTTCTGATGTACGGCTCGGTCATATCCTTTTTATAATATCCATATTGATAGAATTGAGTCTGTACAAAAGGAATTCTTAAAATTCTTAGATTAGAAATTTAATAAAAACAATTATTACAACAGCAGATTGGCCTGTCACAATTTAATATCTGTATCCAGTAGAAGAACTGTTAACGAAATTATCACTTTATACAGGATTTTGCATTATAAGTTATGCGGTGCTCTAATATCTTATTGGTCTTTTAACGTACCTCGAATTCACTTCAGACAGTCAACAACTTTTTACTTAAATATACAAAGAACTAACTCTGACTTGAACACTCCAATATTTAGAATGTGTAATAGTTACAATAAAATTTCCGCTGAGTAGCAGTGGTCGAGGCTATTAATTTCCAATCTTTAACTACAATAATTCCAATTTTGGTCGTATTGGGTGGTTAGTTCTTGATGGCATTGTCGCCTCCAGTGTTTCTACTCGGATACATGTTACTTTAAGCTCTTAAGACTGTTTTCGGCACTGTATATATTTTATATATTATTGTATTCACTAGATGTGGGAACTTTTGTTGGGGATTTTCCTTGTTTGTTCTCCAAATACAATAAATAACTAAATAAAATGTTGTTTTCCTTAAAAACTGCGTTTTTGTGAATGTCTTGGTGTCTCGGTATCAGAATATTGGATTGTTTTTCTAGATTCGTGCGTATAACATTAATATTTATGAAAATTGACTTATAAATAATACGCTCTGCCACACTATTATTGACCGACACCTATAATTCGTTAATTAATTACTGCATCATTTCAACGTCATTTCGGAAAGTATGGCAAATATCAAAAATTTCATGCGCGTGACTTTTCCAATTAAAAATAAAAAATCTGATTATGGAAGGCAAGAAGCATTCCACGAGGAAGTTCTAGTTTTGAAGGTAGAGGAACCGGAAGTCAACAAACTAAATCAGAAATGGAAGAGTAACCTACAATAATAAAAAACACTGACGACGAAACACACCCTGTATGCAAGCTAAATTTTAATACACAGATCGCAAGTGTTGAGTTCTATAATATCGTATTCAGCTAAAAAGAGAAAAAGAAATATTAATATTAACAACTTGCAATAACAAACCATTTCAAGTTGCTTCAATTTCTATAAAATGCCTATACGATTATTGTACTCGTATTATGTTTACCGAATTTCCTGGCTGCCACATGTTTGAAATAAAATCAAAATTCACGTAGAATGTAAACTAAAACACTACAGTTTTTTCTTAGAACACAATGTAAACAATGGTTCCGGAGCGGTATTAAAAACCGCGCGCGCGCTAAATTGTTAAATAGCAATAACAAACGTTAGTAAAACATGAACTCGCATCCTGAAATTGTAACAGGCGACGTCTGCCAGCAACCGTAAACGATCAGAGACAGATATTCAAAACGTTTACCGTTGCTGATGGATACAATAATGACATCTATACATACATATATGCTCACTAAATATTTGGCAAATATATAGAATAAATAGATGAAACACTCTCGAATGAATACCACACGAATTCAACACAAATAAATATGCGAATCTGGCTGTACTTTATTTTTAAGTTTTTCTTTTTTTATATAATCCATGTTCTCCACTAAATTTTATTTTATTAAAGTAGTCATAATTAGTGACAAATACTTGATATAAATAAATTTAATAGTATTTCGTCGCCATATTCTCTCTACAAGATAGATATTGGCCAAAATATAGCAGCATTTTTTTCAAACCAATATTATGTGGCTCGTTTTTTAATAATTTTGATATAACCAACTACTACTGTATCGCTTATTCATCTTATCACTGCATACTGCTTAAGCGATGTTTATATGTAACTTTTTTCCTAGTAGTACCGCCAATTTTTTTTTTACACCAAAAGCAATATCAAACGCGAATACTGCCATCCCCATCCCCCATCATATTTAACAGTTGTAGCAATAGCATTAATCTAAGTACTTAATTAATCGAGAGTAGCAAAACCACCAAATAAATATATAAATTTTTCAACTCAGTTTCTTTGGTGTGGACGATATTTAGACTATTCACTTTTAATTACAACAATATAAACGAAAAACTTATAACTAACAATGTTATCGCATCCTCCTCATTCTATTTTCATTCTTCTAACTACATATGCGTCTAACTTTTGAACTATGTTTTTAGTGTATCACACGCAACATAAAGGCCGGGATACTCTCCTTTAAATTTATCAATAATCGTTTGGTAAGTAATTCCTCCAATTCCATAATATTTTATTAAATATTTCTGCTGCTCTGATGTAAAGGCTGTATGACACGATGTTAAATTTATAAAACTTATTAAAAAGAACAAAGACAGGCTATGATCTTGATCGTTTATTGGTTCAAAATGTTGTTCTTTCTCATTTTGTGACAAATTAAAAAAAAAATCTATCATCGTGTCAGACGGGCTTAAGTATAGATTTAATTAAAGGTATTATTTCCAGGCAACTATTTAAGGATTAAAACACAATTAACCACTTCGGCAGTTCCGGGTAAAATAATAATAAAATGAAGTTAATAAAAAAATAACTTCTTACAATATTTACAAAACAGACATGATAAATTGGAGTGTACTAGTAAATTAAATCATAATACTTTCGGATCGAAAAGCCATTTGCAGCATGTGGAACATAATGTAGGATAATAATTCCATATAATCAATTTTATTGTTTAGGTATATACAAGAGACATCGTACTCTGTTGATGTCTCTGAACTGACGAAGATTCCATTTGGTAAACTTGCAAAAAATCCTCGTCTGAAGCATGTACCCCGGGGATTATATGTTCCACTTATTCAAAATGTCAAGAACTTAAAAACAACGATGTTAAACATGTTCGAGTGGAATAAAAGGACCAGGAAATTATAGAGGGGTATTCTAATCTCGGTAATCATTAATATAGTTTGATTTAGATAGAACGTTATTGTTATTAATATTGTATGATAAATAGTACGGATGCTTTTTACGTGTAAAAAATGCTATAGAAAATATGTTTAGATTAGAACATGATACGAGAAAGGTTGTAGCAGATTGTTTAAAATTCAAAAAATTATATTGGAGCGAGCTTGGATCCTTCTGGAACAATGCTAACAAAAACATATCGAAAAGAGGCAAAAACCATTAGATGTAAAAAGCTTCATTCAATCTGTTAGTTAAGTAGGATTCAATTATTTATATTTATTTTATTAGCACAGGAAGCGTCGTTCAGCTTCTCGATTCTGGATATCACAACGTTTCTCGCGAGGGAGTCCAAATTGATTGCATATACGGTCACTCATTAAAATTGCTTAAAAATATGTCGAATTTCTAGCATCAAAATATAAAACAATAATTCTTCAATAATATTTCATTTAATGACAAAAAAACAAGTAACAGGGAGGAAACAATTATTAATCATTAAAATTGTAGGTCACATATGAAGCAAATAATTCAGAAAATCTATAAGAAAATTAGTCTTTTATTGATATCTAAACAGCGCTTTGGTAGATTTCAATGATATATGTATATATATTGATATCTTCATGAGGTATCGTTTGGATCATTTTTGCACAGAAACTAGCAAACAGATTTTTTGCAATTCACTATAATTTTTTCTGGCTCTTCTTTTTTCGTGGATGGTTTTTCCCGTGAAAAGAAATCGAAAGCCGAACATGTGTTCTTTTCCTTGTCTTTTAATATTCGTAGAAATTACTAAAATTTACAGACCAGCAAATAGTATTAGGGAATATGATTTAATACACCATTAACTAAATTCAATTGATTGAACTAGGAAGGTTATGTTATAAAAAATTGTTGACAATTGTTTGACAACATGCAACAATACGGTGTTTTAATTTTGTTACATTTTTGAATGGAGAAATATAAATTAACTATTTTAGCCGGACTTAACGGGAAAAAAATCCAATGAATTTAGATTGCGAGGCCGCGAAGGTCAGGGTTGTCCTTCTGCGCGATCGTTTTCAATGGTTGGGGTATACTGCGGTTAAATATTATCCAGCAATTAAAATAAAATGCGCTCCAGTGCCATCATGCATAAAACACAATTACTAATAAAAAACTAAAGAAACTAAAAGCTGCAACTCAGAACCGAAGCATTTTGGAAGAAATACTATTAAAAAAGAAATCTCGTTTGGTCTCTCTGCATAAGCGCTGCTAATGAGTTCTTTAATGAATTGACGATTCCTTGTGAATCATCCATAAGAGCCTTACTTAAAAGTATTTTTCACCTATTATGATATATTATAATATAAATTATATATAATGACCGGACACATTTATATTTTACAACCTGCAGTTAGTTCTTTTGTTAGCGATCCAAACTTAGTGAATTCTTGATATAAAGTTTCTCATATGGTTCTTTCTCTTCTATAAAATGCAAAATGTAAAAAAAATATGCTACATAAAATAAAAATAAATGTAGAAGTAAAGGTGAATCACGCACAAGTGTTAAATGATTACTAGAATAGCATTTTTGATGGTCATACAAGTGAAACTTTTAGTGGGCAGTCCGGCATTATATGCGCTGGATTAGGTCTGCTACAATTTTCGTTTCGCCGTAGCCATATGCTTACGAGGGAGCGTTTTTATATTCGCGGAATGGGGAGTAAGGGGTGGAAATAAAAAAACCAAATTATTTTTCTTTTTCAATATATTCACCTGCAAGACGGATACATTTTTCACATCTTTCAATTAATTTATTTATACCCTCATAAAAAAATGATTTCTCTTTATCTGCATAATACGCCGAAACTGCCTCCTTGACTTCATCATCGGCAGTAAATTTTTAACCCCGCAGCTCTTTTTTCATTTTCGGAAACAGGTAATAATCACTCGGGGCCAGGTCTGGGCTGTAGGGTGGGTGATTCACAATTTCGAAGCCCACCTTATGCAGGGCAGCTAACGCAACGCGGCTCTTGTAGACGGGCGCGTTGTCGTGCAAAAGCAGCACACCTTTCGTCAATTTTCCCCGTCTTTTCTCTTTAATGGCTTCTTTTAGTCGCTCTAATATTGAAGCGTAATATTCTCCGGTTATAGAAACACCTTTATCTTTATAATCAATCAACAATATTCCTTGCGAGTCCCAAAATACCGTTACCATGAGTTTCCCAGCTGATTGTGACACTTTAAATTTCTTGGGAGGTGCTGTGCCCTTTTTATGCCACTGCGTGGAGTCTTGTTTGGACTCAGGTTCATAATGATGAACCCAAGTTTCGTTTCCAGTAATAATTCGACTCAATACACCATCCTTGTCTTCATTACAGAGGTCCAAAAATGCACGCGAACACTCTACGCGCTGTTGTTTCTGCGGCGGCGTGAGCATTCTCGGCACCCATCTTGCGCTGACCCTAGACATGCCGAGATGATCGTGTAGGATTTAAAAAATTGTTGTATAAGATACTCCAACCATTTCTGCGAATTGTTTCTTCTTTAGTCGAGCATCTTCGAGTACAATTTTTTCAACTTTTTGGATAAGTGCTGGCGTGGTCACCTCAATGCGCCTGCCCGGCCTCGGGTCGTCTTCAAGGGATTCCCTTCCTTGTTTAAATAAACTATGCCACTTGTACACCATGGTTTTTCCTGGACAAGAGTCGCCGTAAACCAATGACATCTCATTCATTATGGTCGCGATTGATTTTCCTTGCCTGGTAAGGAACTTTATAACGGCACGATATTCGATTTTTTCCATATTTCACTTGTCACTCCTGATTATGTTACTTGGTTGACGATAGCTCAAAGACTAACTGTCTACTAACAATGAAACTTCGTATTTATACTAATTATGAGTCGCTGCACAGGCCACGCTCCCAATGCGCCTAATCACCCCCTACAACCCGCTCATTCCGCGAATATAAAAACGCTCCCTCGTACTTGCAATGAGTGCCGATCACGAATTGGTAAAAAAAAACATTATATGCAGCAAAGTAACATCAACTAAATTACCAAAGAACTACAAATATTTACACCGATAATATATGTATAATATTATTTATTATCAATAAAAACAATTTAGTCCTTTAAATACGGAATCTTTATTGAGTAAAATAAGTTATTTATGAGTCTGCTATTTTGCTTGATCCAAGAAGAAAAGCGCGGAAAAAGTAAGAGGTAAGAAAACTCCCTAGGAAGTGAAGACAAGAACAACGAACAGCTTTTTTCGCACTATCGCGTCGCTACGTCAAACTAACTAGTATATCGATGACACAAAAAATTAACGCAAACAGCAAAATTAATACCGGCAGATTGAGAATTTATTTATCGATCAGTACAGACCAGTATCATGATCAAATATGGCATTCACCGGTATGAATTGAGCTTTCCAAGTGCGGCTAAATTAGCACAGTTTTTACAAGAGTGCATGGTCCTTCATTTTAAATACAACGGAGCGCTACCACACAGACCTTTCTCCAACTTTAGACTCTACAATTGTGGGATTTAAACCCAAGCATTATAAAAATAACGAAGTTGTATTTGGGACCATGTGAAAGTAGGCTACATTGAGTACATCAAGTTAATAATTAATGTTCAAAACTTGCCGTAATTGTGTTAATTTGTCATAAAGTGTAGATCTGAATTTGAAGGGATTGCGTTTTAGATTATAGAGAATCAACATCCTCCTTCTACATCTCACAAGTAAGTGACACAAAAACAGGCCTATCCTAAGATTACATATGTGACTGTTATTAACTAGCTTTAGCTTACAGTTCAAAATGAATTTATCACAATATAGAAATTAATCAACGGGTCGATGGCCGCAGTGGTTAGGCGGCTGACTATTGTCGTGAGAGGACGATAGATGCCGGGGTTCAATTCTCTGGAGGGACGGTGACATTTTTTCAGAGAGTTTAATCCCGGATCGACTTGCCATTCGCTGTTGGGAGCAAAGTGATTAACAGCGCGGCATCATAAAAGGCGATATGATGCTGTCACAAAGCCATTTAAACACAACTTACACACACTAAACTACACCGCAAGAGTTGCAGTGATAGCCAGACAAGTAATACAGCTTACGGAGTCACTGCAACTAAGCACCCACCACACATTAAAAAAAAATGAAATTTAATTCAGTAACAATCACATGTGTATGATGATATCAATCCCTTTGTTTTAATACATTTATTTACTTATCAATAAGAATCGTTATCAAGTACTAAATTTATAACATCGCGCAAATTTAGGGTTGTTTTACAGTTTTGCAATTTTAACCGAACTGTCAACAGAAATGGATGCCATCGGTATTTGAAATACGGCTTGATTGTTATAATAATTTATTACAATTTTCAAATGCAGTTAAACAATTATTACCGCACTAGGCATATATGGTTTTGTCAACGTTTGCCATAGCAAATCCGTAGGTATTATATTAGAAAGGTCACAATTTTACAATGTTGATGTAATTTTGACAATTTTTATCATAGAAAGCAGAATTTGTTTATTAATTGTAGGACGCTGATACATATTGGCCGATATTTTAGGACATTATATTTATTAAAATAATGAAAACTGCTTTGTGAAATTTGACAGATAAAATTAAACAGCGCCTAAGTACTCAGAAGAGTTTCTTAATCAGTTACATTGCATAACACACACTGCTAATTAAACTTTAATTGATACATGGCAACTTGTCCGAAGAGAAAATTATAGATGAAAAATTTGTCACAAAAACAATATATGTCTAGTAAATTAATAACAACCAATCAAACAATTTGTAGATATCTTCATCAAGCATACAAATTATCGGGCATATTTTCAAATAATTTACAAATCCATATGACAATTACCGTGGGTTATTATACTTGCATCATTGCCTGCTTGGCTTCGGTTCACATTTAATGGCAAAATTATTCAGTGTCGGTTTTAGATCTACCATGGCACAGTTCCAACCATCCACGTACCCTAGCATAAGGACAAATCATTCTAAGAAGACATCGTCCATTTGTAAATATTCGAGGGGAATTCTCTACACCAGAAGTACGCATCAGAGATTTTCGAATACGTTAGCATGAATAAAAACAACCAAAAATGTCGTCCACATACTAGAAAAATAGTCCAACAAATCATTAAATAAAATAATTTAGCGTTGATTCATCCGCTAACTTGTTATATCGCTAGGAATGCTGACTTTATGATGTTTCATGTTTATTTTCACAGCAGAAGATTTTATTTAACATATGGCATCGTAAAAAGCGTTTCGTACGCATATCTAAAGCTCCAAAAACGATATAAATTTAAGTAGTACTACTACTATTGTGCCAAGAATTTTTTTTAAGAAATGATTGCAGAATTTTCATTCATTCTTTTTTTCGTTTAGTATGAATTGTTTGTTATACATTAGTATGCATGATATTAAATAAATTGAATACGTGCCAGTCAGTAGAAATTCTCATTCTTTTCTACTGACTGACAAAACAGAGAAAACACGTTAATGTTATTTCCATTCGTGTAAATAAAGCATTTTTATTCCTTTACTTTTCGGAGGTTTTTTATATGATGTTTGTTCATTGGTTCATTCACATACTAATAGGCTGCGTAAATAATACTAATTTTACCATCTCTTAATATAAATTAAATCACCAAAGTATTATTTGGAATACGTATAATGAAAGTATAACTAAGTATACTATAAATATCGCCGCAAATAAAACATTTCGATATTCTATACAGTAGTGGACTTAAAGTGGGAGGTCGGACAAGCAAATTTAATCGGCTCTTTCTGAGATGATGAGTCTGGTCTTTTTCGTAAAATCTTTTATCACAACAGTGTTTCTGAATTACAGAATTAGTACTAATATTTTATAGCGAGAGATATAATCGGATAAAGGAGCATTCTATCACTAATTCGACGATGTGGGAATAGATGGCGAAATGTTAACGGCAATATACAAGGTGTGACAAAAAGGGTTTTGATTGGAAGTTTTTAGGGAGGCACTAAATATAAAATTTTACCACATTAGATTGTCGATAATTTTGATTTTAAATGTAATACTTTCAGGAATGACCTTTTTCCGGTACATCGGAAGTAAATACCAACTTGCTTAATTTAAATATACATAACATGATATTTTGATTTTATTTTGAAGTTCTCAAGGAAATTTTGAGTAAATTTCAAATACTATGTCCTAAACCAAAAATTAATAGTTTTTCAGGTATTTCAATGTTTTTTAATTTTTCGAGAAAAACGCTGTCCCAAATAGATCACGACGTTCCTACAAAAGAAAAGGCTAATATTTTACTAAGAACTTCTGGTAAAAATCTCCTCATAGCACAAGCACTAATAAGTTACGGGTAAATGATTAACTAAGCCTAAATTATTAACTAAGACGTAGTAATCAAATTCTTTTTCACTATCAAAATCCGCACATTTCGCAATTTTTTTGCTGTAAATACAGGCTATGTGTAGCTAAGAGTTTCCGGTGAACATTTCAGCGTGGTACAAGCAAAGGGTGAATGATTAATTGAACCGTATTAATTAAATAATGTTTACAACTGCCAGAGATCCTACTCTTTACAAATTTTTATTTTGCATAAATGTAGTCCTTTTCTGTGTTTCGTATATGAAGGATCCCAATATTTGAGGATAAGATAGATACGTAATTTAATACTTAACTTTATTTAACAGAAAACAAAGCACTGATTAGTATGTTATGAAATTGATTAATTCGTCGCTGGATATTGTATATGATTTGCCGCCTACATAATATTGTGATTCGGACTAAAATTCGTTGCTGGGTATCGTTGCTAACTTCACGTCGGTTTTCTATTATCTTTTAACTTCATTTAATTGATATTAGCATTTCCTATATATAAATCTAAACAATTTTGAGATATTTTACTATTTTACTAAAAAGAATGACTTTAAAATAACATTTTGTCAATTCTTCATTAAGTTATATATTCTGGTAACAATAAAAGCTTTGACTAGGTATTTAGAATATCAACTTAATTACATAATTTACACGCATGATAAATAACTAAATATAATATTCAACATACGAAGTTTAAAAATAAGCGTTTGAAATTAGAACTATTTACTTCTAAAGACTTATTAAACGTTTTCGCTAAGCTATGATTCGTAATTCAAGTTAATATCTGATCGGTTGTTGGCAAACTGAAAGCCAGCAACACTCTCTGCACCATATCTTTGCCGTAACAAGCTTGGAAAATATTCGATTTTCAATATAACCCCAAATACTGAGTCAAGTCTAGAGAGCAAGCTGCCCAACGAAAAGAATCTAGATTAGCTATCCATCTATCATCAAACATACCATAAAGTTGTTGAGGAACAAACCTAAAGTTATGGAGAGGTGCACCATCCTGTTGATACCAATCTGATGCTGACTCTTCATTTTTAAGAGAATTTATTGCCTATCGTACAACTTCTTCTAAAATGTTACAATATCCTGTACCATTTAAATTCACATCATATGATTTAAATTCTAAAATTTTATTATCGTTGGTTACATAAAAAAGATTAAAACTCCAACTATCTTGATAACTATGTGCGTAGAGCACATTGCTATAACATAATCTGTTCTTGTCGTTAATGATCGATTTGTGGCGAAAGAAATCGTTTTTCATCTTCTAGTGGTAATAAAAGCGATTTTTTTACCTGTATGTAGACTTTCGTGAATAACTGTACATATAGAGTAGAGAAGGGCCATTTCCATAGAGCTTCATCCTACACATATTCCAAAATTAAATTGTGCAACCATGGATTTGTAATGTTCTCTGAAATGGGTTCAACGTAACAATATTACTTCTTTTAAAATAACTCCATACTGGTATAAAAATATTGATTTACTATTGCTAAAATCTTAAATTTAGTTTTAGACTGAGAACAACTAAATAGATACGTCTAACAATACACCTAACTAATATTTACGTTTCCTATTACTATACATTTCTCTCTGTGGAAATAATCACCCAAGACCAATTCCACAATATTGTTGTATTTTGTCAACTATGCGTATTGGATGTTATTCGAAATTTATAAAAATAATTTAAATCATCATGTAATAAATTGATACAAATCTATTTCAACAACGCCGTTTGAAAAAAAAACATTGTCTCTGATGATGACATTAACAAAACAACACAATATTTTTATGCTGAAGATGTTATGAAGTAAGTAAACGAAATGGCCATCCAATTAAAGTAATACATTTAAGTGACGTTGGGTTTTATTTTTTTTTTATTCAATTGTATCAGTATGTGAAAAACTAAAACAGTATGGCGGATGAAAACTCATCCATCATCTCCACTGATATGCTAAAAGCTTATTTCGTAATGTTACCTCCAATCTATTATATTATAGGTTTGTTCCACCTCCTATTACCGTAACATTAGCGTACAGTACTTGCGCAGTATGAAAATGGCGTTCCAACTTGTTGTATGACCGTACAAAGCACGATCAGAAATCACAAGTGTGTTCCAATTTAAATAGGGTCGTGTAAGGATCGGTAATTGTACCGTCACAACAGTAACCGTAACCGGTTAGAGTAGGTTTGTTCCAAAAAAATATTGGCAACTAGTCGGCGATAAGTGTATGTATCGCTCTACTGCGCATGCTTGGTTGCAGACAAGTTTCGGATTAGGCGATTCAAAAGTACTTGTTGGAACGGTTGACAACACAGACTACCAACTACCTAGTCTGTGATGACAAGACGCATGCGTTGCAATTGTACTACGTCGATTTGAGAAAAATCTTCAAGTCGTTCTGATAGCCGGCAAACTGTCGGCAAATCACAGAAAATTTTTTGGAACGTCTGACCTGCCGTACGTGATCTTTAATTCGAAGTTGTTGGAGCGCACTTCTTATATTACGCATGTGCTATTCGATCACCGACCTGTTTCCAACGTTGTAGGAACAAACCTAGTATGTACCGCTTGTACTGACATGCGCAATGTATCTACCCCTCCTGTTTTGTTGTGAGAGTGGACAATTATTGTGGAGGAGTATTACGTTGCATGTTCCATGTTCTATTAAAAACAGATTTCTAATTTTGTTGATTGTTACCCCTTTTCTTATCAAAATAATAAAAATGGATATAGAAGACAGTGATAGTTTTCCGAGTGAGTCCGAAGTGGATGAAAATATGTTAAATGAACCGAAACTGAAAGATGAAAATTATTTTGGTACCTAATATAACTATTATAAAGTGTTTATCTCTAAGTAAACTAGCGGTACACCACAGCAGATCACAGTAAACCAAATGATAAAATAACCTATAACCACTAAGAAAACAAGATGATAAGAACTGTCAGAGTTGTTGATAAATGGACATGACTGCACAAAACTATCATAGATGGTGTCACCGACAGTCACAAATCCGTTCCAACCTTTTAATAATTTTTGTAACGTACACAAACAGTACAGAGTTAACGCATGCGTAGAAAACGATCACGACCTAGTACATACATGGGATCGGTGGTTGGAACAAACCTTATATTTGTCACTGGTCATTCTTTAAGCACGACGCTCTGCCCAATATTCTATACATTATTCACTTGGTGTTTGCAAATATAATACTAGTATTAATATAGTCAAAGAAGTGTAGTTCCATTAGGGAAGTATAGAGAGGCGCTACCGTATGCTTAGAGCCGGGAGAGTTTTAAAGGGGAAGAGCAAGAGACGCACGCGAACAACTAGCGGACCAAACGAATAATTGCATTCAGTAGTTGGTTAGTAAGCGGGTAGGTGCAGTCCATAGAAAAGTCAGTCAATTTAGCTACAGGCGTATACGCATCTAATAGTGAATATTCTCTCTGATACTGGTTTCAGTATGTTTATATAGATACTTGTGTAACACACTTTAAGTATTTCTTAGCGTGGGATAATTTTCAATTTTCTTGTTTCGTTTACTATTTTCGTAAGGGATCAATGTTTATTTTCGTGTTTGTTACTTCTTTTCGTATTTTCTTGATAGGGTTGTTTAATTTTTGCATTTGTGTGAATATGTACCTCCATTTATTGCGCATACTCGCAGCTGACGATGTTTATTTTGCTGAATAAATAGTATTTTCTAGGCATTAATTTAGGTTTAAGATTTTTTTATTTTAAATATCACTACATATATCTAGGTACAGTAGCTTTTCCTTACATTGCATTATTATTAAAAGACATAAATTTGTTTAAAAATGGATAGTGAAATAAAACATAGAACTGTACGCTGTTCATATGAAGGGTGTGATACGACATATAAAGATCAACATATAAGAAGATTTTGTTTTCCAGTCACTAATTTAGACCGCTGCACGGTGTGGTTGCAAAATTCGGAAAATCTCGAATTGATAGATTGTCCTCAAAATATTCTTAGAAATTATTTCATATGTGAGAAGCACTTTTCTAATGATTCGTTTGGAAATGCCGCAAAAAAGACCCTTAATCGAAATGCTGTACCATTGCCCAATAATTCTACCTTTAACTGCGCAGCACCTACCCCCAATAAAATACCTTGTAGGAGCAATATGACAAAAGTTGAAAAACAATCGTTATGTTCAACAACTCTTACCGAAAACATAAAATTTACAAATTTTCCTCAAAAAACATTTGCAAACTGTAGTAGAGATTTAACTTTTGATTGTGATTTCAAGCGATCTACGGAATCTGAAGATACTATAAATAACAACACAATTATAGAACAACTAAATTATTCCCCTTCAGCACCCTGTGATTATAATCTACCACCAAGATCAGTTGTTAGTACTCCTGCAAAGAAGCGATTTTCTAGACAAAAGCGGAAATTATATGACTCCAGGACTTATCTAACATTAAGTGGATATGTAAAGACATTTATTCACATGCAGCTGTCTCATAAAAAACAACAGTCATGGACAAAATCCGAAAAAAACCTCTCCATTTCTTTATATTTTAAATCTCCAACGACGTACAGATATTTACGCAATGTATTAAAGTTTACTTTACCCAGTGTAAGCACTATAAAGAAATGGATTAGCATATTCAATTTGCGTCCAGGATTATCTAAAGAAGTAGAATCAATTTTAAAGTGCAAAGTGAATATAATGTCCGAAAGAGAAAAACAATCCACATTAATTTTTGATGAAATGTCACTAAAAAAGGTTTTAGAATACTCCGAAAAGTTAGATTTGATAGAAGGCATTAAGGATTTGGGGCCATTAGGACGATCAAAAGTATTTGGTACACATGCATTAGTTTTCATGTTGCGAGGAATATTTTGTAAATGGAATATTCCTGTATGCTATTTTATAACAGGAGGCGTTACAGGAGCCGAAATGAAAGATATACTGGAGCAAACTGTAAAATGGTTACAAAATATTGGTTTTAGTATACGTGCTACTGTTTGTGATCAAAGTACAGCAAATCAATGGGTCGTTAGAAAATTAGGTGTAACGGAAGAAAAGCCTTATTTCTTGCTTAACGAGAAAAAAATTTATGTCGTATTTGATGTGCCTCACCTTATTAAGAGTGTAAGAAACAACTTACTGAAGAACGACTTCTTAGTAAATGGTGAGCCTGTTTCATGGAAAGATATAAGAAAAGTGTATTCTTTAGATAGTCATCAGTCGTTGGCAAAAGTACTCCCAAAAATATCAAATGCACATATTAATCCTAATCCTTTCGAAAAGATGCGTGTTAAATTAGCCACACAAGTATTTAGTAAATCCTTTTCAAATGCTATAAAACTAGCAAAGTCAACAGGCCAGCTTACTAGTATCACAGCTAATTCAACATCTTCGTTTTTGTTAAAAATGAATAATTTATTTGATACTTTAAATAGTAGAACACTGAACGACGGAAACGAATTCAAATGTGCTTTGTCAGATCAGCATAAAGTTGTAGAGGAAACTATGCGTGAAGCTATAACATGGATTTCCACTTGGAGTATAAGGGAAACTAAAAATCCACCGTGTTTTAATGGTTTACGGCTTTCTTTAACTTCATTGCTTTATTTATGGTCCGACTTTAAAACAGAAGAATATAAGTTTATGTTGACATGTCGATTTAACCAAGATCCTTTAGAACATTTTTTTGGTAAAATAAGATCGATGAACGGGTATAATCCAAATCCTACCACACGTTTATTCAGAAGTAATTTCCAACAATTATTTTCAAATAATTTCATTTTTAATACGGATTTAGGAAATTGTGAAGCGGATGATATACACACTAGAGACACAAATTTGCTGTGTGATGCTAATAATCTTTCCAATGTTATCAACACTCCTGAGACAAGTAATGTTAGTGACAATCAAGCAATGGAAATGCCAGAGTATAGCAATGTTACGTGCCCTTTCTTCGAAAAGTCTGTTACCATCGAAACCTGTGCAGTGATATATGTTGCTGGATACATTTTAAGTAAAATTTTGAAAAAGTTTTCATGTGAAATTTGTAAACAAAATAATGAAAATGTTAACAACTATATAGAAAACCGCCACGAACTCCTAATATTTTTAAAGGACTACGGTATTACAGAAAAAGAGCTGAAATATTTAAAAAAGCCCAACGAAAACTTTGCTAACTTTGTTCACACAGTGCTCTTATCCTTTGAAAATGTATTTTTCCACAATTTCCACAGAAATGACATACTTTCCCTGCTATGTCACAATGCAGTACTAGCTGTTGAAAGCAAAAATCCCAATTTATACAATAGCCAATGTAAAGATCATTATGAGTACGGTATTAAATGTTTGTTGAAATTAAAATTATTTAAACATTGCAAGTGGGCCAAAGAGAGTACAGATAAAATGTGTACAAAGAAAAAAATTAGTATATTACAAAATAAGTAAAAACTTAATGAAGAGAAATATACCATGCATATCAAGCGCTTTCTTGTTAATAACAGATTTAAATTTGGTACCTAATTTTAATCTTCATACAACAGATTTCTTTCAAACTTGGAATTCTTGACCAACAAATAAAATTTCTGTTACTGCTTTATATCACATTTATTTCGACCTGTCGGGGATTGTTTGTCCCTTTTGTGAAGGTACTAAAAATGTTTAACAAAAATTTTCTGTGCCCGGCCAGCTGGATTCTAAATCTACAATCTTTAGAGTAAGTGCGAAACACAGTACAATTAATTTAAGTGAGATTTGTTGAAGATTTGTTTAAAAGTTATTTTATGACTGCTAATCCAGGGATGTGAATATAAAATGTTGGATTGAATGTTTGTTTTCTAGTGTAAGTTTAGTTTTATTTTGGTAGAATTGGAGTTAATTTTTTTTTTTTGATAAATGAAAATATCGATCTACTTTATTGATACTTTACTGATGACTGAATAATCATTTAAAAATCTAGCGGAGTGAGTAAGCTTTTGTACCAATCTATGAATATTTGTAAGTCTTTGTTACTAATTTTAAGATCAACGAAAATAATGGATTTAGTTTGTTGCTGTTCTTATTAACTTGAATTCTGTTACTGAATGTGTTGAAATAATTTAAAACGTCGATGTTTTTATTTAGCGGTACTATATACTGAAATGCAGTTATCGTCGTAATTAAAAAAAACGAGATGTTTACGAATATGTTTTTAAAATTTCTTTTTCTAATTCTTCTACAACTAATTCGGCATTTATTTATTTCAGAAAGTTAATTATTAATAGATTAATAATGATTTAATTAATAGTGCGCTCTTCAAATTTCACGTGCATTATAACTTGTTATTCTTTCTTACATGCTTAAAAGACTCTATATATAAATGGAAGAGTTGCATAGAACGTCCTTGTCCCGTCCGTGCAATTCAGCGATACCGCTACCTTTTATATTCTCCTCTTTATACTGATAATGCGAAACATCACATAAGTATTTATTTACATACATATGTACCTATGTCTCGTCTTTATAGACAATATTTGTCTGGTCTCACGCATCTGCTAAATTCAGCTGTGGGCGGCATCTATACTTCACTTAAAGAACTATTCTTTACACGTATATATATTCATATAGTATTTGGTGTTTGTCACTGGCGTTTCGTCGAATCGCATCAGATCTTGATAACATTAGGCGCTGAAATCTTCTTCCAGGACTTTGTGTTCCGTTCTGAGCGCAGTTTGTTGATCATGTCAACAAATGTCATCCGATCTCTTCTTTGAGATTTTTTTATTATTATCTGCGGTGGATGTTACTCGAAGCAACTTTTTAAGCTGAATTACTTGCCTAACTATTACTGCAACTCTTGTTGCGTAATTTGTATGGGCGTAAATGTTTCAAGTTTCCTATGTCGGCGACTATCATCCCATTTTAATATAATAATTAATTTTATAATAACAATCATTGATGTCTTGCATCCTCCAACAGCTTGCGCCAATTACAGAGGACATCGGTTAGCGATGACGTTATTACATCCACTATTGTGGACTGACTTGAGATGATGACTTTCCGCAGCTTACGAAGAATTTAGGAAACCACAGAAAAGTAGATTCAGTAAGTAGGACTAGGTTTTTCCTCCGGTACTCCCGGATTAGAACTATACAAGCCACTATGCCGCTCACCTAGACTATCATTAAAGTATCATGTTTTTATCAATCTATAAGTTGTTATCTATAATATTTTATTGTTGAATTGCAAATTCTAAAAATAATGTCTGTAATGCTGTCAGCAATTGAATTAATATTTCCACTACATTAATTTTAGTTTGGAAGAACCTTGCGTAATAAACATCATGCTAACTCCAAGAACAAAGAAGGGGTGATCTGGCGAAAAAGGGAGAGAACCTTAATACGCAATATAGAATGCCAAGAGCCTCTGCAAGTTTTACGGCAACTTTGAGAAATCCTACGTTGATTTCTAAGGGTTCAGCTTTTAAGCCCGCTCCAAGACCGTAAGAAATTGAAAATTTAGCACCGTCGCGACGCCCTTATACATCTATCAATAAATTTCCGAATCCTACGGTTAAGTTTTACACGACGCACAGTCCACCGAGAACCGATTTATCGACGGCATCTAATAAAGGGAGTATATAAGCTATAAAATTTTATTTTCCTGGAGACTACGTGCAAGTGATAGGCTCATGAGAAATATTAGATCATAAAATACACCCGTTTCGACGGGAATTTGAAGTGGATTTTGTTGTAACATGTCAGCACATCTAGAGTTGTACTCATTAATTTCTAATCAATATGTAAAATAATTAAAATAATATAGGAAGCAGTAATCGATTCATTCGGTTCTTCCTAGTTTACTTTTTAAAGTGAATAATTAGGCAAGTAAAAACACTTCTACCAACATAATTACACCAACTCTAACGGTAAAACATTGTACGATAAATGTAATTTAATGTGGTCTTTCGTTGAGTGCATGGACTATATTCATATTCTATGGAATAATACCGTTTCGTATATTTCTGTACGCGAATTGAATTCACACTAAAATATAGAAAAAGAAAATGTTTCTATATTTTAGTTGTGAATTCAATTTTACGGGCCATAAATGCTACTTAATTTAATAATGTCCAACTAGGTAATTTCATATCATCATTTAATAAGCATAACTTTGACGAATTTAAAGATTGTTAAAAGTAAACTGAATAGAAATTTATTGTTGCTATGTCATACAGAATGACGCTACAGACGAGAAATATTGTAAAACTTTGTTTGACATGTGCTCGATGCACGACCAATGAAGTAAGTTTTTGCCATCTCTGTAAATAACATCTCAAGTTTTGAAAAACATTTTTCTTCACTCTCTCAGCGTCCTTGTAGGCCAATATTCCTTAATTGCTGTAGTTTTAGAAGTGTTGCCTTAATTGTTTAAACATTTGCCAAATTATTGCATGGCAGGCATAAAATGCGTCCAGTAAAACCAATTTTATATTGACAGAATTAAAGTAGACCTTTATCAGTTTCACCTACCTTTTCTAAATATCTTAGAAGACAGTGACTAATCGAAAGACCAGTACACGTCTAAGATGCTAGTTCTCGATGATCGCAACTTATATAGTTACATAAAGCATGTTTGTAAGCTATTATTAAGATTTCTAAGACTTCTTTTTATCTCTTTGTTAGTTGCACATTTTATTTTATATTTAGCCTTACATAATTGCCTAATATTTATATAAATACTACGAAAAAAATAAATGCATTAAAATGATCATACAAGAGAAGAATTATGGATAACATGTTGAAAAGCTCTACTCGTTCAAGAACCGTAAATTTCCAATATGTAGCGGTCGTGAATAAGTCTGTATATATAAATATTAAATTTACTAAGTTTCTCGTGGTGGGTGTTAGCTACAGACACCTAAACCATATCATAAGTAGGCGAATAACATAGAAATACGAGAATTTACATACTGCATGTAGGTAGAAAAAGTCTGATTGTTGCTTTACTTTTGTTACCAGTCTGTACTATATATTAATTTCGAAATAGGTAGAGATTGGACATTCCACTACTTTAATTAAATATATGTATACACTGTGGTCATAAAGTTTGGAACCAAGCTTATAACCGCATTATTTTACATTTTTAGGAAAAACGCTCGGACAGGTAAATTTTCTTTTTTTAAACGCCATCTTTTGACATACAATTTTTCTCTATGACGTCATTGGTTTTTAGAGTGATGACGTCATCAACCCTTTTTTAAATGGCAACCATATTATTTTTTTATCGTTTTTGGTAGATCTTTATATCCTCCAAATAGTGATATAAAACAATTGGTATGTTGCATCACAATTTTTTTTAAATAATATAAATTTAGAAAAAAAAATAAGAAAATTTTATTTTCGTACAAAATTAAAATTATATTTAAAAAAATACAACTGAAGTTAAATTTATTGTAACAGTTACCGTAAATTTTCAAAATGGACCCCACCAACCAACTGACACTGTCCCAGCCGATTATAAATGCTTTGCGATCAAAAGTAATCTGCGTTATTCGCTCCACATCAAAACAACAGAAAAAAACAACCAACAAACAAAGCAGATCGTAAAAAGCACATGTACTCATGTTACTATGCAAAAAATGTACAAAAACAAAAATACGCACTTTTTTGCAAGATATTTCTTTATGACATTCTTTCTTCTTTTTATACAAATTATGTAGAACACTAATATTTTGAAATTGTTTCTCTGGCGACAACATTGTTGAATTATTTACTTCTATGTTTGACGTTAAATTTGTTATACATTGCGTAAAAATTGTGCATTTTCGCTAATATAAACAATGGCACATTTATCTGAGCGAGAAAGAATCGAAATTTTAATTATGGTTGGGTAACTATGGGGACAGACAAAGAACGCATACAGAAGCGTGCGAATTGTTTAACCATGAACATCCTGATAGACCTCCAATTGCCAGGTCTACGGTGATAAAACTAGTTGAAAAGTTTACCGAAACTGAATCCGTAAAAGATCGACCACGGCAAGGTAGACCTCAAAATAGGAAAAGATGTGAAATTAAATGTGCTTCTAGAAGCAGAAGAAAGGCATCATGTTTCCACCAGACAACTTGCGTTAGCCAATCAGGTGGCTCACTCATTTGCCATCAACTTATTTAAAAAAGAACATTATCATCCTTAGAAAGTTCAACTTGTACAGGAATTACATGAGGATGACGAAGATCGTCGATTGCAGTTCTGTGAAGACGTAATGTTACGTTATGACCAAAATGCAAATTTCTTGGAAAACATCGTCTTCTCTAATGGAGCTACGTTCTGCCTAAATGGATCTGTTCACCGCCATAATTGCAGATATTGGTCGCAGACCACTCCGCATTGGACTCAAGCGTGTCATACTCAGCCCAGAGGAAAAGTTAACGTATGGGTTGGAATAATTGGACGACGCATTTTAGGACCATATTTTTTTGACGGAAATTTGACTGCCGTGCAATATTTAGAATTTTTAAGATTTAAACTGGTTCCAGCGCTCGCTGCTATTTTCCCAAATCACGAGGATGGTGATGTACCCCATCCAAATACTTGGTTTCAACAAGATGGGGCACCTCCCCATTATGGTGTAGAGGTTCGCCACTATCTTTACGAAATATTTCCTAATAAACGGATTGGACGGAGAGGCGCCATAGAATGGCCACCTCGTTCTCCTGACCTGACTCCGTTAGACTTTTTTTTGTGGGGTTATTTGAAATCGAAAGTGTATTTTAACAAACCGAACAATTTAGAAGATTTAAAACAACGAATTCGCGTAGAAATTACACAAATATCCCCAGACATAATTGAGGCGAGTATACGAAGTGTTTACACTCGGCTGGGACAGTGTCAGTTGGTTGGTGAGGTCCATTTTGAAAATTTACGTTAACTGTTGCAATAAATTTCAGTTCAGATGTATTTTTTTTAAATTTAATTTTAATTTTGTACAAAAATAAAATTTTCTTATTTTTTTTCTAAATTTATATTATTTTTAGAAAATTGTGATGTAACATACCAATTGTTTTATATCACTATTTGGAGGATATAAAGATCTACCAAAAACGATAAAAAAATAATATGGTTGCCATTTTAAAAAGGGTTGATGACGTCATCACTCTAAAAACTAATGACGTCATAGAAAAAAATTGTATGTCAAAAGATGGCGTTTTAAAAAAGAAAATTTACCTGTCCGAGCGTTTTTCCTAAAAATGTAAAATAATGCGGTTATAAGCTTGGTTCCAAACTTTGTGACCACACTGTATAAGTATGTATACATACGTATTTATGTGAATGGATAAGCCACTCTATAATAACTTTTGTACATGGTATAAATTAAGATAAAATTTTCATTTCTTTGTCGTTACCTAGTAATGATGTCTTCAATTGATAAGAACAATTGTTTGAAACCTACGCAGTATGACTTAATTATATTGCGTAAGAGAAAGATAAGATGTATAACACAAAATTCGAGTCTGAGTTCGTATACGGTTTCAACGCATAGTTCTAACGCGATTGCAGCACTCAATAGCCTATAAGTAAAACCTTCTACGAAGGGGTTGTTCTTGAATGTGTGCGACTGAAGTTAACTACTTCCGGAGTTGCATAGTTTAGGCTACATACGTCCGTAAATTCATATCCTTGAATAATATAAGACTTAATGATTTGTCATCGTCGCAAACGTAAGCGAACCAACGATAAGAAATACCTACAAATTTTGTTTGGTTATTCATTTTTTATAATTATTCTCGTGTTAAAAACTGATTTTTTTTAAATCAAATGAAGTTTTTACTTTGATATGAACGCCGGTTTTATTTCTTTGACATTTTTAATATAAAACGATTATTATTGAGAAAAAGAAAAATTAAGAAAACATGATTATTATATTAAAAAAATGGAACGAAAAAATTTTTGTCAAAAGAATGAAAACTGACAACAGTTATTGTTAGTAATATATACTAACAATAACAATGTATACTTGATTTATTAATATAAAACTACATAGATATATACTTTCGAAATTTCTGCAAATATTTTACATTCTGTTTTAACTAACGAAATTATGATATCATTGTTTTATTTTATTATGTGTACATATATTGACCATATGACTTTGATTTATAATTTACAGTAATCGCAATTTTCTGGAACACAGATTAGTAATGCAAACATGATCAACCAAAACATAATACTAGAATAAAAATAACCAAAACGGGAAAATTGGACTGCAAGTTAATAATCCATGTAATAGTTATAATAATTAATGGAAGCTGTTAAATAAAATTAATAGATATTTTTAGACAGAATTAATATTTCAAGTATAAATACAAACACACCAAATATGTTAACAGATAAGAATTAAGGTAAATAACAAATGAAAATGTAGCAATTAGAAGCATCAGGGCCTTAACACCGTACCAGATCGCCGATAAAGAAAAGAAAGAGATACTTAAAAAACTCTTTCCCTGCCCCAGGAAGGAAAAGATCAACAGCAATAAAAGTACAGCAACATCACCTCTGTTTACAAAGGAAGAGCTGGAACGAGCCGTAAAAGCAATGAAAGCAGGAAGGGCGTCGGGCCCGGATGGAATTTCTACAGAGGCATACTGGGGGTACACTAAATACACTCCTTCAAGCACAACTATTTCCTGTGGAATGGAAAACAGCCAACGTTACGCTTATTCCAAAGGGAGAAGCATTCAAGACCACTAGCTCCTACAGGCCAAACAAATACACGTTGATAACCAACACAAACGAAAATTTGAGACAAATAGGGGAAAAAATCAGTTACAACTTGCTCCAGAAAAAACTGAAGCAGTAGTTATGACCCATAAGAGGAAGAGGACTGGTATCAAATTCAAGATAGAAAATGCGGAAATTCTACCAAAAAAGTGCATTAGGTATTTGGCAGTGTATTTTGATACACTAGGAAAATTCAGAGAGCACCTAGAGGGAGCTATTGGGAAGGCGATGAAAAAAACAGGAAGGCTCGCACGGTTGATGCCTAACATCGGCGGGCCCAACAGTTGCAGAAGAACTATACTTTCCGAAGTCGTTCATTCTACTTTGTTATATGGAGCACCAATCTGGATAGCTGCGTTAGAAATAAAACGGAATTACTATCGCCTAGAGAGGACCCAACGTATGTACAGTATTGTTGAGGGGTGCCTCGGCGTGCAGGACCGTGTCGGCCGCAGCGGTCGAGGTGGTGACGGGCATACTACCAATAGATTTGTTAGCGCAGGAGCGCGAGGCCAAGTATGATGGGGGCAAACAGGAGGACGTTAGGGCCTCGATGATCGATAAATGGCAAGACAAGTGGAGCGACAATAAAGAAAAGGCACAATGGACGAAGAACTTAATACCCGACATAAAGAAATGGCTCAGGTGTACCCATAAAAAGGACTACTACCTGACGCAAGCCTTAACGCGGCATGGAAATTTTAAGTCATACGCAAAACGCATCGGAACAGACAAAAGTGATGAATGTACTCACTGCAGATTACCAGAAACCCCCGATCATACACTCTTTCAATGCCAGCGGTGGACATTGATAAGACGAGACGTTGAGAAGAGAGTCAACAATCAGTTATCGGCAAAAAACTTTGTGGATATCATGATGGATACACAAAAAACTGGCAAGCCATACAGAACATGATTAGAGAAATCATGAGTGCAAAGGAGAGAGAAAACAGAGCTTCATAATCACATTAAAAACTAGTTAAGCGGAGAAGAACAAGTGTATAAGATGATAGCGCACTCGAGGCACCCCCGACGTAAATATCTGCCAAGATGGTTCCGTGGACACCTTAGGAGACGAATTTAGGGTGGTTTTTAGTGGGTACACCAGTTATTGCATACACCGACTGGGAGTTCCACACTGTCATGGGTACTAAATCCAATCCCTTGACGTCCATAAAGAATGTCCACCGACAAAAAAAATGAAAATGTACAATGGAGAGAACTGTTTATTTGCAGTAAAAAAACAAATATGATTAATACAAAATATCCCTTCTCGAAATCATAGAAATTAATAACCGCTATTGTGAACATATAAACAATATGTTAAAGATAAAATATATTTTCAGAAACAATTTTAGACAGTTAAGAATTGCATTGAATCATAGTGTAATATGAAAAAAAAACTATACTGTTGAAAAAAAGTGGCACTGCATAATGTGAACGCGGAAAGATATGTGCATGCATAATGTTAAAGGTTTCCCCTATAGACGAGTTGATGCAACGAGTCTCAAATTTTTCTATAACTGCATTTTTTACTGAGCAGCTCCGAAAGGTGCAACATTCCGTTCGCGTTACCTGAGCGAATTTGAGCGAGAAGTGGTTGTGGGTATGTTTATGGCAGGTGTATCCTTCCGTGAAATCGCACACCGGGTCTAGCGGCTGTTGTCGGCAGTGCAACAGGCATAGTGAGAATGGGATGAGGGTACGCACCTTCAACCGCGAGCGGGACGCCCCGCGCAACCACAACACGCGAGGACTGCGCCCTTATGTTCAGTGCTATGGCGTCGCGTATGTCCTCCTCAAGGCAATTTGAAGCTGTTTGACCAGCACGAAGTGCAAGCGCACTACGATAGGGGACTGCGAGCACACCGTGGACCGCACCAGCGGATGCCGCTGGCTCGCGAGCACCGCTGTACACAGCGCCAGTGGGTCGAGACAAGACATCGGTGGGTTGCCGAGTGGATGCACATTTTGTTTTCCGACGAATCCAGAATCGAATTGAACGTCGGTAAGGCGCGAATGTTGGTTCATTAGAGACGTGGTGAGCGTCAACTTGAGCAGTGCATCCAATCACGCCATATCCACCGTCAGTAGAGCATTATGGTATAACCGTATTATGTGAACTTGTGAACGTACACATCTGCTGTGTGTGTAACACGCATTGATGGATCACCGGTGCGTAAATGAGGTGCTTCTCCGCATAACATTGTGGAGCTAGGCGAAATGAGCAACATGGTTGAGCATCCCTTCCGCTACCATACAACGACTTATTGACTCCATGCCTGGTCGTGTAGTGATGGTACGCGCTGCTCGCAGAGATACTCCTGCTATTGATCCATGTCCCCGTTTTCCAGGTGAGAGTATGCTACTCGTACTTTAGTTCCACTTCCATACAAAATTACATTGCGTTAAAATCACGTTCAGATTATATAGGATGTGTTCGTCACTTTTTTCTAACAGTGTATTGATATCTACTAAAAAATGTGTACAAACCGTCAATAACTATAACTACAAACGAACGGAAAAAACAAATGAACATTAAAATAAAATATTACACATGAATAAGATTTTATAAGAAAGTAGTAGACTGTAGTTTTAGTAATCATAATTTGGTAACATGTACGAATAGATAAGTAAACAACATCATTATTTTGAACAAGGAATTAGACTGTACTAAAACATTTTTGGCCAATTCTTTGCAACCAGGCGCGCTCGTTAGTCCGCTTTGTGCATTATGCGAAATCCAGTTAATATGAGATCCAGAAATGATTAGAGAGCATAATTCAATAATCTTGCGATATACCGAATTTTAAAAAATCGTTTCAAATACAAAAAGAGATTTTGTTTACGTTCTTGTTTTTAATTACCATTAATGAATATTTACATAAATTGGGGATAGCATAACAAAATATCTATTTATAATAAGAAAACATATAAACAAATTATTAAACTTTATTTTTGTATTAATTATTGTTTTGTCAATTTTGTATTCATTTGTAATTATTGTATTTACATTTTAGGAAGAATTAGGATTGAAATTTGTAATGTAACAATAATGAGCAATCAATATGTGATGTACTCGATACCATAACTGACATATGTACATCCTAGCTTGGAAAACTAGTCTCGTGTATCCCGGGCATTAGTACGAATTTTCTTGTACGTATCATTTAACGAGATCATGCTAAACTTTACATTTACACTTCTAAGATTTTATTATTTTTGAAAGTATATATTAAAGAATTATGTAAATCTCTTGCCTCTTATTGTATAAAACTGGTTTTATTCAAAATATTTTTTTAATTTCAAGAGTTGCTTTTCGTTCTTATGTTTATAATAACAGTGAATTTCTATTTGATTTTAGTAATGCTATTTTGTTTTTCTTCACTTATTTCTCCTGTATATTTGTTGGATTTTTACTGTACACATTTTTTTGGATACTTTTTTACCATCTATACCTTAGAATTAATATTTTGCTTTATTTCTGAACATTTGTTATTATAACAATAAACAATAATAACATTAGTTATTATTAAGTATTAACAAGTGCGCTGTTGCGACATATACCACGGTAAACAACCCGCTAATATTTTCCTATTGCGTCAACTCTCTATACCGAGACATACAAAAATACTGGGTATTCTACTTGACCAACGACTACAGCTTTCCGATCACATTTCTTCCATTTGTACTTCTGCATCGCGTTCGCTTAATTTTGCAATCCGATTGTGCCGCATATTCTCGACTGCACTGAAATCTCTTTTTTCCCCCTTGGTGCGTCCGAAACTTGAATATGCATCAATAATGTGGTATCCTGTGGTCTATGAAAAGCTTTTGACTTTAGTGGCCACTATATTTTTTGCGTTAATTGAGTGTAGACGGGGTATGCAGAGTTCCTCACCTTCTCACTTATAGTTGAAAAAATTGACTCCGTTCGCTTTACAATATGAGTCTACTCTTGAAAATGCATTCGATAAGTACTTAAGATGAAGTGTTGACTGCTGTTGGCAGTATAGGAATCATTGCCTTATTCTAACACGTACAGGTTCGACACCCAAAAAGTCAACACCTTTACCCATGGTGGAAATGTGGATGGACCCGTTATAAATGTAAGCCGAGCGTAAAATGCAAGCTAGCACATTTATGCATTAGGACAATATTGTGTAGAAAATATATCGTCTCTATGCGTGAATGGTCTATTCATGGCAGAAGTATTTTCTCGGTTTTAAAGTTTTTATTTTGTTTCTGGCAATATAAAAATCGCATGTTTAATTTGTCATGTGTTGATAAAAATCATATTCCTTAAACCTATAAATGTTAAGGATACAATCAAAAGTAGATGTGTTTGTAAGTTAAAGCAAGTAATACAATAAATTTTATTTAAATATAGGATCTTTAATACGTAGACATTTGAATACAAAAGAATATGTATTATTGTCGTATAAGCCAGCTGCATACGCAACGGTCTGCAGTGAATATAAGTTATATATACCTTTTTACCTAAACCAGAAATATAATTTATTAGACAATTTTTCAGCCAATAAGCAAAAAAACCTGTGTTGCAAATGCATTCATAAATACACTTTGATATATTTATGAATGCGTCTCTTTTGTGGTTAAAGTTCAATTAAATTTATATCACTAAAAGAAGCATTATGATTTCATAATCCAAAATTTAAATTGATTATCTGCAATGGTTTCTAAGTTATGAATTTACATTATACGAAATAGAGGCGAAAATTGCATGTGACTCGCGTTACAGAGGGTTCGCACGCAATTTGCGCCTCTATTTCGTACAGTAAAATATTCATAACTTTGAAACCATTGCAGATAATCAATTGAAATTTTGAATTATCAAATCATAATCTTTCTCTTAGGGTGGGTTTATCAATGTGAGCATAAAAGTGTTAGCTAAGTAACTGAGATATTACTAACTGGCAGATAAAACTACAATGCTTTATCTTGCAGATAACTTCTATTTAACACTCAATAAAGCAATTATTTATCCTCACATCGATAAACCCACCCTTAGTGATATAAATTTAATTCAACTTTCACCACAAAAGAGAAGTGAATTTTTCGACGCGTAGTTCAGTGCTTGTAACTTTGTTCATGACTAACTTATTAGAGAAATACATACTCCACATTTAAGCTGTTCTTGTCGTTAATGATCGATTTGTGGTGAAAGAAATCGTTTTTCATCTTCTATTTATAAGCAAGCGATTTTTTTAACTCGATAGCGGGTAACTGATACTGTTGCATATTTACAGATGCAATAACTAATTCTTTTACGAAATGTTATTGAACGAATAAATTTATTTTTGTTTTAATTTTAATCTCTATGCCTATTTCTGCATCGAAGTTAGATACATATGTATTTAGAATCAAATAACTTTTTCTTAACGCATTTTTCCGTATTTGGATAAATTCGATGTTCTCATAATATACCATGACGAACATTACTAGCAAATTTACATCAAGTTATCGCATCAGGCTTGAATTAATGTGAAAACTTATTAAAAACAATAAAATAATGAAAAACCTTTTCATGCGATGTAACATCAATACCTTAATTATTAGTTGCAGACAGTTGTAATTGATACAAAATGTTTAAATTCACTTTTATCCCTTTTTTTTCTTTTTTAAACATACACATTCTTTGTATTAAATATGTGTATTTCCAAAATATTGAAAGCCCACATGTCAGCTAAACTGAATTACTCGCGCTAGGCACAGCGATAATTTCCAGACAATCTATTTGAACTTTACAAAATAAGGTATAAATGAATGACATTCAGTTCCATCTGATTTATAACACACAAGCATTCTTCCGCCGATATTGCTATCCTATTCTATCTTATACAAAACTGATATCGGCGAGTTTCTCATCTGCATTTCCACCAAAGTGCTACTAAAATTCCCTTTAAATTCGCTGTAGGTCGTTGCTTTTCTGGGTGTCGAACCTGTACATTGTGTTCTACGTTATATATATTGTGAGCATTGCGTGCTTTTCTTTTGCTTGCGTAAAGTTTCGAGTGTAATATGGAATAATATGTATTTTGAGAGCTAACGCGTTACCTATTGCAGAAAGTATGAATTGTGCCAACGGCTTTTCAGGAAATTTATCATAGTCCCCTCTTGGTCTTGCTTTACGACTAAAAAAATAATTCTTTTAAAGAGACACGAGAAGGTCCTGTCTCTCGAAACAAATTACACGAAACGTAGCACAAGTAGCAACGTACAAAACAACTTTATTTATGAGTTGCTTACATTGTTTAAGCGCAATAAACAACTTTTATGTAAATAATTCAGCGTTATAACAATCATGTTAAAAAAACCTTAATTTTTCTGATCACACAACGTTTGAAAGTTGATTGAAATACAGAAAAATAATTGATTGTAATGTAATCAATGAAATTATTGAAAAAGCACCAAAAATGTCCTGGATTTTTAAAGAAGCATAACTTTTATACGACCGAGGGGTTCACTGACTTTTTTACTGTATTCATGGCTATATTAATGCTATTTACAACGAATGGCCATTATTACACGACATACATTTTTGGCAAAATCTCTGCGTTATTTTTAACATTATTACACTAAAGTAGCGCCCATCACTAGATAAAAAGAAAATACGTCAAAACTGGTTAGCAATTGTATAATAATTTAACAGTATATAGCTCTTTCTCTAAATTATACGCGAAGCTGAACATAATTCTTCCAATGGATTGCATATTTTTTCATAATATTATTATTAAATACAATGAAATCACCAGCTATAAAACACATACTTACAATTACTTCGGTACTAATTGCATCATTTTACTAAATACACGTAATATTGTAAGCAGTGTCATGGGTATACAAATCTCGGCGACTTGATGGTTGGTTTTTGTCAAGTTACAAGATAAAAAATTGCATTCCATGACCTGACTGTGAACACTAAACTTTGAAGTTCGATAACTATCTAGAATGATAAGACCGTTCAAAGATATTTAAAAAAGAACGTAATATGTAACACCCAAACACGTTATACCTATCGCTGCACGATTATTGGTGGTATCACATACTTTTATTTATCGTTATAGTTAAGGCAATTAGCAATGAAACGCATCTTTCTGTCAATTAAGCGAACGTGTTCCTTGAGCTACAAACTTTCTTTCCTATTTCTTCTGCGTGTATTCATATTCTGCTTTTATTTTTTTTTAATTTCCTCCTTATCAACATAATTTCTAAAAATAAGTTCCATCAGCACTATTGTTTCTCAAGTCTATTGTGAAGCTAAAAATTTGATCCTATTGGTATGAAAGGATGTGTTATCTAGCATTTTATCTGATTTTATTTTGTTTCTGATTGAATATTCAAATAGAAATTCCACTACACAAACAACGCAACAATGCAACACTATACTCTCGCTATCTCAAATGGTACATTATAATCATAGACGACGTCTGAGCAGCAATTCTTTATTAATACTTTAGAGATAAAATTCCAAGAAACTGTATACTTAGAAGTAACTTACAGATGGTACAAGTGATATGATCATCAAAAATATCATTTATCTAATCGATGCTTTACTACATGGTTACTGCATTATTAAATTATCTCTCGGATTATCCCTGTTCCCTGCATTTTAAAAATATTTGCTTTAATGAAAGTATATATATGTAGTGATTTATGTAGATATGTAATGGAAATAATCTAAAAACTGAAGTTTTAAACAACGAACTGAAAAACGAGAAACAAAAATAAAATTCGCCAGCGTTAACGACACATACGAGAAGTTTTTTTCTAAATAAATGAATTGCTGGACAGTAAAACTCGCTCCACAATGTATTATGAAAGTTGAACATCTATGGCGCCATCATAAATCTCTACCCATTAAGACAACTCGCAGGATTTCCAGTACATAAATAGTTACTTCAAAATGCACGTACGTGTATCCGACTAATGAGAAGACGACCTCAGCCGGCTCCTAACTTTAGCGCTTTAATTATAAACCATGTATGAGAAAACATTTCATATACATAATTCTTCAGTATCATTGAAGATGAAGTTTTCGAGTTATATTATATGGTTGCGCTTTTTAGACAATATCAAATAAATCAAATATGATGCATTACATTATACTTAAAAGTATAAAGTAACCATTATCCAGTCACATTAAAGCCAGCCAATACGGTACGCAACATAATCAACACTACTATGTTAAAAATGTTCACTATATTTAATTTGTATGACAATTTTAAGTATATGTATCCATAGAATAACTAAACGGGACGATAGCCGATCATGGAATTTATACACAGAATTAAAAAACATGTTGGGAATTGCGTTTTTATATTTACATTTTGTTTGTTGTGGTTATGTCAATCTGTTTTTCTTTGGACAAATTAAATTCAGTCTATTTTTTAGATAATGTTTAATTATTATTATTTCTAGTCATCAGTTTTAGTTTTTACAGATACAAAGATCATTTAGAGAGACTAAGGCCAGCTAGAAAAGAGAGAAACAGTATGAAAGCGGAAAAAATAAACGATAAAAAAATACAATTATGAAACTATGTTGATGATGATATGCTTATAGTACCTTTGGCGATCAATGTTCTTCGTATGCAACCGTAAACAATTGGATTGCAAACTTCAAAAAAGATAACACCGATCGCGAAGGCCAGGTTCTATGTCCGTTCCCAAAAATGTTGACAAGCTTTTGTGAAACCGTCGAATTGGGCTAAAACGAATATCTGATGCACTGAATATTTCATATGAATGCGTCCATCATATACATACATAGTTCACATCAATTTGGAGATAAGAAAAATGTCTGCAAAATGAATCCTCAAATGTCTGAATGTTGATCACAAGCGTGCAAGGGCGAAAGCATCATTTTCGATCTGTGCTCGGTTTGAAAGTGATGCAGACTTATTAAGCCGTATTGGTTACATTTCTATAGCCCAGAACTAAACAATCGATGGACTTGAGATACTCCAAGGCTTAAGAAGTGCTCAGAAATCTGCTTGAAAAGTTCTTGCTACAGTTTTGTTGGAATTGCCATGGAATAATCATGATTGATTTTCTGGATAAAGGTGGAACAATAACTAGGAATTATGATTCGACGTTGTTGACCACTCTACAAGAAAAAAATTATGGAGAGAAAACGCGTAAAGTTGTCAAATGGTGTTTTGTTTTTGAGGGAAAATACCCCCGCACAAAAATCGCATGTTGTCATGTAAACAATTCGTGATTTAGGGTTCGAATTACTCGAATAACTCCCTTATTCACCAGATCTGGCTCCGGCCGCCTATCATATCTTTTATCAACTGAAAAAGTTTAAAAGGTCGCAAATTTTCTTCCAACGAAGAGGTGATAGAAGCTGGGGAGGTCTACTTTGCAGAGCAAGATAAAAATGTCTGTTTGAAAGGTCTAAAGACGTAGTAGATTCGTTATAATAAATGTATCCAATTAAGAAGAGTATGTCGAATAATAAAATATTTTGACTTTCAAATATTGTTTGCTTCCATAGCAAACTAAGAATTTTTCAATACCTTCTCGTACTCATTTAAAGATGTGCTAATTCTGTTACTGAGAATATTATTGTAGCAGAATAATAAAATTCCTTTGACATCCTGATAACAAAACAAGTTAATAGAAAAACATGACATTCGGTCTGTTCATAAATCCACTTGCAGATGTTTTCAGCGATCTAAAATAAATGCACAAATAAATTCTACGCATACTTGCTGCTTATACTGACCTAATATTAAGTTTTATCTGCACATTTGGCTGTCTCACTATCAAAATGATTCTATAAGCAGACCGCGTGATTATTGTTAGTTGTGTCTACGAGAAGGTTATTATATGCTGAGGCAATTTCAATTGTATTGTACCAATATCTATTTACGTGTATTGTATTCTCGTATTCTTTTATCCGTATTCTTTTATCATACTTTCATGACCAGTAAATCAATTTCAAACTAGATAAAAGTTATTAGAGAAGTGAAGGTAATGGGACACTTCGGACAATTTGATTTAATATTTCATTTGGGCAATTATTTAAATATTAAATATTTGATATAGCATTGTAGCGTTATTATGAATGCAAAACAAAATCATAGTAGTGCAAGTAAATCTATTGAAGAATTTCCAAATCTAAAATATGACGGTGTTAAAATAATTTTTCTAGTGTCATACACCGATGCTCTATCGAAATCATATTGCTTTAGACACGTGCACACATAAATACATATGTTAACTCAATTCAAAGAACATTTTAACTGCGCAATTACAACAACAGTAGACACCGAACGATTACTCTCTTTATACACATCATTTAAGGAGAACAATTGAAACCTTACGCTATGTTGCATATGTTTAGTCTAGCAACTTCGGATTGTTAATACTTCACTTATAGTGTTTAACAACAATAATAACGTAAAATATATTGCTTATTACTTACTACCTACTTATTCATTTATATTGCGGTATTTATTGTATGCTTTTCGTATGTATCGCGATGATTGCGATTTTGATATTGCAACGCCTTTGCTCGCGACTGATGCCTACTGTCTAAATATTCCCGCTTTACTTATAAGTTACCGTACAAGAAGTAAAAAAGACGCATAGTAATATAATGTATTCTATACAGTTGTCAATATACATATTATAATTTGCAAATATAAAAAATACGTCTCTCTCAGGTTTTGGTGTAGCCCAAGCATAACACAAAACTTTTGTAATAAACCTTCAAAAACATGCATCCTTCCAACGTTATATTGTGCTTTTTAAGTTAAGTATAGCAGTTATAGTATACATAGATTTATGTTATTTCTATACTTACCCACTTTACACTTTAATTTATTACGTTCGTGGAACTCTACGCTAGTTTATATGAAGCATAGGTATAAGCAAAAGCAAATGTAGAAAAGAGTAAAGAATTGTTTCGTTGGAAGGACTGTGAAACATAATACCATTTAAAATCAGATTATATTTTCCACTTCTTAAAAATTCATTTATCATGGAAAAACATGTATTGCCTTAAATACACAAGTAGTTTAAAATAGAATGAAAAAGTACATTGATGTTGCAATATGTTGTTAGAATGTCTTCTTACGCAACATTCTAGTGATGGGTTGCTACAAAGCAAACTGCTATTTTGAAACTGCTAACTATCGTTAGCAGTTTGTAGCAGCTAACGAATATTAAAAGAAACTGCTACTTTTTGTAGCAGTTTTCCGATGTAAATATTTCTGACGTAGCAGCTCTATAGACATCATATCTTCTATCTCGTTGTAGCAGAGAAGCAGTATAAAACCGATAAAACGAAACTGCTACAAAAAGTAGCAGCTTTTTTAAACTGCTAACGAAAAGTAGCAGTAGCAGTTTGTAGCTGCTAATGAAAAATAGCAGTTTTACACATCACTACAACATTTTAAAACATCGCAACAACTTGCTATATTGGGACAACTATGCTACTGACAAAATTATGCAATTGCATTGATATATTTTTGGGTGTATGTATATGATATCCATGTGAACGAAATGTTTAAATTTTATTGCTGACACTTTTCGTTACGAATTGCTATGCACAGCTCAAAAATGTCTGTATGAAAAATAAACACCGTATTTATTATAATTGGCGCCGCTTTTCCAATAAGCGCCGCATTCTAATAAACGCCGCAAGAAAATAATGCCGAATGAAATAAACGCCGCACTCTAATAAGCGCCGCATCTTTATTCAATGTGCATACGGTCAACGCTAGATAGATAGGGGAATCCCCGTCAACTGCATTCATATTGACATCTTTGTGATACCGAAATTGTGTAGTGTTGTTTTGTAGTTTACAATTGTTTTGGTATGGAGAGTAAAAGAAAACACAAAAGCTATAATTTCGAAATTAAGTTGACTGTTATTAATACGGCAAAAGAAGCAATACGAGAAGTATAAAAGTTGCAAGAAGCTAATGCTATTATTGTAAGAAGTTCCAAAAATGGCTGGATAAATCAGGACCTTACCGTTGACTGGCTCAAAACCGTCTTTGGAAAATTTTTATTTCAAAGACGTCTCTTAACATGGGATAGATATAGATGTCACATTAATGCGGAAACCACTAACTAGTTGCAGCAATATAACACAGATGCTACGGTTATTCCTGGCGGATGCACCAAATATAGGTATACAAGCACCCAAGGTTTCTTGGAACAAACCTTTTAAACAGAGAATAACGGAGTTCTATGACAATTGGATGTCGGGATTAGAACTAAAAGAATATACACGTGAAGGAAATCTAAAAGCTCCGTCCAAAGCATTACTATTGCAATGGAACAACAGCAACTGTCTACTGCAATGATAATTAAATCATTTAAAGCATGTGCTCTAAGTATATGTCCGGAAGGAGCTGAAGATGGCTTGATTCATTCTATTAAGCCAGGAGAAGCATGTCAAAAAGCAGCAGAGTTCTTACATATGGCAAGAGTACAAGGACAGACCGAAGAAAACTAACCATTGAGAAAAATATTGAGGAAGCAGACGCCAATGTATAGACCGCCAAGTTATAGACAGCGATATAGAATATAGAACTATTAGTTACGATGAGGACAGCTCTGAGGAGGATCTCTTAAAAACATCGGTACTAAATTCTTGATTTAGTTTTCGTTACCACAAGATGTTTTTGATGGATTTTTTTTTAATGTTCAGTTTATACTTATAACTTTGCATGACTTATTTTTCAATAAAGATATGTACAAAAATGTATATTTATAGGTACCTATTTCAAATTTATGTAGGTAATTAGAATCAGGTGTTATTCACCGACGTACGAATAAAAATGAGGATTGTATCCATTGAATATGGGTAGTACTTAACTATTAATAAGGAAGGCGCCTGTTTCCCTTGAAGACAACTTTACCTATTCTACTGTAGAAAGATTGTCTTAAAGTGGAAGTATCACAACCAAAAACTGTATACATTTGCACAAACCTACTTTAATTCGTTTAGGAATTAGTTAGTTCTGTTATGTGTCAAAATTTAATGAATTCCAATAAGATGGAAAACTTATGCTTTACAGCAAGGAAATCTAACATTTAAAAGCAAAGTTTACCTGGCGGTAACGGATTTACCAGCGCTATACGAGTTCATCATTTGGTATTTGGTGGTCTGAATTATATATTAATATGGTTCTACGAAAATTCTCTCTGAAATTTATGTAAATACTTAAAAAGAGTTTCTAAAAACGTATAAAGATACAGCTAATATTTAATGTTAACAAATTGTTTCATCTACCTCCGTTATTTGAACCCTATCAAAACGTTTGTGGAAAGAAGTCCAACTTAGGCAGCTATATTCCAAGAACTGAATTTCATTGCTGAAATGATAACTACAAAGTTAATTGTTAGTAGTTATTTTTTCTCTTAATGTTCTACAGTTATTTTTTATGCATATTTTTGAAATTATTTTTAATGCTAGTATTCCATCGTTCTATTCACAGTAGCGTTGAACGTTGTTTGCTTTGTGTTCAAATATTCACAATCCGTTAAGCATTCGTCCTCTTATTCCAGTATATAAAATGAATTCAAGGAAAGTATAGTCTTGTTGTTTTTCTTGTTAGAAATTTCTTATAATGACTGTAAGGTGCAGGATAAATTTTATATTAAATTTATTAAAATACAATGTGTTTTATTTATAATACAAATATTATCGGGGTTTTTTAATGCTGAAATATAAAATATTAAAAATACCTCAATAAATCGACTACGAGTATAAGTGTAAAGTCGATAGCTTAGTTTTTCTAGATTGTTCCAGCTACGAACGCTCAACGGACGGAAGAACTCGACATATAGGTGACTCTCCATGGACACTATTGACATGGTACCTATAAATATCTAAGTAGTAGCGACACTTGAGTGCGCAATTTTGAAACTGCATGCTCAAAAAAGTCATATATTGCTGTATTGCATGCGTTTATATTAATTTTAATATGCATTAATTGCGTCTTTTACATCTTTACAATGTTAAAGATATTGCAGCGACATATTTGTGCATTTGCTTGCTCCCAGATTATGAACATATGAATACGACACGATTTCATGTATGTATCTCTCTTAATCAGAATAGTTTAACTATCTCTCTATCTCATTTCTTCTCGTATTAACGAATCGTATCCAGTGTTCATCACCGTGATCTTGTTCATCAGTTCGAAAAGAGCGAGAACCAGACGTGAGTTTCTTTTCGTTTCCCAAGAATGGAGAAAGACAACGATTGATAGAAACAATGTGTATTTACTAAACAAAGTAATATGGCATATGGAAATAATAAGTGAAATGGTGCAACATCACATATCTAAACTACATATAAAAGCATAAAAATTTTACATAAGTTTTATTTACGTAAATTGTATGAATAAATAATATTTTAAAGAATAATATTTCTTTCATAAAGATGAACTAGCCATAAACCTAACCTATACTTTGCTGTGAGCTGTCATAACAAATTCTTTTTCGTCTTTACTCTCTCAACTTCATCGATCTCAATGCGCTGAGAATGTAGATCGCTCCCAATTTTATACGTCTAATTAATGCACGCATAACACGATCAATTACGTTCAGCGTTCAAACCCAAACACAAAATAACTACTTTGATTGTTCTGACAACAATGCCAAAGGCAGTTCGAGAATTCAAGTTAAGTTCATGTGCGCTAAATGTGCTTGAACATTGTAGAAATTGTACAATGTTGAAATGAACATTTAACAAATTGTAATAACCAACCATATACGTCTAATTTTGCAATATAATAAATTGTAACCAAAACCATTCGTCTAAACAATACAATATATCTTTTATATACCACCACCACCGTTACAGCATCTTTTGTTAATAACCTAAAGTATACGAAAGCTCACTTATACGCGGACGACATTCAAATATACTGTTCATTTAAGATGAGTGAATGGGAAGAAAGTATTTCTAAAATTAACGCTGACTTGAACTCTCTTTATCAAACATCATTTACTTATTCCTTGCATTTAAACCCTGATAAGTCTCAAGTGTTGGTATTCGGTGGTAACGAGACATGCATAACTCTTAGTAATATAATCGACATTAGAATTAATAACTCCCACGTATCGGTAGTAAATAAAGCCAGGAGTCTGGGTTTACTTTTAGATAACACGTTTGGATTTAGGGACCGGGTTAACCAATACATTCGGACGTCTTACGCAAACCTTAAAAAAATGTATCCTTTCCGTTCAGTTTTGAACATCAATGTTAAAAAGACACTATGTGATACTTATGTATTGTCCAATTTTAGTTATTGCTCGGAAATATATCACTCGTGTCTCGACTATGTCACCACTGCACGAATCCAAAAGGTACAAAACTCGTGTTTAAGATTTATTTATGGTATTAGAAAGTACCAACATGTTTCGCATAGGTTGTCTGATGTTGGTTGGCTAAATATGATAAACCGTAGAGAACTACAAACACTCACACTATATCATAAAATTTTATTGACTAAATGTCCTCCGTATTTACATCAGAAACTACGATTCAGAACGGACGTTCATAACATAACCACTCGATTTCGAGGTTTGATTTCCCCGCCTGCTCACCGGCTGTCACTGTTTGAAAGATCGTTTACATTTTGTATCTACAATAAGTATAATAACTTCCCATCAGCGCTCAAACAATGTGCCACTGTTGCGCAGTTCAAGTATAAATTCCGTTCGATGCTGTTCTCTAAACAAAGTACCTTGTAGTAGAGAAGAAGGGAAAGCAGGGGGAGGTAAATGTGATAGATACGCATGCTTTACTGTCACAATATTGCCCTTTGCTATTATCATTTTTTTTTTACTTTATGATTTTTGGACGCCCTTATTTTGCAGAATAATGATATCTATGCGTTCTTTTGTTTTGTTTTTATATACACTCAGTTAGTATTGCAGTTTTTTTTTGTTTTCTTTTGTGAGAACGCACACAGACTTAGCTTAAGTTATCCGTAGGCACTAAACTCATTCATCATTTTGTTCGAATGCATACAGGGTTAGGTAAGAACAGTTCACATGTGAATCATGTAACTGGACCTCGCCCTGTGATTGTGCATACTGCTTTTTTAGTATCGGTTGATATTATGTACACCTTCCTTTCCTTATTATTTCTTGTTAGTATTATAAGTAAAATTTTCGTTTAATTACTAGTTAGGACTCTAATAACTTGTAGTATGAACAATAAAGGAATTTATTATTATTATTATCTATCTTTTGTGCTAGTCAGCTTGCATCTTAATATCCAAACAGTTCTTTTGATATTCACCGAGTAGTGTGTTTTGTATAGTATGACCGACTCCTCGATAGGATAACATTTCATTGAAAATAAACCAAAACATATGTATATATTTAAATAGTTTTAGTACTTTATAGATTACTAATTTTTTATTATTATAAAAGTTTTAGGTTATGTTATGTTAATGTTGATACATTTCATATGGACGGGAGAATATCATACCATCAAAAAAGCAGGCCATAAAGATCAAAGCGACAACGACCTGATGCCCTTTCAAACTAATGCAATACTGATCTCAGCGCTCTTACTCTGAACAGAGCTGTAGTCATAAAAGCAATCTATTTTTATCATCTAAGTATTTGTATTGAAAACCCTCCACCAACTGTAATAAAATATACATTTACTTAATTATTAAAGCAAAGAAATGAGGATTTAAAACGATTACTGTACTATCAACCAATTCCATAGAATACATACTTAACAAAAATAATCTTTAGGGCAAGTTGGTAGTTGCTTTGGGTTAAATTGGTACGTGTTAGCACATTTAGTCAGTTCGTGAGAAAGTAGTAGTTGTACAAATAAAAAAACTTAAAAACGAAATAGAAGTAAAAACTTTATAAATGAGATTCTGATAAAGTATAATGCTTCTGCATTAGTATAACAAGAATGATAGAACAATTGCAAAGTAAACATGGACATCTAAAAAATAATGCTAGGAAGCACGCATGCAAGAAAAAGATTTTTATCCTTACGTGAGGTAGACCACCTGAATGTAATGAAAATGCAGTTTAGGAAATTGTTTAAATATCGCAAATGTGAAAGTACTGGGTGATAACAATCTATTTGATGACGATAGTGTGCAAGTACACTTAGGTGATATAATGCAATACTATACAACAAATAAAACTAGCAATGATAATGAAAATATTGAGAAACTGAAGAAAAAGAAGACGTTATTGAAATTGTACCGGAGAAGACTTCTTATACTGAAATTGCTACGCACTCACCTAATATAGGAAAATTTAATAAGCTTGGCAAAAAGAAGAAAACATCTCAAATGCAACTTGAGCAATGCTAAAGAAGAACATTTTAAAGAAAAATCAATATAACTAAGATGCAACTAAGTGCAAAGTAAAAAAAGCAATAAATACTGAACTGTAAGAATTAAAAAAAGTTATTTGATGAAATTTTGGAGATAGTTTTGTATTATTTATCATTATATTGTGAAAATATTTTAAGTAAGTCGTGTTTGTATTTATATATTTATATTTATATGAATGCATATTTATTTTTCTATTCTCGTTTTTTTTTTGTCACGTGTTTTATTTTTGCTAGGAGTTATTTGCTTGTTGCGTGTGATGTTTATTTATTTTTGACTTTCGATTATAAATAAATAAAAAATATGTTTATTCATATTTATCTTTTATAAATCTATATAAGACAATTATTTGCACTCTTTTGTAAATTTGCAAAATAATTATTAACCAAATTATGCCGTTTAACAAAGCAAAGATTTCTGGTTCTGGTTCGGTCATATTAAGTGCTGTGTTATGTAGCACCACCACAGCAAATTATTTTATCCTGATCGACTGTAACTTATTCATAGCTGCAGTATCGGAAACCTTAATTTCTACAATCTATATTGTCATTCAACAGTACTGCGTGTCAAAATGTGAGGAGCATTATAATTTTATTCAAATTCATTATGTGAGTATAATAAAAGTTGTTCCGATCTGTATCAGGTGTGTGTGTACCAAACATATTATTTTTAAATTATAATTTCACATAGCTATTGTTAAAAATGGTATAATCATGTGTTGATTTTGGCTAGCGTGCTACAATATTGCAGATTTTTAAGATATATATATAACGCGGCTACTATATACTTCTGCACCTTCCACAAAGTTACCGCTAATAATCAACATATGTGGAACCGTTAGCAAAACATTGAAAGACAAGTAATAATTGCCGTATTGGAGATAAACAGAAGTTTTTGAAATGCACTAGAATAAATATTAATTATTATTATCATCAACTACTATTTGTATTAACGAGGTGTATTTTACTTCATTTTCAATGTATCTCAGCAGTATAACTGCGGTTGGCTTACTTAGATGAAATCTTTCGTAGAATTCGTTACCAATAAGATCATCAAAATAATCATGTCTAGCTTTATACAGTGCGGGTCTAAAGTATCCCTTCCGCTAACTAATAACCGGCTTAATAGAGAGTTCCCAGTTTAGGTATAGCTATGAATTGTGGAACGTGCGTCTTTTATTAAGTCTATGTATAGTACAGCAGGAGAAAAAAGTATCCTGCCAGTGCATATAAGAAAGACGCCCTTCACTCAAAATACACGGGTACTTTATTGACTTAGTATACCTACATGAACTGTCTGTGGCACAGACATCATTTGTATGCACTCTAGGACAATAAAGTTCCCGTAGGGTTTGAGTAAGAAGCCTCCTTCTTTCGCGCACTGTCCGGATACTTTTTCTCCTGCTCTACCATAAATGTAATAAGCTTCACTACTTTAGAACCGCACTGTATAGTTTTGCGCACCTTACATGAAATTTTGTTAAAATTCTTCATGGGAAAAAGAACTTAGATGACTATTAGCACTGTTGATGTTATCTATTTTATTTCCTTAAATAACGTTTAAGTATTTACATAGAACTTGCAGCTATATTTAAGCAGCAATACTTTTAAGTGTCGTTGGTTTTTCAGTTGTGTTGATAATAGATCAGTATTAGTTTAATGTCCATTTAAAGCTAAATGCGCATTTAAATGTATTGATAATTCTGGCCGTTAATCAACTATGCATATTCTATTACCTGGACTACAGCTTCGCACACTCAGGGTTACACAATGTCAATGGATTACTATCTTACCTCTTAGTTTCACTCATTTAAGTAACATTTGTAAATATTGTATTAGTTGTATCACAATAGCTTAAATTTTAAGATTTAGCACTGCTGATCTTATTTATACTTATGTAAAATATGTTTTTTTTTTATTTTAGAACATTAAACTTACGATATTACATTACAATCGAAGTCCAGTAATTGAATTCCTTGATTTTATTCACTCGGCAATATCTTCATATTCAACATTTTTCGATAATTACAACTGATTGATGTTTGTATCAATTTTGGTCATTTTTAAATTAATGTGCCCTTCTAAAACCAGTTATCTATTGGAGAAAAATGTTGACAAAAATCACTAAATGAATTAAAGCCATTCATATCAGCTCGCATTTATTTAGTGTTTATGTGTCGCAAATGGTAGGTAATAGAGTAATAATTAAAATTGTAAATAAAAATGTTGCTCAACAAAAGTAAATAATCTTTGTCTCTCTAATTATAAACGTAAAAATATACAACTAGCAGTAATAAACATGAACTACATTGGTATTTCAGGAACTTGTCAGTGTTACTCTTAAATGATACGCTTGCTTCATTAAATAATTGCATAGTAAGTGTATCAATATGCACTGTTTGGATCGCACCAACCTTGAGTACTAAAAATACATTATCTAAATATCTATATGGATAAACATTGATATAAAACCACTTAACCTTTACTGTAGATTCTAATAAAGAATATATTTAATTTGAAAGACGTCATTGATGATAGCATCTGTATATGTACACAATGTGCAATGTCTGAAAATATTCATCCCTGGTATACCACTTGACATAACTGTATCATAAAGCTGTGATGTCTACACTTTTGACACCATTTGCTCACACTGTACGAATGCTTGTTATGAACTAAATGCCATTAGTAACTGTGATAACTAGAGAAATTTCATCTTCTCGTTGATGAGAATTCTTCTAAGAAAATTTGAGTAACCTAACTACTCTATCACTGTGCATTAATTCAAGAAAATATAAAGAGCGAGGAACTGGTTAGCAAAAAAGGATTTTCAACTAATAGGCGTATAGATTTCACGTAGTGAGTTAGTTTCAATATTATTTCCATTGATACTAACCCACTACGTTAAATTTATAGGACATCCGACAAGTAAAGTATGTATATCAAGTAGAAAATCTTATTGATATGAATTTAGTAGGCAGACATGACTTTAAAAACATGCTGTATATACGTGACGCTGTATAATCGTCCTGCTCTTCACTAAAGGCTTTCATACTTACCTTAGTAGTACTAATATTGTTGAATATAAGCAATAAAAAGTTATACAATTCGTAGTATTGAAAGAGATATCTTGATTCAATATGAATTTCAAATAACATTTGATGATAATCTTATGAAGGACTAGTGCCTATGCCATGACGCATTTTTGTATAAATTGTTGGGTAAACCCAACTTTGTTCCTAAAAATCTGAAGTATTTATGTTCATATTTTCTAATTATGTATTATGATGCTGATCGACATGAATGAAAGGTAATTTCGTTTGAATATATCATATTATTTGAGAAATTTATTAATTCTAAATTCGTAGATACTGAATACTAACATTATACAAGCCTACTAATTTTTGAAATTATATTATTTTTTCGCGAAATTACAATTTTATAGAAGTGTACAAATACAAAATTATTTCGTATGGAAATTGCAAATACGGTATCCGCCAGAATAAACAGTATCGAAATCTAAGGTACTATGGAGTTGCTTATGTAATATGCATTTGTTATTATTGACTTAATTGTCATTAGTTAACGTATGAATGTTACGCTGGAGTTGAATTTGAATTGAAAATGGTTTTAACAACAGCAGAAAAAGTGTTTTTGGTAGAACATTATTTTTGCTCATACGGAAATGGTCGCAATGATGGTCCAAGCTTACAACAGGCGGTAGTAAGATATCAACAACAGTTTAATAAAGCAGCCTCAAGTAAAAGTGTGATATTAGCTGTGGTTGAGAAATTTCGTCGCACTGGTAGTGTATTGTGTCAACGTAAAGGTTCTTAAGGTCGTCGACGAACAGTGAGTAGCAACGAAAATACAGAACGTGTTTTTGATGAAGCTGTGCAGTCACAGCAAAGAAGCCTTGCAAGAACTGCATGTAAACTGCTGAATAGTGATTATGAATGATGCTGCATATTAAAAAAATGTAATTGCATTAAACACGTTTTCTAATCATTGTAAAATAAATGCGAATATGTAATCTTCTTTAATTATGGAAATCTAATCTAGTGGCATATATCTAATGCAATTTATTTCAATGCATTCTAGTTAATTCGATAAGTAGAACTTTTTAAAGAATGATTTTGTTGTAAAATCAAAAATATATTTTTATATATGTACCGGGTGGCCAAATAAGAATGCAAAGTGCTGTAGAAACTATTCGTCGTAGAGAATTGCGGTAACAAATTTTATTACTAAAGTGGTCAAAAGAAGACCGTGGAATATATTTTCAGATTTCCAAGATGGTCGCCAGGGGGCGTAACCGGCATCTTAAAATTTTAAAGTAATTTTTCACTGAAATCTACCCAGTAAATGTTACCAAAAATTATATGCTTTTTAAAGCTAAGCTTTACTCGAGTAATTTTTGTTTAACACTTTTTGACGTATCTGTTAAAATAAAGTGGTGGGGCGTAATTCAATGTTTTTTTTTTAATAAACAGCTGTAACTCCTAAACGACTGAAGAGTCCGCTATACCAGCTGATCAACTTTTCTAAGACAGAGACAATAAAGTTCTATAAGGATAAAAGATAATCGGAAGTATTTTGCACTACATACGTTTTAGCAACGTTCTCTTTTACTTAATATCGTGCGGCAGTAACGTACGTCTAGATTAAAATGTTATGTTAGTATTTAAAGTTGTCTATCTGCAAGTTTATTTGTAGGTAAAGTGGATCTGGCAACTATGTACTAATTTTATATAGTATCGTAATAAGTGCATGTTATTTCATAATTATTTTTGTATGTGTAATGAATTTAGTCGAAGTCTGAAATCGTAAAATACTCATTATGAAATTAAATAAAAGTACATCTGTCAAACTTCATAAAGAAATCTTTACAACAACATAACTTATTATGTTTTAATATCTGTAATTATTTGTAATATCAAATACACACCCGGTGTCTTGCCTTTGTTATGCTCGATATACTGCTTATAAAAAAACTTCCAACGGTTGATAATAACTACACAAGGTCGGCAAAGTTTTGAATTTTTAGTACCAAAAATGTAACGTTTTACTATTATTCTGCTGTAAGCAGTAAATTATTATAATTTTGAACGTTTACTCCAAATTATCTGTCTAATAAATTAAATAACTGAAGAAATATGTTAATTTCATTACATTACAAAAAAAAATCGAATTTTCATTTGCGATTTAAAGATATTGCTTTGAATAAATGAAATACTCCACTATGATCCACCAATGTTAACACACATTATTTATATCTATTTCAGTAGAGTAGCAAAAAATATTCTAGAAAAAACTGAAATGTTGAGAAAAAAATGTATACAATAACTATCATATATATTTGTATACATATTCACGTTAATCCTGTTACTTAGGGAATAGACATAAAATAAGAAAGCAAGACAATTTGGAAATTACTATATTGTGAAATACAGAAAGAAACATATATATCAGAAAATATATCATAATTAAATGGAAAAGCAACTACAAGTACGCTTTCGAATCAACAAAGTTGCATTGTAATAATACTATAATTTTCTTTTACCTGCCCATTCACGGTAACTGTTATCTCCTCACCTCTATATGCTATATTCAAGACATTTAGTTTATATAAAATAAACAATTAATAATTAATGATTTGTTAAAAAATACTACAAAATATAAACGATTATCTTTTTTATATTCCTGACGTTTCAAAATTGCCACTTAAATATTTCATAATTTTTATTGGATATACTATTATTGCCAACTGAAAATCCCTAGGGAAATGTCAAAGCACTCGTAAACATAACCTAGAAATAGCACTTTTTAGATCATTTTTAGGTATCTTAGACTGATCTCCGCAAAAAAAGGCGCACCGTGTTGAACTCAGTAAAACATCTACTTTCCATTAAATTACATATGAATAAGTACTCAATTCGGTGGTCTACATACGGAAGTCTGAAGAATACAAGCTTGTGTAATGCTTATACTTTTATCATTTTAACCTAACCAGTTCTAGTGGAATAGTAAATAAAATTATTGTCGCTAACAGTACGTATTTAAAATAATTTTAATTAAAAACGGCAACGGCAATAAGTTCAACAACTTGTATTCCCTGATTTGAATCCAACAAAGATACTTCCATTACTACACAGGTATACATCTGCATCAATCCGCATACAAAGGTGGTGTAAATATGGATCGTATGCGATTTCCAATTTTTATATATTATTTGATTATTATTGACAATTCATCGTTGCGGTGTCTAGGCCACTCAGTAACTTCTCTCAAATTTGGCCAAGACATACAGAATTAATTAATAAATTTTTCTACAAAGCGTTTTTTTGGTTTTTCTGCAAATACCTCTTTCACTTTTTAATTATTGCATTATATCAAAAAATCGTTCTGTACCTCTATTTTATAAATGTTAATTAATGTATAAAAAAAATAAAATTAATTAAATTTCGTATTTCTTTCAAGTAATTTGTGAAATAAAATTGGTCAAAACTAGGCAACCTGCCACACGCCATAGCGGACTGTTAACTGATTTTAACAAACTTGGTCTCAATGGAAAAAGCATTTATTGTTTCATCAAACCTATCTTACCTATGATATGTATGTCTATTTCTTAGTATGCTGCTAGAGCGTGTTTTTGATATAATAACAGAAAATTGCAAAATTCTCTAAAAAATTAAATGCAATAATATTACTTTTTGTTCATAAAACTGTAACGAAGTGATACCTAAATAGGCTAGTGAAAACCGTATTTCGATAGCTTATTCGTAGCCTGAAATATCGCAGAAAAAAGATTTAGTTATATAATTTTAAAAAGAGGCTAGGACATCGGTATTTATTGTTATTTTATTTGTCTTTTGTCAAGATTCAATGAATACCGAACAGTTCTAGAAGCTAATTTTGTTTCTCTTGTATAGCAAAACTTAGCGCTGGAAATTCAAATAAAATGAATTGAATCAACATTAATTAATCAAAACAAATCTTCTTGATATTTTCATAAATTTAATTTATATTGTCGGACATGTACTTGTTGTATGGTTTTCGAAATATATTTTGAGAAGGTGCACTTTTACGTTCGCACGCTAAGGGGACTTACTCCTTTGTTGCTAATTTGTTACGTATTTATTATGTAAATCTTCAATATTTTCTAAACAAACATGTAGTTGTTGTATGTACTTCAAAGCTATAGTGTAAGTAATTGACATTTTATTAGTTTTCTCAAAGTTTTATTTTATTTTATTATAAGATGGAAAACGACTATATCGTGAAAGTGAATAACGATATTGCAAAATATTACATATGAGTTGTTTTGTCAACATATTTCTGTAGTTTAACAGATAATACTTAACTATTAGAAGAAACCATTTTTCAAAATTTCAGGTAAATAGTCGATATCAAAATTTGTAGCTACTACTATAGTACATAGTTTAGCAATTGCCAGGTACGTCATCTACTATTATAGTAACATAAACACGATTTTCTCGTAAACATTACGTAGTGTATCATATTATTTACATGTTGGAAACAAAAGCAATTCCATTTTTTTCCTGCTGATTATGTTCTAATCGATAAGTAAATACACAAAATCCAAAATTACATAAACACACGCATTTAGCATGTTTTCAATGAGATAACGCTTATCAACAGATTGGAGTTTAGGTGTCTAGCCTTTGATCTTTTTATATCGTTTGCGTCTCGTTCTTTTGCAAGTTATCTGTTTCTAAACATAAAATAGCTACAGATAATTCTTTTACCTATCTATATGATGCGTATAGGAATTTTCAATAATCTGTGCTTTCGCTTTAGTTAAAATGAGACATAATACGTAAGAAATATTTTGTCCCTTGTGCCTTGTTATGAATATTGTATATAGAAAGTATATATAGAATGGCTCTAAAGTCTGATCCCATTCTCCCTTTAACTTTTGCACAAAATATTATTACTATTAATACTATTACTTTGAAACTATATTTGTTTCTACGTTTTACAAGCATCATTTCGCTGCTAACAATAATCTAACTATATTAGCGGTTTCGGCCGAAATGATGTGAACGTTCTCAATTTATATAGAATATCTTGTATTTAATTAATACTACACTTCATCATTCAAGTTACAGTGCTACTGAAAGCAAATATACTGATAGCAATTTTATGTATAATTGTACACTAGGAATACTTGCTGTTTGTACACCCTGTCGCTCAACATTCGTAGGATGGATAGTACACAGCTTATCGCATTCATTTCCCGCGTCAAAATATGTAAACCTTTGATATTGTTATTTATTGTATAATAAATATGCTTTTGGTTTAGATCTTACCCTAGTTCAACGACAAAAAAAGTTCACCGCAAAAAGTAATGAAATTACCTTTCAAAACAATTTAATAAGACTACAGTATTATTTTATTCGAAATACTTGAAACATCAAACAAATTTCTTTCTACTCAAATACGTCTAATAATAGATGCTTTTTTCCACATTTATAAATGCAGCCACAGCGTTTTTAAAATAGACCCGCAAATCGCATCTGTCTTTACATATTTTGACGAGCGCAATGAATGCCATATTGTCTGAAGTAAGTGAATGCAATACTGTCTACTATCCATCCTACGTATGTGGAGTGGCAGGTCGTCCAACCAGAATGAATTCTTAGTGTACACATACACGCAAGTCGTAATTCTCTGATATTTTATTGTTCATCTACTCAGTTACTCATGGAGCTGCTGAATTTGTACCAACAATAAAAGGCGCGCACATAAATAAATTGTAAGAAATTAATTATGAAACGTGCTCAAATACTTACCGTATTTAGAGTCTTCGGTGAAACCACAAACTGCATAACATCTGTTAAATATTTCAACTATACAAGAGATCTTGTACACACTCGAAGTAACACTAAAGCACCGACTGCCTGTTGGCGCTATTTGCCAGCTCTATTCATAATTCGTAAAGAATACAAAGCTTATGGCATTTTCCTATCATAAACTGAGTGTATTTTCATTCTTTCTTTAAACTTATAAATCCAGGTAGAGAGAAAAATACACTGATTGTGCACTAGTTCTAAATAGAACCTACTATCAATTTCAGTAGTTGATAAGGTTAGGATTCGTTACTAGAGCTACATTTTTATTCCAGAGTGGATATTACAATATATCTTTTAAATCCTAATTTGAAATGCTACAATCACATTATTAGAACTGTTGTTAACTTATTGTTCGAATAATATGAGCAGACACAAATGTTGTATTTAAAACTTCACACAACACGAGTTGTAGAAGTAATTTTGACACACAATACAGCTTAGAAAGTCTATACTACAAAAAATGGTTTATTGCTTTTTGCCTGTGACACTTTCTTCTCTTTTAGTCTACATTCCTAATTAATTCATTTATAAATAAGCGGGCGCATGTCTTTCAATATGTCCCAAGTGGCGCTAATAGACATTATGGCTATACAAGTAGCTTCCGGCTTTGGCGCCGGCGTCGGACATTGATGTCGTTTGCACGTTCAAGGATAGTCGATATCGTCTGTCAAATAAATGCAAACAAAAACAATAGTGTATATAATATTTATATAAAGAACAGCATGGTTATATATACGTATCGCAAACTATAATATAGAATACGAAAATAGCGATATTTGCTTATATGCAAGTAGATACATATGTAAAAAGAACACCGTAGATCGAGTTTGCTAAACATTCCATATATTAAAGAAAACAATTTAAATTACACGCGGACTGTTCCATTTAAGAAGTTAAATTTGTTTCTGATTAAAGGCACCCAAGAAACATCACAACTCTCAAAAACAAAATTAAAAATTAAAATTTGTCATACAATATTTGTCGGATTTATTCTCTCTTTTCGTTCAACGTTTAATTGTTCACCACCTTATTAACACAAGTTTCCGGTACAAGATTGATTGCCTGCATACATAATTCACATACGAACACTTTTGTGACTAGACTAGCTCTATAAAAGCTAATACGCTAATAGCGAGTATTATTAAAATAGTGGATGTATCTACATCTCACGTAAGTTTCGCTAAAAAAGAAAAATTTTAAGTACAGCAATTTAAAACATTTTACAAGTGTCAAGTTTGAAAAACTAACCACGGGGAATTTTGCAAAGAATGAGTGCCCAAAAAGTTGTGACACGTGTATTTTATACTATTTCTTCTATTTAGTCTTTTGGACGTTGGCTACACTGATTCAGATTTGATTGGAAATTGAAAATCAGCGGTGTTCACAATTTATGTCATTTTAAGATTAAAATAAAATATATATCAGTTAGTAATTATCGAAATGGGTGATAGAGTTAATTGAACACCACCCGAGCTTCGGCAAATAACGAAACAAATTAAAAAGATTTCTTCTGGCAGTCTCGATAGAAGTACAAAAAAAAATATAAATATTTTGAAACTTGGTGCAACGAAAACAATATTGTGAATACTACCTATCCAAAGCATACTGATTGCTTATTTTGCTCCCAAATTCAAAGAAAAAACGTATCGTCACTGTGGACGCATATTTAAAAAAAATTATCTGCAGGCTACGAGGCTACAAAGTTTAAATTTTATTTAAGAATTTGGCGACAAAATATAGTAGCCGAGCTAGTTTATTAAGTTTGTATCGTTTTGCTATAATACTTGTATTATAATGTCGTGATGACAACCATGTAGAATTTAAAGATAATCTTATAGTAGCCTGTGTGCCGAAAAGCATAACATACTCCAAGGCAATTTATTATTACTGATCTATTACGAATTAATTCGGTTAAAAACTAGTATTGCTTTCGCCCCGATCATATGTCACACAGACGTTTCTTCCTTCCATATAGATTTGGTAGATTTATACAAACTGCAATTGGCATTAATAAGATAGGAAAAAATGCCAATAAATATTGCAAAGTACTTCAAAATGCCTATTCGAGAGTACTTTTTCTAGCACTGTTTCGGGATTTAAATACTTAGCTAATAGCGGCGGTGTGGCTGAAAGCTACATTGATGCTTCCACCACGAAAAAAGCAGAGGTTAGTCTGATACTGTCTGATACACCCAAGACATTGACTGTTCCATGTAACTTAGCAACTTTTACTGCAATGGGTAGTAATGTATCACTTAAATCACCTAAATCAGCAGAAATTCAGATAAAATAAAATAGTGTGTTCTCAAAATCTACGTGGAACATCAATGAATGCACTTGAATCTTCTCTCTGAACGTTTGTAATAACTGCACTGTATAAATGCTAAATCAATCTGAAATATTCACTTCAAATTCTGTGTTTTGTCTAGCAAGCTGCTGGGGTATGCCCTCTCTCAAAGCTCCCCATCCAGTCTAAGAGCTTTGATAAACTGCAATCTGATGGTTTCAGAGAAGGTATTTCTTCTTCGTCGATACGATGTCTTTGCCGAGATAATTAGCTCGGACCTATCCTTGTCATGTGTTCCCCAAGATGAAAATGCCCTGTAAGAAAACTTGTGAGGATGCGTAATCTATTTCTGCTTTGTTCTAGCAAAGTTTTTACGCTGTGCTTATTGTAGTTTCCAAGAAATATCTTCTAACAATTTATACTAACTTATTGTTACTTTAGTATTGGCCTCAACTACATAAACTTTATGCTTCCTACATTTTTTAATTTTTTTTTTAATGTGTGGTGGGTGCTTAGTTGCAGTGACTCCGTAAGCTGCATCGCTTTTCTGGCTATCACTGCAACTCTCGCGGTGTAGGTTTGTGTGTGTAAGTTGTGTTTAAACGGCTTTGTGACAGCATCATATCGCCTTTTATGATGCCGCGCTGTTAATCACTTTGCTCCAAACAGCGAATGGTAAGTCGATCCGGGATTAAACTCTCTGAAAAAATGTCACCGTCCCTCCAGAGAATTGAACCCCGGCATCTATCGTCCTTCCACAACGATAGTCGGCCGCCTAACCACTGCGGCCATCGAGCCGTACCTTAACTATTCTTTTATTTCAATTAACTGACACTTAAAACTCAACATACCTAATTATGAAATTTACTTTATTTGCAATTGGTAGCAATAAATTACAGTGCAAAAAAGTAAAACTTGACGTAACCAAAACGTGTATGATAACGTACGCTTTACCACATCGAAATAAAAAGCTATTACACAAATCTATGTTTAAACCCTTATAGTATACCTTCCTAACACAAAACATTTTATATATTATCGCGTGGATTATTATCAATAGATCAGTTTGCGTGTGACAACATTGTCAAAAGTGCTACAAAAACTTAATAATAGTGGCCGTGGTAAATCGATTGGTATTAAAATGCATACTGCCATAAACACCATCTCCTTTAACTTGCTAATAGTAAATCGACCTACTTTCTTATTTGGCACCACAAGAACAGAATGTGCTTAGTTTCATTTTGGAGAAAAAGAGTAGCGCTGCTAGTTCAATATTTGGTTAGTAACACGACAAGTAAAAGAAAACCTTAGAACAAAGAGAGAAATGCAACGATAAAAATGTCAATTCAAAAAATGAGTGGTTTTTCTACCGTAATACTAAGCTCACAAGAACGCAAGTAAAAGCGACAAAAAAGAGGAAAACATAGAAGTTTTGAATTTATATTAATTTGTGTTCCAAACAAAGATTAGTATTTCGCTCAAATATACCTATATAAAAAGTACTGTTATTTCTATACTAGCATACCAAGTCCACAAGGAAAAAAAAGGATGAAATACAGGAAAATAGACACAGGAACGCAAATATCTGAATTTATATAGGAGGAAGGTGGTATTTCAAAAATGTTGTGTTTAAAATTTATTTGTAGTTTGACTTCAATCCACTTTCTTTTATCATTTTCTTTCAATTCTCGTGACCTATTAGTCTTTATCTAGACAACTTAATTTTTATAGCAAACAGTATCTGGAGTATAAATGTATAAAATACTAAAATATCTCAAATTATGCATTTAATTAAATATTAAGTCCCTACTATCAATTGGTAAAAACTTAGGAATACAGTGCTTTTTACGTACAATAGTTTTTATTGAGACTAAAAAAGAAATCATTAGTGTAATATTAAAATTCAATTATAAACGAAAGTGGATGAAAAATAAATGACAACTAATTTCTTTCATAAAACAAGTATTCATTTTATGTCTGTAAATAAAATATTTTCGGAAGCTTTTTCGTTAGTTTGAATGTTAATTCTAACTGCTACATAAGTTATTCTCGTGTAAAATTCTCGTATAAATATGACTAAAATCTATACAATCAAAACGGAAAATAATACTGAGTATATAGATACACACTTAACTAAAACAAGGTACATTAATTTATAGCTATTAACGTATGTATATATTTAACACTTTATTATAGATATTTGCGAACTGCTACCGGTTTTGTATAAAAACCAGTTATGTTTAATTACGTTTTAATACGTAATATTTACTATACTAATAATTTCGGTCAGATAGGAACATAAGTATACGAATGCTTCTGAGAGACTAGCTGTCTTTTTTTACATTTAAAACTACATTTACTTCTAGGAACTGTTCATGTATTCTTTTATCGTGCGGCGAACACATCCGCATGCAGAAGTACTTGCAACAAAACAACGTTAGTTAATGAATGCCGCATGAATAACACATTTACAGGTAAACGTTCAGCAAATAAAATATAATGGTCGATTTTCACGTATGTGAGTTTGAGGGAAATGCGTTTTCTAGAATATCTTAAATGCAAATATTCCGTTTTCTGGAATAAAACTGCTTAACATCACCTAGAAACCTTTCTAAGGGCCGGTTTTACAAACCTAGAATAAAGCAAATACTTATAAGTTATTCTCGGGATAAGTGTTAGCGCTCACTCTTGCCCGGTGCAAATAGAAATACTAATTTAAATTGACTTCGAACTTATACGCGTTAATGCACGTAATCTTTCGTCGAAAATGAATTCAAAAGCATTGCAGTTCCTCTTTTATATGACCGTGTATTATTCATTGATATTGTTCATAAATCAGTTTATTGCATTACAAATCTTTATAACCATCGCGGTTGTTCAAATTACCGCAGTCACCGGTTGATATATCGCCAGTGGTATTCACAATAAGTTTCCTAGATGGACTATGTTTTTATTATTCCACTTGTAAATTAAAATCAAAATCTTATAAGTATAAAGATATGTAATGTGTTGCAATATTACATATTTTTAATTAAAGCGTTTCATTAAATTATATATATTATGGCCTGTAACTACTTATCTTTTAATCCCAGATATATTTCCACTTTAATACAAATCAAACAGCAATTAATTAAATACCAATTTATTCCAGAATATAAATTATTATGTTTTCATTTACAAAACTTTGTCAGTGGAAAAACTTGAAAAGTATTGTAAATGAAAACATAATAATTTATGTTCTGGAATGAATTGCTGTTTTATTTGACCTAAAACTGGAAATATATCTGGGATTAAAAACTAGCATATTACAGAACATTCGAATATTGTTACTAACTCTAGGTATCCTTTTCGTTCGCTTTCGGCTGGACTTCAAAGGATTACAGACTAGCAACTGTCTGCCAGACTCAGAACAACGCAGAAATAATATCGAGAAGAGAACTGTCGGAAAAGAGTTTCATTTCTTGTAACCGAGGATGGCCTTATCTACCCTCAGGCTAAGGCTTTAAAACTTAGAGGAGCGGTGCTCCGCTCTCCCTGCATAGACCAGATGGACTTGTGTATCACCCGCTGGATAAAGCCGAGGTACTGGCTAGCCATTTTAGTTCTGTTCGTGAGAACCATCTCCAACCTTCCCCTGCTAACTGCAGAGACTATCGTCGAAACGTCTGAAGGCGAAGTTAAGCAATTCATCCCAACCAGAAAAAAGGGAAAGGTCCTATGCCCCGATTCCATGACATACAACGCTCTCCTCAGGTTGCCTTATTCAGTTATGGGACATGTAGCACTAATTGTCAACACCGTCCTTCGATTTCCCATGTAGTAGCCATCCCAAAACGAATGTTTCCCCAGAGCTACCGCCTCATCGCTCTCATTTCACGTCTATCTGAAATCGTAGAGGCTGTCATCCTGAACAGGCTAAAAGAGGAAGTGTTTGTTGTTAATGTCCTACAAGATGAGCAATTTGGTTTCCGCGAAGGATTCTCTATGGTAGGATGGCAAAAGCCATCCGTAATTCTCTTGAGGCGCGCGAGATGATGGGAGCGGTCTTTCTGGACATTGAAAAGGCGTTCGACATGGTGTAACACCATGGTCTAATTCACAAAATGGTTGTCACTGGTATCAACCCTGGAATAATGAGAATTGTGCTGTCGTATATTTCCAACCATTCGTTTACTGTTCGACATGAAAGCGCGATTTCGATACCAAAACCTATAACTATATACTATTTGATCGCGCTTATGACTCCAATAAACTGAGGTTGGAAATAAGTTGGAAATTTCCGAAAATGTAATTCATTTATTAAAGGCCAAATTTTCGCCGAGAATTGTCGGCTTCTTCAGGGCAATAATGTGAATTAATAGAACCTCATTGATGTTGAAAATTTACAATCAAAGAGCATGCTGATAAGTTAACATGAATACTTGCAAACAGATACGTTATATTTCAGATAGAGATATAACGTATCTGTTTGCAAGTATTCATGTTAACTTATCAGCATGCTCTTTGATTGTAAATTTTCAACATCAATGAGGTTCTATTAATTCACATTATTGCCCTGAAGAAGCCGACAATTCTCGGCGAAAATTTGGCCTTTAATAAATGAATTACATTTTCGGAAATTTCCAACTTATTTCCAACCTCAGTTTATTGGAGTCATAAGCGCGATCCAATAGTATATAGTTACGTTTACTCCGGTACTCCTTCTGGTTTAAAACCTATAACTACTGGCATCCCTCAAGGGCCTATTGCGGATCCCACCCTATTTTTAATATACAGGTATGACCTTCCAAAAACTCCTCAAGTACATCAAGCGATATACGCAGACAATGCCGTGGCCTACACATCCTCCCGTAACGAGGAAGTCAAAGGCTACAAGGTCGAATCGACGCGATTGGTCATTGGGGTCAAGATGGAGACTAAAGCTTAATGAAGGCAAATGCGTCGCAATTCGCTTTACAAAAAGTCGCAGGTTACCACATGACAACATCTTGGTGGGAGATTTTGGATTGCCGTGGAGCCAGTCAGATTTATACATCGGGATCACCTTGGATCAACGATTGACTTTCCACTACCATGTCAATAAAAACACTGACAAATTCCCATATGCTCCAAAAGTTTGATGTCACTGAAACTTAAAACCCTGATATACATTTCCTTCCTTCGTCCGATAATCACTGACGGGATACTTCCATGGTCAAGTCTTGCTAAGCTCCATCTTAAGAAACTAAAAGTCCTTCAAAATAGGATCCTCAGAATGATCGTCGGTGCCCCATTGTTTGTCAGAAACGATCAAATGCGAACCGACTTGCAAATTCCACCCATCAAAGAATATCTAACAGCAATGGCTTCGAAAACACTTGATAGAGCCGCCACCGCTGCAAACCCACTGGTAGCACATTTAATCGGACCGAGCAACTCTGAGCAGGGTTAAGCTCAGGAAAGCACTTGACATCGCAAATCACTAGGATACCAACATCATAGGAGCATACGTGCCCATGCCTTTGACACTGGGGAGAAAGTACCCAACACTTGCAACGTCGTCACAGGGTCATACCACTACAATATTTTGTGTTATTATTGCACACTTACCTACAAGAAAAGTATTAGCAACCTAAAGTTCTGTTAGTAACTGTGTAAAAATGCTCTTCTATAGAAAGAATGATCGGTCGGTGTCTCGTGATGTAATAATTACGTACTTAAGATATTCTTTAAACCGAGTTAATATATTTGTGTGGATACGTGTTTAAAGCGATTCCTTTGATTCCAATAATTTCGCATGACGCATTAAACAAATTACTTCAGCACCATCGTAGTTTAGAGCGGGAGAGAGGAATTGTCCGATGATTTTTTTTACATTGTCCACGCATAGCAGCCTGTTAAGGTTTCATTTTGCACTCGTGATTGCGCTGCATTCGAAACAAACATTGATCATTATCATTTCAATAAAAGTTTGTATGTAAACTACAACCAGTACATTTTACAGGACGTATAATATTCATCGATAATGGTGTAGTCTCGCTGAGACCTGCAAAGCAACATCGGCCGGTGCTCATGCGAGCTGCCTTAATTTCCTAGTTTTACTAAAGAGGCAAGTCTTCAAAAATTCAAAAAGTCATGTTGGCTCAAAATATAATGTACGGGAACCGATATAAGTCGACACATGTGCCGCGAGAATCACAGACAGTATCCAGAAAAAGTAAACCTGAATCACATAGTTGGGTCAATGTCTTGAAATTGAATTTTAGTAGAAGAGACTTTAAAAGCGTTACAGCATTTTATTGAGATTGATGCTGATGACTTAGGAAACCTGGAAATACTTTTTCAACAGGATGGCGCTCCTTTACGCTGTTTTGCTGCAGTCAGATATCTCAATGAAAAGTATCCCAATAGATGGATAGGTAGTCTGGGTTTCAAGTGGCCGTTTTGGTCTTCCGGTCTAATGTCCTTAGATTTACATATTTTTATGGGGTTAGCTATACAAGTAACTTGCTTAGATTGAGGTATTATAGAACAGAATTACCGAAGAATATAGGTTAATTTCCATAGAAATCCTTCAACGGGTAAGAGAAGGACTTCGTAATAGGATTGTGTACTGCCAACAAGTCGGAGGTGGATATTTATCCAGTTAGTTTAAAAATATTTAGTTGTACTGATATAATTATCGATTTGATTAAATATTAATTGCAAGTTCGTTAAATCATACAGTTAGCTCCATTTTAGCACCCACTGCAAAAAAGCCAATTGTTCATAAAACAATTAATTAAACTAAATAATTATAGTTGTATCTACAGTATTAAACAGAAACAAAACAAGTACAGCAAATGTTAACAAAGATTGGGTGACAACTATGTAAGTTTGACACTATTGCTAAAATGTCATTTGAAGACTGTAGTGTAGATTATTTTCAAGAGATTATACTTGGTTATACCGGTAATTGGGCAATGAAACACAAAATATATATTATTATATATTATTGATCCAAATTTATTGTATCGCCTTCAAAGTTGGCTCCTTCTGAAGTAATACACTTACGCCAGCGAATAACCCATCAACATTTTTTAAACGCAGTTTTCAGAATTGACTTCAGTACTCGTCGCGAATTCTATTTTATGTCATCTATCGACTGAAAACGGGTGCGTCGAAGTAGTAATTTGAGTTTTGGAAAAAGCAAAAAGTCGGTCGGAACCATATCAGGAGAATATGGCGGCTGTTCGATAAGATTTGTTGAATTTTTACCCAGAAATTCGTTCACAATGAAAGATTTGTGTTATCGTGGTGCAAAATCCACGCGTTTTCTTTCCCCACATCTAGTTTTTTTCGACGAATTTGCTCTTTCAAACTCCGCATAACGCCCAGGTAATATATTCACTATTTCACCTTCTGTCAAGAATTTCGAGCGCACAACAGCGCGGCAATCGAGAAAATTGTCAACATCACCTTCACTTTTGATCAACTTTGACGTGCGTTTTTCGGTTTCGGCTCAGTTGGACAAACTCATAAACCCATGTCTCATCACCAATTGCAATGTGTTTTATAAATGTGGAGTTGGAATTAACATATCAGCGACTTTTACACGATTGAATTTTTGCACAAAAGGTGGTCTAAAGGTCTTTCAGCAATAATCGAGCGGTAACGCGTTTCATGCCCAAACAATTGTTTAAAATGCTACGGAACGATTGATGGGACACAGAAATATTAGCCGCTATCTCTCTCAGATTTAAACGACGATTTTCAGTTACCATTTTCTTTACTTTAGCGAGGTCAAGTTCAGTTGAAGACGTTGATGGCTGACCATAGCAAATCTTCCACCACCTCTCGACCGCTTTTAAATGCAGTGTACTCATACGCACGTGTTTTTGATAAAATCGTGTCACCGTTAGCCTTAATGTAACATTTTCAGCGCTTCAACACACGAAATTCCATTTGCAACGCAAAATTTTAGACAGATTCTTTGTTAGATATTTTTATCTATTGTAAAAATCGCAACACACGCTTGAGATGAACTGACAAACTGGCGCACTGTAAGCAAACTACCCGCATGAGTATAGAGAACAGTTGTGCCACCTTAGCGGCAAAAATAATTTCGACAATCCCTTTAGCGGACTTTTTAGATGATTGATTCCCGGTATTTTTTGACAGAATGTACTATGTGAAAACGCTTGGTATATGCGGACGCAGTTCCAAATAAACAGGAGAGAGACTAAGAGAGACTGGATGGGCAATTTCACCGTTATGAGTGGTATGATGGTAGGAGAGACTACTGTATTACAATCTCTAAACCAAATATAAAACCGAGATGTGAGGAGAAAAGTATTTCAACAAGAGAATAGTTACAAGTATAATATTCACTTCTACACTGTAACATCCATGTATCACAATTAAATCTCCTAACTTCGATTACTAAGAAGTTAAGACTTTTTCCAGTAACTGCGAAGTTCTATAAGTGCACATACTATCATGCTATGTATAAAATAATATCGAACAAAGTTTACAACTAGAGATACAAAAGATACAAACGTAAAATTAAGTTTTTGTGGTATTTTAATAGGTGTAGAACTGACGAATTTTGAAAGACATGCATACTGCTGGTATTTATATTTCATGCAAATCATTTTAATAATAATCAACATTTAACCACCTAAAATACTTGTAAAAATTTAGGAAAATATAAGGAAAGAGTGTAAGCAGTGCATTTATAAAATGATTGATATGCGTGTATTTGATGTTTATAAAGCAAATGAATGATTTAAAATGTTATTGCACGTGTCAAATATGCTCGCAACTGTTCACCGTTGTTGTTTACTTATGTAATCTGATCTGATGTTAATATTTTACGAGTATCTGATGATGAAATATTGTATACATGATACCACTAACCAATTCTAGAGTAATATCAAAATAGTTTATTTTTTCATCAGTATAGAAAGAAAGGAACTGTAATACCTTGGGTTTAACTGGTTAGTCATATTATGAACCCAATATTTTATCATCTCAGATATCAGATCGTTATCAGATTTGACATTTGATACGCATACACAGCGCAAAATTTCAATTTATCTACATACTGAACAGAACACAGCATGATGCGATTTTGTTTTTTACTTCGGTCGTCTATTTTCATTACTATACTTCGTCCCTCTCACCTCGGTAGATTCTGCAGAAAATAATTCTGTTTAGAGTTCCACCACTGGCACTGCTTTGAAACCGCGATATAAACATGAAGGGATCTTTGACTTTTTCTTACCTTTATATAAGTGCCAACATAATTAAATTAAAAACGGTGATACAGAACTTGTCCCTACACTTTGGTGCAACTGCAACTAAAGTTAACACAAACGGAGTGTTTTCACAACGAGATACAACGCTTAAATCAAGGCAAGCAAATCGGTAGTAAGAGTAAGATATTAAGCTTAACACCGTTTTTAGACCCGGAAGGATTATTAAGAGTAGGTGGAAGATTAACATTATCTAAATTCAAATATAACAAAAAACATCCAATCTGTTACCAAAATCGGGTCACTTAACGACTCTTATTTTAACATGAGAAACTGTTACACTATGGGCCAAAACTATTATTAGCAACAATTCGTGAGAATTATTGGATCGTAAACAAATTAATAAAAAAAAAAGCAAAATCTCCTAATACGATAACGGGAAATTTACCTGCAGGACCATTTTTATTAAAAAATACCAGAAGCAGAGGAGCTGAAGTTTCGAAAGCGTACATCTGTTTATTCGTATGTTTAAGTACAAAAGCCATACATTTGGAACTCGTTTCAGAATTGTCAACAACTGCATTTATGGCAACATTGCGCAAATTCATCACACGAAGAGGCAAACCAGCTAGCATTTTTAGCGATAACGCAACGAATTTCATAGGAGCACGCAATGAACTCAACAGTATAAGACAATTTCTGACTGCGAACAACCAAACAATACCTAATTCCGTTAGCAATGAAAACATCACCTGGCAGTTTATCCGCCCTCGAAGCCCCAACTTTGGTGGACTCTGGGAAGCAGGAGTAAAAAGTACGAAGGATCACTTAAAAAGAGTGCTAACGCAAACGCCATTCACGTTTGAAGAATTTTCAACTTTATTGATTCAAATAGAAGCCCCTTTAAATTCGAGACCACTGACATCAATAACATTATATAATCCTATAATGACTATGACGTACTAACACCTGCGCACTTTCTTATTGGCAGATGATTTTCCTTTGTTCCTGATCCTGATTAATCCGAAATACCAATATCCAAACTAAACCGATTTCAACATTTACAATTAATGGCGAGACACGTTTGGGATAAATGGTATAAAGAATAGGTATCCGAACTAAATGTTAAAAGTAAATGGAGACAAAATGACATCATTCCCAAATTAGGACAAACGGTTTTAATTAAAGATGAATAATTCATTTTGAACGTTTGTTAGTTGCCAAGTGATATTTAATGACAGCCCAATTCAAATTTTACGTTTTACACAAATATGCATCAGGTAAATAACAATATTTGTGCGCTTCAAATTTTGAAATATTGGTGGCAATTTCAAGAAGTTGTTGATTTCATTTCTTATTAAAATCGGTCATATTTTATACAGTTATACGTTAAGAAATTAGCTGTTTAAGAAATTTACAATAAAAATACCACATTCCATTTAAATCAATGCAAATTGATTTCGGTATGAGGTTATGATTAATGGTATCAAATCCACATTTTTATTAAAATGTGCTTCTCTTAGAACTCTATAACTTTACCTGGTCCGATTTTTAATTTCTTATTTAGTTCGGCCATAATTTCAATGTATCATTTTAAGTGGCCCGCCCTGTAGATCGAAAAATTTACCATCAAAACTTCATAACTGTAAACGATTTAAGAGTAATTTTAATAACCCAAAAGTCAAAGCAGATTTGGACGAATGTATCAATAAAAGCCATGAACGAACTAAAATCCTATGCCTCTTTCCCTAAAACTGTTTACTAGTAAGCGTTAAAATTGCATACAAAGAATGCAATATACATACTCCTGATTTTATAGCTACAAATATGCACTGGATACGTTGCTTATCAAAATCTAGATTTAGCAACAATACGTCGTATTACAGCGTGCGTAAATATTAGAAGTTGCGAAAGTAATTTTCAGTAGTTTACGTATGTAAATATGATGTCTTGTGTTTAGCACAAACATACATGTATTATAAAAAAGTATTTTAGTGCAGGAGGTATTAAAAAAAATAATTTTGCATTTTGAATTAAATCGCTAAAAAAATGAAGATAATTAATATAGGCCTTAAAAGCCAAACTTTATTGAATGATATTTATATTTTTTATTTATAATATTCATTGAAAATTAAAAACACAATAAAAGCTTTGATAGTTACATAATTAGCTAATGTACAGTAGAAATCGGTTACAGCATCGTTGTTGAGATCGGCATTTTTTGACGTTATAGCAGAATGACGCAGCAAGGTAAGTATTATAGGTATGAATATATATACATAAATAAATAAATTGTATCACAGGCGTAAGCAAATGCTCTTATATAATTTTTATTAAATATTTTTAGAAGAACAACTACATAATCTTCTAAATTTCTTCTTTTGAAAAGTCTGCATTTTCCACTTGTCCACATTTTTGACGCCAAATTAGCATTTCAATTTCTAACATATAATGATATCTTATACAGGGTCATTCACAATTATGGTGCGATTTACGTATCTCCAGATTTAAAGAACATACTTATCTTTTTCTAATATTCATGATACCAAACTCTACATTTGTAAAATTTTTCAGGTTTATAGTCCTTCCGATTGATACCGGAAGAGATATGATTTATGTGTTTTCAAATGACATGTATGATAGCTAATTAATTCTTGAAATATTAATCTAATATTAATATCTGTTAAAGACAAATTTGAAAATATAGGGGTTTATGATGTAACAATTTCGTAAAATTTGACTTTTTTAGTTACGTAAGTAACAGTGATATTAAAGCATAAACAGGTTTAGCAACGAAAATTCATTTGTTCTTAAATAGAACATCCTAAAATTTAATCGTTTGCAAATTGTTTCAAAAAAAACCGAAGCCCATTTAAAAAATGATATTTGGTATGACAGGCTTTTATTTTTTAAAGAGGTAAGGTCAATCGCCGTAACGTGGCGAGAGCAGGGAATGCGCAGTGGTTTAAAAGAAGCGTCAAATTTAAATCGCGGCAGTGCCGTGCGTTGTTACACATACATTTATAGAAAATGTTAAAAGGTATTCTGAAATAAATTGTAGAAATATTTAAATTGTATGGTTTGAATGGAAAACTTCGTTGTTATATGATTTTTTTTTAATGAACTGAACTAAATTTAAGATACACGAATACGGTCAAACTTCGATTATTTTAATTCTTTCCATTTTTAATCACACATATTGCAAATCTGTTATGTCTATGGTTACAGTAACTAACGTTTTCTCGTTGACCGATGTCACCCGAATACACGATCGGGATGCGCCGGCTGTCGCCATCCTATAACGTTTGGCCTGTACAACTAGTTATTTATTAATAGCAACGCACAATATACCTTAATGTGATACTATAATACTAAACATAATAACTATTAAATTAATTTATACATGTAACTCAATTAATAAACACCATAATCACAAAAAAAAACATTATTACTCCGCCAAAAAAATAAAAATCAATAACAAATCACAAATTTTTTTTTTAAGAAGTGTTCAAAATGACTACCACTTACTTAAAGGCATTGCTGTATTCCGTTTGCTACTGATTCCGGATTAATGTATTTACTTAATTTCGCGAGCATTTTTCGCGAAATAACGAGAATATCATATACTTCTGTTTTAATATAACCCCATATAAAAAAATCTAAAGGTGTTCACTCTGGCAATCTTGCTGGCCACAACAAAGGATCTAATATTCTCATCAGACAGTTTTCAAACATAGCTGTTAGTTCCACCCTAACTCCATAAGTGTCATGAAGCGAACTCCGTCCAACTAATACCACCACGTTTGCATTTTTTGCTGCAATAAAGTTTGCTACAAGAAACAGAGAAGAATATTCCGAGACCTTGTCCCTAATTATGAAACATCATTTTGTTTGAAAAACTAGACCAATAGGCAATAAGCCAAGTGTTTCTGCTCAAAGAAAAACAAAGAACTGGATTGACAACGTTCAGCTTACAATAAGGGAAAGGTTATTCCGACCGCGATATTTTTGATGCGAAGAATCTGACTTTTTGTATAAAACTGCTCCATGCCAAATACTCAAAAACAAGTCGCAAGTAGTCACAAAATGCGAGGAAAGAATATTAGAAGAAGAAGAAACTAGAAATATAATCTACAAAAACAAAAAAGAAACATACAACCTTGGCCAAATGTGTTAGACACCCTCATAAATCCCCATTATTATAAGTATTATTACACTTCCAAGAAAATGAGCATCGAATTTATACTTAATTTACATATCTAGTGCTTACTTTGGGACAATAGGTAAGCAGGCAGCAATGTTTCGATTTTAAATATTAGTGTATTGTCGACGCGATTGGAGACAGGTATGTGTTAGGAGTTTATAACCAGGATATTTTGTGTTGGATACTTTCATTTTTATGAATTAAACTTAATTTAGTGAAAAAACGCCAAAAGTTTGTGAATTAACCAAAGTAGAATGTGGGCAAACAGTTCTACTTAAGACACAAAGTAAGACTTTAATCGCTATAGCGAGAATAATGAAGTACCTATTCGCGATGTGCGGTTCGTACCAACTTGCAACGATATGGATCGTCAACAAATCGACCAAAAAGCGGCCGGAAACGCCTTTCGAACCTATGAAAGTAAAGGGTGTCTAACACAATTGGCCAAGACTGTAGTGTTAATAATTAACATTTCATACTGCAATTGAAAACTTACATGCTATATCAGTCTTTCTTACACCCAATATAACGGCATCCCTGCAACCCATGAATCAAGGTATTATCGCCTTTCTTAATCAACATTATAAAAACTTATAACTTTATGTAAGATGATTTCATGTTGGACGAAGATTTTGACATTAAGCTGCGTCTTAGCGAATTTTTTCGCTCAGCTCATTTAGCTCAGCTCGGCTACGAAATGAACGAGCAACCAATCACAGCACGTCAGATAATCATGTCAAATAAACACGTGATTATTTGACGCGCTGTGATTGGTTTCTCGTTCATTTCGTAGTCGAACTGAGCTAAACGAGCTGTGCGAAAAATTTCGCTAAGACGCAGCTTAACTTGTGTGAGTGATATATTAGCAATAAATACAGCATGGAGCCGTTTTCACAACAAATTATTGTTAGTTGTTATAACCTCATGTTGTTTATTCTTATTCAAAATTTGACGCAAATTACACCAGAAGTTAAAGAACGTAATGTAATGAAAAGTCGGAAACAGAAAAGGAAGAGGCAGAAAACACACGCAGAAAAAGGATTTCTATATTTAAGAAATTATTTTCTCTTGACGAAATCCACTTAACCTAAGTAATTTTTTATTTGTTAAGAGAAATTTTACTATCTATAAGTTAATTGAATATCTTGAGAACAGTAAATAAAAATCTTAAAATCAGATTTGATCCAAGAAATAATTTGTACAGACAAGAACATCGTTTACTTGATGGAAATAACTAAAAAATGCTATAGGTGGCGCTTCTGCCACTATATGCAACTATGCAATAGACGTAATATGTGCACATGTGCTTTTGTATTGTGATTATAACCTTATATAGGTACCTTTTCTTATAACAGCGTACAAAATTAGGGACATTCAATACCCGGAAATGTTAATTCCTGTGATTAAAATAGTATTCAGGCTTTCACAATCGTCGTTGAATGCACCTTTTCGGTGGTTTCTGTATCATATAAAGGATTGTGATTTTATTACAGGTGAGTAATCTTATGATTTTCAGAAGTGAAGTCAGAACCAGGAATTTTCTACATGATACAGAACACGAGAATCATAAACCAGCTTATTTCTGTACTTATTTTAGCTACATTCTTGCATATTTATTTCATGAAATTAGAATCAATCAAGATTAATATATACTTATTTGAATATAATGATATACAGTGGTGACGCGATAATCCGAATCTTGCTTTTCCGGATTCCTCGGTTTGCCGCACCTATTTTTTTGTTCATTGCGTATTCTATAATCCGGATTTTTGCTGTCTCGGAAATCCGGATTCGATATCATTCGAATTGCGTATGAGAAATTACGAAGTTTCTCTCAAACAAGTTCCAACATGCACAGTTCATTTATTCTTCTATAAACCAACACCTTCAGAAGTTTCAATGGCTCCAACACGAAAGCATATAGCTTTAACAATTAAACAAAGGTATGATATACTTGAAAGAGGACATTTGGGAAAAGATTTGGCAAAGAAATATAATGTTGGAACGTCAACAATTTCAGATGTTAAAAGAAATTCCGAAAAAATAAAAAGGTGTCTATATATCAATTTTGAAATTATCTTTATCATTAATTTCCTTCCTTTTTATTGTCAGCTATGTTAACAGTTGTATCTCTGCACCGATTTAAAAAAAAATTACGCAAGCGTGAATATCCGAAAATGGAATCAGAGTTATATGATAGGTTTTTAACCTATAGGCAAAGGCATTCGGTTATAACTTCAGAGATTCTGATGGAAAAAGCGAAACACTATGATAATGATAAGAATTGGTATACATACATATGTAATACATACATATTGTTAGAGCATGCCTTGGTAATCCGGATTTTCTAGTAATCCGGATCGTCCTGGTTTTTATTATTCCGGATTATCGCGTCACCACTGTATTTAATCTAAATCAAATAGTGCTTTAATTTAAATACTACGTTTTCTTACTGTAACCCAATAAACTTTATATAACAAAGTTAATTACTTGAATATAGTATTTAACATTTCTTGCATTAAGTATTATTTTCTTTAAACAAGAAAATGATTTCTAAAATACAGTATATAATTTCTTGAAATTCCAAGAAATTAAATTTCTTGCTCGAAGAAATTAAGTATTTGCTTATACATATACACACATAGAAGTAGTTTCTTGGATTAAGTAAATCTTACTTGAATCGAGTAAACGGTAGGTTCGTATATACGCAAGAAAATATCTATTTGTTACAAGTAAATTAAATTCTTGGAAATTCAAATATATATATTTTTAAACCAAGTAATTTTTGCTTATCAGAAATATTATATTTTCTTCATTTAAGAATCTCATTCTTGTTGCAAGTACTTATGTTGTTCTTGGATAAAATAAATACTTGAGGATTGATATTAAATGCGAGGATTTAAGGGCGATATTTATAGTTCGTGCTTCAGGTTATGTCGATGCTTGAGCACGCGATTTTGACACATTTTTAATGACATTCATGTCAAAATCGTGTGCTCATGCATCGGCACAGCCTGAAGCACGGACTATAAATATGACCCTAAATTATTTAAGACAAGACACTTACTTATTGTATTCAATATACTAATTAGACATACGATATGTTGTATATTGTTGCATCCCTCATTAGCCCTTAAACTATACATATATATATTTGATGTCTTAGTCAGCATAATTAAACCTATATAATAAGGTTGACCGCTAAGCGCAGGCAGTAGCAATAATTGTCGGCAACCGTACTGTAAGTCGTTACTCTGCCCGATCTTGTATCGAGCTTTCAGTTATAATTCTTCTTGTAAACCCCAATTTCGTTTTTCATAATTATTAATTAATTAATTGTAAGTGTTACGGAGCTTCACCAAAAGCTGCCCTGGTGTCAGAATAAACAATTTTTAAAAACCCATATTGTGTTTGTTGGAATACAACACAAAAACTGGTGTCAGAAGTGGGATATTGAAGTAAACCGTTACCAAAATAATCATATTAAAGTTTCGGGAGTGATTCGATATTCTAGAGATCGATACCTATGTGCTACCCTCATATCCTGTAAAGAAAAGGTCCGGTAAAGCTTGTATTAGCTTCATCACCAAGTGACCGCAATTTCAAGACGTTTGGAGTATCGCTTCGTCAGAGCCATTGGGTGCCAAAACTAAGCCATCGCCACGTCTACCTATCGTCGTCAGCGAGCTGGTGAAACCTTCGCCGACGCAACGAATAATAAATCAACTGGAGCATCACTTCGTCAGAGCAATCAAAGTGCCAGAGCCAAGCTGCTTCTTCATCATCGACGGATTACAATAAATCAAATCACAAACAGTGAGTTGCATGTTATTTTATAACTAATATTTAAGCGTTCCTAATAAAATTGTTTGACTGTAAAATATTGTAAAGAAAAGTATTATCATGAGTATTAATAACGATAATCATACTGATATCAAAGAGGATGAAGACGAAACGTCCTCGATTCCTGAAGAATTACCGCTGACAATTCTTTTTAAATTTATTAAACCTTTTAGTGGAGATCGTACAGAAATATTAACATTCATTCAGAATACAAACTCTGCGTTTTCCCTTGCTACTCCTAGTCAAACACCTTCATTATTATTATATGTCGTTTCACAATTAGCGACCAATGTTGTTAATGAATTAGAATTAACAGATATCAATTCTTGGACAGAATTAAAAAATCGCTTAAAATTATATTACGCTCATACAAAGCATCTAGTTCAAGCTCATGAAGAGTTAGAAACTATTAAGCAAAACTCAAATGAAAATATAACTGAATTTTTTAAACGTGTAGAAAAGACTAAACATGAATGTATTCAAGCTGAAATTACCAATTGTCAAAATAAAGATGATCTTTGTGGTTTGAAAAAATCTATACAAGATACCGCTTTAAGAAGATTCATTGTACATTGTAAACCTGAAATATCGCAAATGTTACGTGCACGTGAAATTAAAACTTTAAATGAAGCGTATACAATCGCATTACAAGAGGAAAAACTTGTAAATTACACCAAACCAAGGTCTTCAAATAGCTATTGTAGTTTTTGTAAAAATAATTCGCATAATACAGTAAATTGTAGGAAAAAGAAATCAAACTATTCGAGAAACAATCATAATTATAATCATTCTTCAAACAATTCTGCAAATAATCATTCTTCAAATAATCATTCTTCTAATAGTAAATTTTGTAATTACTGTAAAAAGAATGGCCATAATATCAATGAGTGTTTTAAAAGGAATAAGAATCAGGCACAAACATCCGAATCTAGAAATCCTCGTGTGAATTCTTTAAACTTCCAAGGTCTTGCTATGACAGACGTCCCATTGCAAGCTTCCCACGAAGACGTTCGTTCAACTTTTCTAAAAACCAACGATTGCCTTTCCCCTGTAGCCAAAACACCTCATATTGATAACATTGTAAATGTCGAGACGCAATTTCATCAAAAATTAAAGTCACACCATGTAAGTTATAATAACCCTTCACAAAGACACAATAAAAACCTTATCAGTATAACTTTCCATTTAGGTAACACAAGTAGGGTCAACCATAATATAACATTTCTTGTGGACTCCGGTGCGTCTATCTCGTTAATTAAACATGATTTAATTAAGAATGTCCCCATTAATAAAGAAGAAAAAGTAAGTGTTAATGGAATAAATCCAAATAGTCCGATAACTACATTAGGCACAGCAGAATTGATATTAGAATTAGATGTACTTAAAATAAATCATCAGGTACATGTGGTTCATTCTCATAAAATACAATCTGAATTCGATGGAATCTTAGGTAATGATTTCTTTGTAAAACATCCAGTCTTAATAGATTATCCAAATAGGAAAATCAAAATTAATAATCATTCTATTGATTTCAATAATAAAATCCAAGAGAAAATAATTCTCCCTCCTAGAAGCGAATCATTTATTGAAGTAGATATTTCTAATAATATAAAAACAGGGTTTATAGAAAATCAAGAAATTGCAGAAAAAATATTTATACCTAATGTATTAGTAAATAACATTAGTCATAAAGCAGTGATACCTATATTAAATGTACATTGCGTGGAACAGGTGATTCCAAAACCAATTTTAAAGTTGAATCCAATTGAGGATCAAATTATTGATGAACGGCCACATCAAGTAAATAATACTGCAATATCTCATACAAAAAATAATCAAGTCAATAATTATCGAAATAATTCATATCGAAATAAACAATTCAATAAGAATCGTATTGAACTTCTAAACGAAAATATTCGTACAAATCACTTAAACTCTGAAGAAAAACAATCACTTTTAAATATTTGTAAAGAATATAATGATATTTTTCATTTACCAGGTGATAAATTAACAAGTACTAAAACTTTAAAACATAGTATTCATACAAAAAATGATATTCCAATATCTACAAAATTATATAGATATCCTAAAGTGCATGAACAAGAAGTTAAAAAACAAATATCTCAAATGCTTAATGATAAAATTATTCAACATTCAAAATCACCCTACTCCAGTCCTGTCTGGGTAGTTCCCAAAAAATTAGATTCATCCAACCAAAAGAAATGGAGAATCGTAATAGACTACAGAAAATTAAATGAAATTACTGTAGGAGATGTATTTCCCTTACCGAATATAGATGGTATTTTAAATCAATTAGGAAATTCCATATATTTTTCTACTCTAGACCTAGCGTCAGGTTTCCACCAAATTCAAATGGAAGACAAAGACAAACATAAAACTGCTTTCACAACCCCATCTGGACATTACGAATTTAATCGTATGCCCTTTGGTTTAAAGAACAGTCCATCAACGTTCGCACGTCTGATGAACATAGTTTTGTCTGGTTTACAAGGTAGTAAATGTTTTTGTTATCTTGATGATATTGTTATTTATGGATCTTCATTACAAGACCATAATTCCAAACTAATATCTGTTCTAAAAGAATTAAGAAATCACGATTTAAAATTACAACCTGATAAATGTGAATTTTTACATCACGAAATTGCATACTTAGGTCATATTATTTCAGACAAAGGTGTTCAACCTTGTCCAAAGAAAGTAGAAGTTATAAATAAAATCAAGTATTCCATAAACCAAAAAGAAATTAAATCATTTTTAGGTCTTACAGGTTATTACCGTAAATTTATAAATAATTATTCTAAAATTGCGAAACCTCTAACAAATTTACTTAAGAAAAATATACCTTTCGTATTTGATGAAAATTGTAAACAGGCATTTGATACATTGAAGGAAATGTTAATAAAAGAACCTATTTTACAATACCCTAATTTTGAACAACCTTTCGTGTTAACCACAGATGCTAGCAATGAAGCAATAGGTGCAGTACTTTCACAAGGTGAGATAGGCAAAGATCTTCCGATCGCTTATTTTTCTTGTACCTTGAGAAAACATCAGAAAGGATATTCAACAACCGAAAAAGAACTTCTCGCGATTGTAGAGTCATGTAAATATTTTAGACCATATTTGTACGGTCAAAAGTTTATTATAATAACAGATCACAAACCTCTCTTATGGCTTCAAAATTGTAAGGATCCTTCAAGTAGGCTATTAAGATGGCGTTTAAAACTAATGGATTATGAATACGAAATAAAATATAAAAAAGGTACACAAAACTGTAATGCAGACGGGTTGTCGCGCATACAAGTTAATCAAATAAACGAAGAAGAATTAACCTTCGATTTATTTAAAAGTTTCCATCAAAGGGAATTACGAATTCCGAAACCTAAAGAAACAAATCAAGCACTGACAAATATAAAAAATCTTATAATTCCAATGTCATGTGATATATCAGCGTCAAATGAACATTTTAAATTTCTACAGAATAATCTCAGAGAGTTTCCTACAAGACCTCAATTACATGAAACAAACTTAAATAAAACTTATAAAAAACAAGACATATATTTAGTATTTATAAAAAGATTCCACAGAGACTCAGCACTCTATGAAGATGTATTTAAAGCCTTATATAATTTAAGGTTAATGTTAAAACATAATAATGTTAAACACTTCGCTATCACAGATATTTCAAAAAGAAATAATGTTATAAAGCAAGATACTTATTTTAGTCTCTTATATTTTCTTTTTAAAGACTTCAATTATGAAATTTTAGATAATGGAAGAATCACAATAGATGACCCAAATTTAATTAAAGAAATTTTACATGAAAATCACGATGCCCCCACTAGTGGACATCAAGGTTTTGAAAGAACGTACGAACGTATTAAACGAACATATTTTTGGAATAATATGAAAGATGATATAAAAAATTATATTAAAAAGTGTGTCACATGTCAAAAATCGAAAACTGATTTTCGTAATAATAAATCGCCAATGCAAATTACAACAACGTCAACAGAATTTTGTGAACGGATTGCATTAGACATAGTTGGTCCACTTCCCCAAACCAGGAACGGTAACAGATTCATATTAACAATTCAAGACGATCTAACAAAATTTGTTCAAGCGTACGCGATTCCAAATCATGAAGCGCAAACAGTTGCCATATACTTCTTAAAATTTTGTACTCAGTTCGGGTTTCCACAGAGTATTTTATCTGACCAAGGAACTGAATTCAATTCTAAAACATTTAAAGAAATTAATAAATTAATGAGTATAAAACAAAAGTTCACATCTCCATATCATCCGCAAAGCAACGGTTCACTAGAAAGAACACATTTAACGTTAAAAGACTATTTCAAATGTTACATTAATAAAAATGGTGATGATTGGGACGAATTCTTAAATTTTGCACTGTATAGTTATAATACAGGAATTCATAAATCTACTCAAATTAGTCCATATGAACTTGTATTTGGTCAAAAACCAAAAATACCTAATTACTTAAATAAACCGAAATCAAATAATACTTATTCCAATTTAGCTAATGACATTTCTCAAAAATTACGTATTATAAGAGAAACAGCATGTGAAAATCAAATTAGATCTAAAGAAAAAAGCAAAAATCAATACGACAAAACTCATAATAGAACATATAATTTCAACGTTAACGATTTCATATTACTTTACGATCAACAAGCAAAAGCAAAAAATAAAAAGCTTTCGCCAAACTATAAAGGTCCATACAAAATAATACAAATTCACAATAATGATACAGCTACTATTGAAATCGAAAATAATAAACTAAAAACTTATCATTTTAATATGCTGAAACCTTACATTGTTCCAGACAACGAGAACAATGACGAGAACGACAACTGTTCGATCGATTCTCAAAATAATAGCAACATACCTACTCCTAGTAGAGAACCTACACCTAGCACAAGCTACCAGTAACTATAAAATCACGAGTTTAAACTCATCTTCAGGTATATTATTTGAAAATTTAGGAAAGGTAAGACTATCTAATCAAGATTTTAATCTATTGAATTTTTATAATTTAACGTTTATTAATAAACAAATAAATATTATAGGAAAATATTACTATGCATCTCTCAATATTTGCAATTTAGCTTTAACTGATCATTTCTCATACGATTGTAGAAATCAATTAAAATTTATAGCATCAAAACTAAATACAATGCAACAACTTTATCGAATAGTATCTCATCAACTTATTCTTGAAAGTAACCGAAAGAAAAGAGGTTTATTCAACGGAATAGGTGATGGATTAAAATGGCTTTTCGGTGTCCCCGATGCCGATGACGCTCAATTCTTTACAGATAGCATTAACTCGTTAATGACAGATCAAAAACAAACAAAATCTTTAATGAAACAACAAGTCGCACTAGTTTCAGAAACAATAATTAATTTTAATGACTCTTTATTGAAAATGAATGATAATATTCTTGTATTGAATAGAAATTTAAAACAATTTAATAAATATTCGCAAAAATTAACGAATATAACAAAACAAATAGAAATTGAAATTGATCTATCAAATCATTTGATATTACTCATTGAAATGACTGACGAAACACTGTCAGCTCTCGATCACTACGTTAATGACATTTCATTAATCCAAAATGGTATTATCAATTATCACATATTACCTCCTGAAGATTTGCATAAAGAACTCAAACGAATAGCATTAAAATATACACTACCAATTCCTATTGACAAGGAAAACATTTTCACGTATTATAAGTTAATTAAGTTAAGCTCATTTATTAAAGATAACTTATTAGTAATCTTATTTAGCATACCTATTGTTAATATGTACAATTATGATTTATATGAAATGTTTCCACTTCCAATACCAAATGCTCGTGATAGTAACTTATTCTCTTATATAGAACCTAGTAAACATTATATTCTTGTATCATCGCAAAAAAGTTATTACTATATGCTTAATGATTTAGACAAATGTATTAAATATTCTACAAATCAATATTTATGTAAAAATATCAATACTATTAAAAGAACAGAATCACTAGAATGTGAGTTTCAACTATTGTCAAATAATAATGACAAAATTCCACAAAGTTGTTTAATAAAAAATATTGTAGCCAATTTAGAAATATGGCATCCTACTATAAATAATCAATGGATATTTTCCACTTCAAACCCTATTCACTTAACTATTATTTGCTATAACGAAGAGACAGAAGATATAATTTTAAATAAACTTGGTATTATTCAATTGCAAAATCAATGTAAAGCCTATACAAAAAATATTATTCTAGAACCTCATGCAATTGTAAACTCTTTAAACATCTCAAATCAAATTCCTAATACTAACATTTATGATGATGATTGTTGTAAGGAATTAAAGGAAAATATGACTATAAATGGAATTCATTTAGAACCTATAAAGCTCACTAATCTGGATTTAAACGAATTAAAGTTTGCACAGAAAAAGTTAAATAAAATTCATGAACAATTAAAGGAACAATTAGATAAACCATTTATTGTAAAGCATTCATCATGGTTCACCACTATTTTATCTTTTGTACTTTCAATCATTTTACTCATAGTATTGTATAATTTATTAAAATGCTTTGGATGTATTCAATTATGTAAAAAGTTATGTTGTCTTAAAACTAATGATCGTTCTTCTAACTCTTGTAACCCTTGTGTTCAAATATATAATCAATGTTGTTCTAAAGCTGTAAAAGAACCAGCTGTACGTTACGATTGTGAACTAGAAGAATTAAAAACAGAATCATTCAGTGAACATGAAACAGGATCATTAAGAAGATCTAAAAGACTTCAAAAGAAATATGTTACTCAAACTTAAAATTAACAGCATCCATACTATCACATCTATTTTACTATTATATTTTATTATTTAATTATGTGTAATATATTTTATGACATTATGAAATTATTATTATATTATTCTATTTTATATGCATATTCATTATTTTATAATACATATTGTATGTTTCAGAACAATTGTAAATGATGACTAAGATTTTCTCAGTTATTAAAAATTATTTCAAAAATCTTAATTTGCTGGGAGGTGTTGCATCCCTCATTAGCCCTTAAACTATACATATATATATTTGATGTCTTAGTCAGCATAATTAAACCTATATAATAAGGTTGACCGCTAAGCGCAGGCAGTAGCAATAATTGTCGGCAACCGTACTGTAAGTCGTTACTCTGCCCGATCTTGTATCGAGCTTTCAGTTATAATTCTTCTTGTAAACCCCAATTTCGTTTTTCATAATTATTAATTAATTAATTGTAAGTGTTACGGAGCTTCACCAAAAGCTGCCCTGGTGTCAGAATAAACAATTTTTAAAAACCCATATTGTGTTTGTTGGAATACAACAATATACATACATGTTATATAATATACATGTACACTTAAGTTAACCTAGTAATGATATAGTATTTGCTACATATTTCACAATAGAAATATAAATTATTTATTAGGTTAACTAGAAGAGAATTTACTTTTTCAAAATTTTATCTTTTTTCAGTTATATTTTAATTACATAATATGGAAGCCTCTTGAAGCACAAAAAGAAATCGAATTTATCACTATGCCAATTAGAGTTTGAATTTTTAAATCATAAAAACACCTTTAGAAACACTATTTTATAAAATGAATTAAATATAAATACAACATTTTATTTAGTTCCAACATGCTTAGATAGCATAACGACACCTTTGCCTAATTAACTAAAAATATATTTCTAGATATTAGTTGAAATATTAAGCACATTAACACTTGCAGAAGTGATCTTTTATAAACAATATACTATATCTTAAGAGTACTTAAACAGATTAAAATGAGAATCTAACCTAAAATTAACCAGTAGTATCAATAGTTGCGTATAATTCAACAAACCACTGTTTGATACAACTTCTACCAAGATAATAAAATTCGCGGTGTGTATTACCACTTATTAAAGAGGAACCAATGTTTGACACATTCACGTAACTTTCGCACAGCAAAACAATAATTGAAGGTTGGCCACTTGGCGTTTACTGATATTCGCAACACTACATCCCCCACTTCAAATGAGGTCTTCATTCTAGAAAATATTTACTTGATTATAATAGATTTTTAAGAAAATCATTTATTTTAGTCAAGTAAACATAATTTTTTGATTTTAATATATTTTCTATTGGCAAGAAAATATTTATTTGTTTCAAATAAATATATTCAAAGAAGTCTACATCTTTGGCCCAAGAATACGTTTTTATGTGTGTATGTATATGAGAATGAGAATTACTTGAATTAAGTTATTCTTACTTAAACCTAGTAATTTGTTTTCTGTGTGCACGTTTGAAAGATCAATAGCTCAATGAGTATTTACCGTAATGTAAACCATGTCTACTTATTTGGAATTTAATGATTTCCAAAGTAATGTGAAGCAAAAGTCTGATTTTGTACAAAAAAGAACTGAACATGTATACGTGTATTTGATGTTTGGATATGTTTTATTTTAATGCTTTAATGTTGAATATAATTTTGACTTTCACTTTATAATTACCTACTCCATAATAATTTGTAATGAAACGAATTTATAATGAAAATTAAACGAAACAACTATTTTGGTCTTGCCTATCTAAACATTTGCTTATCTGATTGAATTTTTTTAATTTGTATTCCATATTAAAAAATTGTATCTTGCTTATAGTTATAATGTAGTTATAATCCTAGTAAAAATCGTTTATAGTGAGCGTTCGTATAGAGAGAATACATTTTTTGGCACCAACGTCATCGTTATAAGAACCCACAGCATACATTGAAGTAAATATTCAAAATAAACATGTTTTCAAGATGTGCAGCTGCTAAGCCAAATGCAGTAGTTTGATTCAATTTATAATAATGAATTATAAAATTATTCCTATTTTATTGACTTAAAAGTGGAAAGATGACTGCGGCTAAAAAGATAATTAACGGAACGGGTCGATAGCAGCAGTGGTTAGGCAGCTGACTATCGTTGTGGCGGGACGATAGTAGCCGGGTTTCAATTCTCTGAAGGGACATTTTTTTCAGAGAGTTGAAATCCAGATCTACTTACCATTCGCTGTTGGGAGCAAAGCGATTAACAGCGCGATATTATAAAAGGCGATATGTTGCTGTCACAAAGCCATTATGAACACAATTTACACACACAAAGACTACACCGTAGGAGTTGCAGTGATAGCCAGACAAGTAATACAGCGTACGGAGTCACGGCAACTAAGCACCGACCACAAATAAAAAAATATAATAATTTGTACTCGAAACAATCCAAAGATTTTAATATTCTGAATAATTGAACTATTCTATTATGTAATGTAATTTTCCACCGCCAATTATATAAGCAATATATATTTTTTTTAAATATAGCGTCCATGTATGGAATGGAACCAGTAAGTTTGCTTGCGCGGCATACCCACAAAACCATTGTGCCACTAGACGATTCGTTTCCAACTGTTATCTAAGTTGTTTACGTATCGTATACAAAATCGGTTTTACAACTATAATGAGAATTAAATACATAACACGCAGAAATGGTTGCATTTACTATAATCAAATTATTTCAACCTTACAGGGTCTTCGTTAGAAAAGTGAAAAATAAATACAGGTTAATTAGCACAAAGTATTCATGCAATAAAAATTTCAAAGCTTCGTATTATTAAGGTACACTGTTTTGACTTCTGGTTAATTAAACGTATATGTCTACGCATGTATATTTATATACATACATATACATATGCCATCGTCGTTTTATACTCAATTAAGAAACGTCTTATGTGTCAGCTAATTCAAGATGAAACTTCCTTGCGATACATACAGTTATATGTACATACATACAAAACTAAATGTAACTCGCAAACTAACACCGCAAAAATAAATTAGATAATTACTTATCCTAATTACATATAAATAGTACGCTGAAACAGTCTAGATTACAAAAGCAATTAAAATTTGTTATAAGAATATAATACATATTCTAATAAAGACAATATTTTTTATGATGTTTTTCCGGGAATCTTTTTGCGTGTATAGTTGTAGGAAATATGCATACACTTATCATACGTCTGGATTTAGTCCAAAAAGTTAAGATTTTGAATTATTCTAAAATGATGTCTAACTTTTTTAAAATAATTCTCACCATATTTCTAGAAATGCAATCCATTTCGTCAAAGTATTTTTAAACTACAACTATCCATTTTACAATCGAAACATCAAGAATCACAGGTCATTCACTTAAGTGACGACCTGTCTAATCTAATCTAATCTAACTTAATAATAATAACATAGAACATTGCTAACATAGTCTAGTACGTGCGTAATAATGACCTTCATATGGATTTTCATATCAAATCAATGACAAGTGAAATTAAGAAATTAGCTAAAACCCATGAGGAGAATCTTTGTAATCATTCAAACAGTACAACCATTTACTCTCTGTATAGTACACATACATATACATATATAATGCGCAGAATAAGCGTATTAAACCGGTTTAATTAGTGCAGTAAAATAAAACCATATTGTGGGCGTTGTAAATACACTGTAAGCTTAAAAACGTAAATGCGATCATGGATAAGGCATACCTTATAAAGATGGTACTTTGTTTTCTTATCGTTTTATAGACTCTAAACGCTGCCATATTAAACCGAGAAGCTAATTGATTAAGTGTTGGGTGAAGATTTTCTTGCACTGCCAAAAAAACGTTAATGTTCGTGTGGTAACAGTCAACCACATTTGGAAAGATTAAGCTCGATATACATATATATTTCAAATACATTGCTTTTCTACATTTTATCTTTAACGTATACAACAAAATTTGCTCTTTCACATCCCATAATAAAAAAATTGATCTTGCCATAAAAATATCGATGACGTCACACTGCTTACACCAGTGATTCCCAAAATGGTTTATATCGACTTGCAATTGCAGCGAAAACAAAAATGGAGGATGCATGAGATACAAATGTGGTCCACTAGAACACCTACAGTACCACCCATTTCATCAATTTAAATGATTAATAGCTTTTCCGTCTTTCCATTTTGTAGAAAGGTGTTTTAGCGCGGTTGCCAATTTTCATGCAAAGAACGATAAAAAATCAGCGACAGAGTTTTAAGATTAAACAAAACGCTCATCCCTCCCATTACACGCATTTATTTTGTCTGTAGTTATTTTATATTATTTATCCACTTTCACACTGTAATATGCGATATTTTTGCATTTTTGTTAGTATCGTAGTAATGGTTCTTACTGCACTAGTACGGTAAAGAGATTAAACAGTTCCATAACTAGATACACCAGTGATTCCCTAAATGGTTTATATCGACTTGCAACTGCAGCGAAAACAAAAATGGAGGATGCATGAGATACAAATGTGGTCCACTAGAACACCTACAGAACCACCCATTTAATCAATTTAAATGATTAATAACTTTTCCATCTTTACATCTTGTTTTTCTTATAAATTTAATAAATCTATAAACATGCGTTGTTTTAACTTTTCACTTTACAGTTACAGCTATCAAAGTAACTAGCATTGTGACAGTTGTCAAAAACACGTTGAAGTTGATAAATTTATAACACCTTAAAAATAGGTCGCAGGTGGTGTACGAGACAACTCCGATAAGTTAGCTTCCTTTGCGCCGGTTATTTAAAACAAAAGCTGCACAAAAAAGATTAAGATGATGTATATTTCGCAAAAAACAACTGGTTGAAGACTATTCAGATATCAATTTTGAAATAAGTAACGTTTATAAAAACTTTTTTTAACCATTTTGATAAGCAAATAGAAGTGTTAAAGGGTTAATGTTTCTCCTAAAATTGACATTTAAAAGATTTTATTATCAAATATTTCATTATGACACACTGTATAAGTAAATCAGGAACATTTCCAAAGCAAATTAATCCAACTTGGATTGTTAACACTGCTTGCTAATTTTAAATAATACATAATAAAAGGTCTGCGAAGTTGGCACCACAAAGTGGTCAAAAATCGACAAAAATGCTAGAAAGGATTGACCATTTATTCACCACTATTGACCATCAATGATTTCGATTGACCACCTTTTGTTTAGGCTACAGCCGCTATACCCATATTTTGGGGTCTAATGGCGAAAATGCTAAAATTAGCCAATATAGACATTTTGTTCATCGGATACGATTGACCATCGTTTGACCATGTTTGACCACCCTTCACGTTTTCCAAATTTTCAAAAAAAAAATTTTTTCAAATTTTTTTTTACTGCAAATTCTAAAATTTTGTTGCAGTATAGGATTGACCAACGTTTGACCATGATTGACCACCAAATAATTTTTTTGAAAACTTGAAAACTTGCGTCGCATATTTCACAAATTTCGAGAGCTGGTCAAACGATGAAAATAATAGAACTTATTGTCTCGTGTCTCTAGACCACATAAAACTGAAAATTATCGTTTGTCAACCCTCTGATTAAATTTTATCCAGATCAGAGGCAACAGATGTCTGGGGAATACATAACGATATGTGGTTGTATGTTCCATCAATAATAGAAAGATTTCATATAACCATATTTTATTTGCACTAGTTAAACTTAAATTACATAGGTACAACGGCGGTATTTTTCAATTTCTAATAACAAAGATATATAAAATGTGGACTGTAATTTTTGTGTATTGTGATCGAGAGTCTCCTTTGAACTGAACTTATTTTTAAAACCAGTACTCCCTTGAGCCGAAAAAGGTTAACGCAGGAATACTTAGAACTCTACTATAAAGTTATAAACGGAAGGTCTGTAGATTCTAGAAACATATATTATTGTGAAAAATGAACTGAAAAGGTCTGCTTGCTCATCTGGCGAACGTGACTACATTGATCATAAAACTGTTAAACTTGGCCATAATGGCAATAATTCTGGGAAATAGTATACCTGCGGTAATTTCGGCGATGCAACTTATCTAAAATATGTTTAGTAACTAATTAACATTGAATCTATTATATAATTAAATATATGTACATGAAATTTTATAAACTACGTGAGGCGACGTAACATACCGCCCGCCTTGAAAGGATCGCCTTTCAAAATACATGCAACTTATATTACTAACGTGAAAGTCCTGAGTTATATTGGATATTGGATATGGTTCTTGGATATTACACATCCACCGGCAACACGCATATTTTTGTGATTGCGCGTTTAAACGCACCACTCACTGTACGAACTGTAACAACACGCACAATGCCGTCCGCTCCAGGATGGGCTGCAGTAATTCTACCAAGACTCCATTTTTGGGGTGGCAGTTGTTCGTCCTTTAGAAGTACTAGCGCTCCCATTAGCTGCGGTAAGTCTTGTTGAAACCTCCATTTGTTGCGCTGTTGCATGTTATGCAAGTAATCTCGCGACCATCTCTTCCAGAAATGTTGAGATAACTTCTGAATGTGTTCATATCTTGACAAAGGTGTCCCTTGAAGGTCGTAGATTTGTTGTGGTATGGTATTTAATGCGCAACCAATTAAGAAATGACCAGGTGTAAGGGGTTCAAGGTCGGATGGGTCTGAGGAAAGTGGAGATAATGGTCTGGAGTTCATTATTGCTTCAATCTGACATAGCAACGTACTAAACTCTTCGTATGTTAACCTTGCATTGACAGAGACGCGTTTAATATAATGTTTCGCGGTTTTGACGGCTGACTCCCAGAGGCCACCATGATGAGGTGACCGTGGCGGAATAAAGCTCCATTTAATCTTATTCTCATTCAAGTAATTATGAATAACGTCCTGACGGGACATTTGGTACAACCGCTGTAACTCGGCGTTTGCTCCACGAAAATTTGTCGCATTGTCTGAGAATATTTGAGCACAAAGACCGCGGCGCGACACAAATCGACGAAGCACGTTTAAAAACCCTGCAGCAGACAATTCTGTAGTAATTTCCAAATGTACAGCCTTAGAAACAAAACAAATAAAGACACATAAATAAGCCTTGACACATTTCCTATTTCGCAATTTGCCGTCTTTAATAAGAAAGGGGCCAGCATAGTCTATACCGCATACGGAAAACGGCCTAGCTGGAGTAATTCTTGAGGGTGGCAGATCACCCATTTTTTGATTTAACGCTGCTGGACTATTTCTAAAGCATTTGACACATTTTCTAAGAACACCACGTACAGTTTGCTTACCATTAATCAACCAATATTTTGACCGAATGCTCGACAATGTAGTTTGAACTCCCGAATGCAAGTTTCTTTTGTGTTCGTATTCAATTAATAGTGTTGTAAATGTATGTTTTGATGGGATAATCATTTGATGCCGCTGTTGGTATGAGAGCGGAGAATGTCTCAGTCTTCCGCCAACTCGCAGCACGCCATGGTCGTCTACAAATGGATCGAGAGATGCTAACTTACTGCTGCGTGATACATGTTTCATTCTTTTAATGTCCTGTACTTCAGGAGCAAAACACTCCGCTTGGACCAATTTAACGAGTTTTAAATTAGCCTCATCTAGATCAGAGATAGTTAGCTTATCTGATGTAGTACATTGATGGCGCAATTTAGCTAAAAATTTCAAACAGTAGGCGATCACACGTTGTAAGGTCGTGATTGAAGAAAACCTTTCAAATATGTCTGATTTAGCGACTACTGAACAAGCATGTGAAAAGCTACTTGCCTTCATTTCAGGAATGTTGGCTTCCTGTGGAAATTCTATTTCTGTGGGTTTACCTGTTGTAGTTAACGGTGAAGTTAGCCACGCGGGACCGTTCCACCATATCAAGGAATCTAATAATTGTCGAGGATCTGCACCTCTAGATATGATGTCAGCAGGGTTGTCCGTGGAGGAGACGTGGTTCCATTGCGTTTCGTCTGATAATCCCTGAATTTCCGTTATTCTATGGGCAACGAATTGATTTAACCTAGACGGCTCTAATTTTAACCAGGCGAGTACAATTGTAGAATCGGTGTAATAGTATGTTTTTTGAATTTCCATTTTTAGGGACTTCGTTATCTTATCAACTAACCGTGTCATTAACAACGCGCCGCATAGCTCTAACCGGGGAATTGTCAGCGATTTCATGGGGGCGATTCGCGATTTGGCGGTTAATAGTCTGACAAGTGTATTGTTCGAATTGGATACGGATTTTAGATAGACGCAACTTCCGTATGCTACTTCGGAAGCATCACTAAAGGCATGCATTTCTACAACTCTCAAATCTGAAATAACGACTTGACGGGGTATAGCATATTTGTTAATTTCACGCAACTCGTGAATGAATTCGCTCCATTTTTCGAATACGGGACTAGGTACCAAATCATCCCAATCTAACTTTAGTAACCATAACTGCTGCATGATCAGTTTCGCCTTGACAATTACAGGTCCTACTAGACCCAATGGATCGAATACTTGAGCGATTTTTGACAGAATTTGTCGTTTTGTAACCTTTTCTGGGTTTACACTTGGGGTTGTTGCATATCTGAATGTGTCGTCGTTGGTGTTCCAACTGACACCGAGAGTCTTGTGATTTTGCTCACTGGCAATAGCGTACATGTCTTGTGCTGCTCTGCCAATGTCATTTAAAACGCGATGGTCGTTGGATGACCATTTTCTTAATGGAAAACAGGCTTTGTTTAGAATGAGATTTAAGTCGTGAATGAGCGTTTTTGCTGAATTTATGTCTGCACAACCTGTTATTAAGTCGTCGACATAAAAATCTTGCAATATTTTTTGTGATGCTTCTGGATATGTAAGAGAGTTGTCAATCGCTACTTGTTTCAAGCATCTGGTAGACAGAAATGATGCAGCAGATGTGCCATATGTGATAGTATTTAGAGTGAAATGGTCTAAAGGTTTACTAGGATCGGAGCGCCAAAGGATTCTTTGGAATTCCCTGTGCTCCGGGATGAGTTGTACTTGGCGGTACATTTTCTCAATGTCAGCTATGATGACAATGTTGTGTTTTCTCATTCGTACCAAGATTGAAAAAAGTTCATCCTGAATGGATGGCCCAACCTTAAGAACATCATTTAACGACTTACCAGAGGAGGTTTTGCAACTACCGTCAAATACAACTCTCAATTTTGTGGTTAATGATGAGTCGTTTCTTACACAATGATGAGGCAAATAATAGTGTATGATAGATTTTACACCCTGCGAACCTATTTTGGACATGTGGCCCAGGTTCTCATATTCTTCCATGAATTGGCAATATTGAGCTTTCAATGTGTCGTCCCTTGCTAATTTACGTTCAATGGCATAGAATCGTCTTTCGGCAATGTATAAAGACTCACCTAATGATTTATAATTGTCCCGCAGGGGTAATTGGACAGAAAATCTCCCCGTTAGTGAATCCCTTTTGAAGGTATTTACGAAGGTGTTTTCACATTCCTGCTCTTCCCTTGTGTAAGGTTTGCTATCCGTACCTTGCTCAACTAACCAGAATTTTTCGATTTGATTTTGAATATCTACATTGGTGGAAAGATTGCACATAGCATTGTGGTGTGCGGATGCCATCATTGGACCGGATATAATCCAACCAAGTACGGAATTTTGCAAGATTGGCTTATCCTTTCCTAACCTTATTTGCCCAGACCTCAATAATTCGTAAAATATACCTACTCCTAACAATGCATCTATTTCAGCTGATTCAGAGAATTGGGGGTCTGCTAAATTGATATTTGCGGGTATGTCCAAAGATGCAGTGGACACACTGAATTGTGGAATATTTTCTGTTATCTTATCGATTACTAGGAATTTTAATTCCTTTTTATATCGATTTTGCAAGGCCTTGATAGTAGCTGATATTTGTTGTGTTATGTTTGTAACAACTGAATTGATTCCTACTACTGGCATGTTTATTTTGACGGATTCTAGACCTAGTTTTTTAACTAAATCGTACGTGATGAAGTTCGATTGCGACCCATTGTCTAGTAAACATCGCATTTTTACTGGCTTAGCACTTGCATCAAGAATATTAACAACCGCTGTGGATAGTAACATAAATGCACTCGACATTTGACTGCAACAACTTGCGACTGTCGTTTCTGCATGCTGTTTGCTGAGCGCAGCTGATACGTTTACGTTTGGTTTCTCGTCAAAATGCAGTAATGAATTGTGTTTTTTGTTGCACGTCTTACAACCCCTAGACTGACAGGCATTGCTGTTATGACCCTTTCTTAGGCAATTAATGCATAAATTGAGCTTCTTGACTTCGCTTAATCTATTTGAACATTTCAATTCTAAGAATTTTTTACAGTGAAATATATGATGTGATTCGTTACAGTATGGGCATAAACTGGTGGTTGACGCGTATGTTTGCGCCCTCACCCCAACTCCCTTTGCGGTAGCTCCCTGCTTATTACCTAATGATTCTAAGAGACGCGACCGGTTTGTTAAGAATGTTGTGAGCTCTGTTATAGTAGGAAAATCTTGATCGTTAGTCTGAGTTTCCCATTCACGTTTAGATTCTGAATCTAACTTACTTGTTAATAAATGAATGAGAATTGTATCCCATGATTTTACAGCAACCTGTAAGTTTTCTAATGCGCGAAAATGCTTTAGAAAATTGTCTGTGAATTGCCGTATAGATGACGCAGAATTATTGACCGCTTGTAATTCAAATATTGCTCTCAAATGTGTTTTTACAATTATCTTTTTGTTTTCAAATCTTTTTTTGAGTAATTCCCATGCGGTCATATAGTTTAATTCTGAGACCTCCAATGATTGTATTACTTGAGCTGCTTCACCCTTGAGTGATGCCCTCAAATATTGAAACTTTTGTATATTACCTAAACTTGAATTTTGGTGAATTATCGCCATGAATGTGTCATGATAGCTGTACCATTGATCATAAGCTCCAGAAAATTCCGGTAAGTTTATTTTGGGTAAAACTACGCGCTGCTGTGTATTTACTGTATTGTTTTGTACATCTGGATTTACTGTGTTATTTTGCATGATTCTGGTGACTTGTTTTCTACCTTTTGCTACATTACTGTAATATTTACTTTCAAACGCGCTTCGCTCGTCAAGCTGACTTTCTGATGTATCTAATAACTCAATTTGTAATTGAACGTCATTGAACTCTTTCCAAAATCCTTCTAATTTTTCTAGCCTAAATTGCAACTCATCTATTTTCGAATCATCTGATTCCAATACCTCCATGAATTTACTAAACCCAGTTACCTGACCTTTAATAACACCCCGACGGCATATTAACTGCTTTAGGTCCGACATTATGCGAAATATGTATATATATGTTTACGTGATTTGTATATAGATGTGATGCGTGAAATATGTAATCACCGTTGTGCCTTTGTGAAGTTATTTAAATGATGCGTAAGTAATAGTACATAAATTGAAAAGTACGATTGAAGCAATAATGAATGTGATAAAAGGAAGGGACTTACGGTTTGCGCTGATGTACACTTCCTTCTGCGATATGCTACACTCTTCAATGATGTATGTATGTATGTATGTTGCCTTTTACTATCCGGCTCGAAGGACCACTAATTTATGGTTGTATGTTCCATCAATAATAGAAAGATTTCATATAACCATATTTTATTTGCACTAGTTAAACTTAAATTACATAGGTACAACGGCGGTATTTTTCAATTTCTAATAACAAAGATATATAAAATGTGGACTGTAATTTTTGTGTATTGTGATCGAGAGTCTCTTTTGAACTGAACTTATTTTTAAAACCAGTACTCCCTTGAGCCGAAAAAGGTTAACGCAGGAATACTTAGAACTCTACTATAAAGTTATAAACGGAAGGTCTGTAGATTCTAGAAACATATATTATTGTGAAAAATGAACTGAAAAGGTCTGCTTGCTCATCTGGCGAACGTGACTACATTGATCATAAAACTGTTAAACTTGGCCATAATGGCAATAATTCTGGGAAATAGTATACCTGCGGTAATTTCGGCGATGCAACTTATCTAAAATATGTTTAGTAACTAATTAACATTGAATCTATTATATAATTAAATATATGTACATGAAATTTTATAAACTACGTGAGGCGACGTAACAATATGTGTAAGAAATTATCAAAAGTTCAGAATATAAAAAAGGAAATAAAGCCTAGTTGTATAATACCTATATACGCAATTATCATAATAGAAAAACTAGTACACCAAAATGATGTTAACAGAAAATGATTTAAAAAAATATCGCATACTACATAAATTGTAAAATATTGTATTCAAACTACCTATGTATTCATGTAGTCTGTTATTTTCACAGTTTTATAAATAAAATCAATACTAACAGAAGATCGCTGGCTGTAGTGGTCAATAAATGGTCAATTCTTTCTAGCAGTTTTGTCGATTTTTGACCACTTTGTGGTGCCAACTTCACGGACCTCATAATAAAGAATTATCAAACTTATTATATCCTTATTAATCCTTCTCAATATACGTACAGCACGTACTCAGAAATAATGTCTCCTCCTAGGAAGCAAGGTACGTATATGAAAACTATCTTCCTTAAAGATCAACCTGGCTCAGTTTAGGTAAACATGGCTGCGATAGGTAAACACTCTAATTTAGTAGCATATTTAAGGGCATTTAAACATTCATACTTTTCCTTTTCCTATCCTTTTCAAATTTAATGAACATTAGTAGTGCTTTTTATATTTTCTTGTTTAAAAACGTAATACAGGCAAATGATAAATAATGAATTATAAGGTCCGCGAAGTTGGCACCGCAAACTGGTCAAAAATCGACAAAAATGCTAGAAAAGATTGACCATTTGTTGACCACTACTGACCGTCAGCGATTTCGATTAACCACATTTTGCTTAGGTTACAACCACTATGCCCATGTTGGAGTCTAATAAGACAAAAATTAACCAGTGGGTGGTCAAACGATGTTTTTCAATTTTCTGTGGTTTAGAGACACGAGACAGTAAGTCATATTATTATCAGCGGTTGACCACCTCTCAAAGTTTGCAAGAAGTGCAATGAACTTTGAAAACTCTATTATATAGGTATATATCTTCAAGGTCGGGTAAAATTAATCCGAAGAGTGGTCAAACGATGATTTGCGGTTCGCTATGATTAAGTGGCCTGAAGCAAGAGATTGTGACATTTATCTGCGTTTGACCTCATTTCATTGAAGCTATGAATTTTTTTACAACAAAAATTTAGTTTTTGTAGTAAAAAAAATCCAATAATTTTTCTTTAATTTTTCTGTATTTCCAAGATTTAGCATTTTTGCCATTAGACGCCAAAATATGGGTATAGTGGCTGCAGCCTAAACAAAATGTGGCCAATCGAAATCGCTGATGGCCAATAGTGGTCAATAAATAGTCAATCCTTTCTAGTATTTTTGACCACACTCTGCAGTGCCAACTTCACGGACCTCGCATTATACGCTATTGGAAATTATGAAGTTTTAAAAGGATGGTTAAATGTCAACACATTCGTGACAATAACTCCTTATTGTATTCTTCTTAGTATAATAAATGTTTGCATTTATAATGGACGTGAGTTGAATTATGATAACACACTAATGTATGATAAATGATCTGTTTTTTAGCTGCAAGTAGTATACTTATTAACACTACTTTACAAATTGTTACTTATGTCTATTTTAATTAATAGCATTAATATTTTTTAGAAATATTTCCAAGAAAGTTATTTATTTCGTAGGAGGAAGCGTGTGAAAGGCAAAATTAACGACTTTAATTGTTATTCTGGTATTAAACAAAATACATATTTTAAATCTAATAAATATATAAAACAATGTCAGGACAAAGAACAATTAAAATTTGATTAAAGATTGTACTAATGTAGTATGTAGTAGGTACTGTACTAAAAATTGATTATATTTTGCATATTATCACGTATTGCGGAATTTATTTGTTGTTTCTGGTTATTTGTTTTAGAGTTATTTACTTATTTATTATATTATGACGTATTTGGAAATTTATTTTTCTTGCACTTGTTACATTGTATACAGAATTATTTTAATTTCATTTATTTAGTTATTTGGTTCTGTTAATTAATTAGCGTTATATACAGGCTGTCTCTTAAATGCCTATAAAGCTTCAGGTAGCACTCTTCTGTAAGAAATGCAATCCTCAAAAACAATAACAGGAACTTTCTACAATGCTTAGTTTCTTCACACGAGGCAGTTAAAGAATATTATACTTGGCAGCAGTGATTATGTTTTTGCATTTATGGAAAATTTAACGGGTACGCCGACATATTTGTAACAAAATATCTCAAAAATGCATTTCTTTAATATTGCTGAAGTAATATTCTCAACTAAGCAAATAATGAACTGAATGACAGTAGTAGGTATAAAAACCAAAATCTGTATTTGTTTGCAGAACTCTCCTTTACTTTATAAATTTATAATAACTATTCAAAATTTCTGCTACCAACTTCGAGGCATTTCATTGCTCTTGAAATACTGGCTGGTTGAACACGTCGCAGCATATTTTCGTTTATGGTTTCTGCCGTCTCATGTATACGCTATATTAAATTTACATTTTCAACAGAGGCGTCACATAGCGCCAAAACAATCAACAAAATGAAAGAGCACAGAGAAACACAAATAAACACACAACGAAACAGGATCTGAAAGTGCAAACATCAAACGTCACGACAGGCAATTTATTTTGACTAATGCTAAAAAACTAAATTTCTAGATTTTTATCACAATGCAATTGCACGCATGCATGCTATCCTGTAGCTTTTCCTAATAATCATTTTTAACACTTCCACTAGAAAAATAACTAGACCGTCATCTCCATATTGATTATTAGTGCATTAGTGGAAATGCGTTACTTACCAAGCAGAGACGTGCCCCACTAAAATTCTCGTTATTGTTTCCATGAAATTCTACTTTACAGATATCAACTTTAACACTTGCGTACAATAAAACTAAGCTTCAAAGACCTACTTTTTTGAAAATTTGCTTCCAGCATCCAGCTTCCGGTAGAAGTTCTACCTGAAGCTTTATAGGTATGTAAGGGACACATTGTATTTATAACGCTGAAGACTACAATTTGATGCAATAATTTTTTTCAAAAAGCTTTTATATAGGTAGCTTACATAACTTGCTTGTACAATAAATTGGGAATCATTGGAATGTTCTCAATAATAGACATAACAAACCATATGTATATTACACATTTAAAAAATTGGACTTTTCTATTCTTTAGACAACATACTTTTCACCTAATATTAGTGTAAAAATGCATTAAAGCAATAACATATCTTTTATCATACCTTAGAAATCTAGGCAATAAGATAAATTAAAATTGAAATGGATTTAAAATAAATTCGAATTGATCTATAGTGATTTTATTAAATCGCAAATTATTAAAATACACGAGTTTGCAGTGTCTCTCACACTTAGTCCTCTAATTCCTCGGAAATGTAAACTACAGTTGTTGAAATAAGTCCCCATTAGAAAGAAAGGTTTGATTTCAAGTCTCTAGGAGACATTATTTCTGACGAGCAGTGTACAACAACCTGATTCACTGCATATTAGGTTTTTTAACATACTGGAATACGATGAATTTGTTCAAACGATTGTCAGATACACAATAGATACTCTCAGCTGGTGAAGTACATAGTTCAAACGTGATTCTAAGTACATGCATTAGACAGAGCCTACTTTACATAAACTATTAAATGTTATTCAATTTGCGTTTGAAAACATTGCAAACACATATATGTTAATAGACCGCGGATAATATCTTGTGACGCAATAATTATTTACCATAAATAATTGTCTAGGTAGGATTGCAATGAAAGTAAAAACATTGACTATATGAATGAATCATGGCGCAATGTTGGATGCTTTCTTATAAAAGGATAAATTGACAGTGTAGTGTCATCGTCCGAAAAGTGCATCAAATCATCAATGAAAGGCTCTGAATATATGCTGATTTTTGTGCGACAAAAACACTACCAATAGTCATTGCGTTGCTAAATAAAACATTCTTTTTATTAAAACCACTTTAAGTTAGTTTAAGATAGATCGTTTATGTGTGATTAAATGCATAATTATAATTTTGATTGAGTCCACGTGTTTGGAATTATGCAAGGATGGCTAAAAGTGAGCTGCTTTACATATTGATTTTAATCAAATGTTTAAAGTAATAGGTAATACCTATTACTATTGTAAAATACCTATAAAAGGCACTATAAATAGAGAGTCTAATGGTGAGATAATATTGAAGTAAAGTGTCTGTCAATAACAACTTGTTTTGCTAACCTGTAATGTTGGCGCCACTTCGCTGTTTCACGACATATTATTATTCTTATTGCAATAAGTTAAAGATTATATTAAATGCTCTAATGTAACATTAAAACAAGGAGATATCCAGCAAGTATCAGAAAATGTTTGTTTTACTTGTTTGCTCGAACAAATAACATTTGTCTTCAGATATCTTTATTTTTTGGTGGGTATATACGCCACTCAAAACGATAACATTTAAAATGCAACTCCGATGTACTCGCGGTCAAAAAAAACCTTTCCTACTCATTTTTGCGTTTTACAATGATTTTCGATCTGTCATATGGATCGTCAATCATCGCTATCACATTGAAACATATTCTTTAAGTCCTCCAAACCTCCAAAACAGTGGCGTAGCCAGGGGGACGATCCCCCGCCCTCCCACCCCGAAATTGTACTGTATTGATAATTCGAATTTTATTGAAAATAAAATAAACTTTTTTCGGTAGAAACGATAAATCTAAATAGATCTAAGGAAAATAAGTATCCATTACAACAGTGCACACTCACACAGAGTTGCCAGGTTGGGCGATTTATCGCAATTTGCTGGACTTCTGAAACAAAATTGAAGAAATCGCAAGTCGCAAATTGGGCGATTTCAAATTGTTCAGGTTGCGCTTAATTTGATTAATTATATTATTTACTGTACAAATATACATCTCAAAACATTATATGTTATAGGGAAATTTTAGTACCTTTCATTGTGGAGGTTACACATTTTATATTACAAAGTTTGTTAGCTAACGTGTGTTTACCACGCAATACCCGTAAGAATTTATAATGATTTACATAATTTCTAGTTGGTAGTTGGTCTTTCGCGCTTCAACCGTGACAACTTGATGTCAGAATTTGGATGATTTAAAAATGTTAAATATACTTTTTTTAAACTTTCGTTCCTTTTTTAGTTCTTCAATCCCTTTGGGCCCTCCCCAAACCAAAATTCTGGCTACACCACTGCTCCAAAACTTAAAGACTGGTTGACAATGTGTAAATTTACTCAAAATTTCATGAAAATGACTGGACCATTTTTTTTGACCGCGAGTTTACAATATCTGTAATATCTTTAAATTTCATTTACTGTAGGAACAAATATGGATGCACTAGGCTTGTTATTTAAGCATACACATACCGAGATACACCTTTCAATATTCTTTCTTATAGATTCTGCATAAATAAAATATCTGAAAACTCTTTGTGGAGATTGACAACTTATATATTGTCAATTAACAGCATGCAACGAATAAGTTTATCCACTATATGAAAATTACATATTTTCAATACACAAGTGATTCATAAGAGTAATTCTCAGCTTTCCAAAATAAAAAACAGTGACACCAAACAAATATAACCGACAACAGCAACCTTTGTAATATATTACTTCAAATATTGTTTGAATCTCGTTAGATATTAAAAACAAATTTTCAGTTACAAATGGATTCCAATAATAATGTAATGCAATTTAATTTTCAAACTTTCTAAGTTGAAACTAACATTTCTATCCCTATTTGCTTTAATTATGTTCAGGTCATGTTTATTTAGTTTCAGTTGAAATAGTTAACAGTGTACCATATTCTTATAAGAACTTCAAATCCCAAAACTATCTAATTAGAGAACGATCAGCAGTTAAAAACGTATTACTTGATATCAGCAGATTAGTATTTAAATTTCGCTATCATGTAATGTAAATCTACCACATTCTTCGTTTGCGGCTTGTAGCATAAATTTTTAATTATAAATGCAAATAATCATCAGACCTCCAGCAATTATGATTACTATCTTGTCTTAATGCATTTTATTCTGCAATACAGGCAGTATACGTATGCAGTACATATACACATGCTCCATTGTTAAGGCGAAGAAAATCGAGCAGTATTATGCATCAGTAATGCATATCTGAGTAACGTAATAAATAAATAAACAACGCGCACATGCATATACATACAGACGCAAACAATGTTATTGACACTTACCTGTTTCCTTTTGAGGTTATTCACTCCGTTATCAGTCACTGGTGTTGGAAAAGGAATCTTTTCCTCGTACTGGTCTCTCATTTCGTCCAAATATTTCGTGTACTGTTCATGATCTATTTGATCCTTGCAAATATACATGTACGACCGCCACAGGCCCGAATCAAAGCCCCAATGAACCGTTCTGTTCTCCAAATTTCTGTGAACATGACAAACGAACTGCTGCGGTGTATACGCGCCGTGACATTCTAAACATTCAATGCATCTTGCGTCCTTACTAGTATACAACGCTGGGGTACACAGGCCCATGCATTTACCAAAACATTCGTGATAAATCCTAAAGGAAAGCGCGCCTTTGATGGTTCGAATCGGTACCGTCACCTGATTGTGTAAGAGGGCACTACACAAGCGTTCAGCGTCCGTTTTCGTGATTAAACCACACGTAGGAGCGGTGCTTGGTAAAATTCCATGACTTTTCAATACGTTTAACTGTTCCGGTGTACATTGCGAACAATATATCTGTAGTTGATCGCATTCTTGGTGAATTTGACTGAGCAGAAAGTCTCTTAGCACCGAGTTTAAAACTTGTGGTAAACACAAACGTTTCTCACCACCTACAATAAAGCACGATATATTTTCGCCCTCCAAAATCGTTTCAGTTCTTTCACTGCAGCTCGTATCCGCAATGGTAAGAATAGGTGGTAATTGTTGTATCGGCAAAGGGGTGTGTTGTAAGAAATCATCTTCTTTGGAATCGGGCGACAATGATTCGCACTTAACATTGTTTACCAAGGATAAACCTGGACCGTGAAGGCTCTTAGTAGCACTGTGTTGATAGTTTTTAAGCACTGTTTTTAGATGAGGAGTGACTTCCATCCTCCTCGTTACTTCCGCGTTGCTACGATGTTATCACTTTTATTACGCAATAGTACATTTTTTCTGTTCTTTGTGTGCTATTAAACTGAAATGTGAACCTTTATGCTTATTAGCGAGCATCACACACACAAGCGTATAACACTAAAAAACAATTTCACTCTCTCTCCTCTCTACCTTCCTCTGTCTTTCTCACATCAAGCTTGAGCGCCACCAAACCAGACGTTTACCTAAACATGTCTGCTTCGCAACCGGCGATTGTCTGGTCTATGCCTTCGCAGACTGAATGCCGCGCATGCGTATTGCTTCCCGATTGCACCGTATTCCAGACACACACAAACATAAAAATACAAATACAGACACTTTTCATGGGATTTTCACGTAGATTTTCCTCGATAATAAAAGTTAGGAACACCCACCCGTAATACCGGTCAAGAAATAACGTTTCAATACTACACAACCTTTCTAATATAGTCATAGAATTTTCAGTTCGTTCTCTATACGCGCCATATACACTATATTTCGTGTGGTATACAACGTACAGGTTACTCGAACACGGTCGAATTTCGCACTACTCCGTTGGCAAATGTTCAGTCATGGCCGCAGACGATCGCGCTGTTGAAAGTCTAGCCTGTACCGCCCACACCTCCTGATCCCCGCGACAGTCGCTGAGGTCATGTGACCGACCTTCCCGTCAAAATAGCCGACATGCCATCGCTGCGACGGCTATATGTGTGTGCGTACGCGCGTGTGTTGTAAGAGTGTGTGTGAGTGAGAATTGTGGCTCTGGCGCGGGTGGAGAGGAGATGTAAGGGGATGCGTAGCTTCTCTCTGTCGGCGTTCGTCGCACGTGCATTGCTCTCTCCGAGCGAACAAATAAACTGTCGACAGTAGTAATCAAAATGTTGATTTCTGTAGTATAAAATATGAAAAATTCCTTGTAATACGTTCTAAAGTTCTAAAATACCTACCAAATGAGATACAGTTTATTAGTACGTGTAAATGATACAAAAAATAGGCTTTTTTCAAATAAGTACAAAATACGTATTTTTTTATTACACGTTTAAATTAATATCGCGAGACAACAAATTTTACTTTATTTGTTATATCTTGTCTGAAAAGTGCATGGTTTGTTAATTTTAGAGCACTGACTACAAAAATGACAATAAAATTAAAAAATTGGTTGCAGTGTTCAAAAACAAGTGTTTTATTTTATTATTAAAAAAAAAAAAGATGTGTAGTACATTTACACTTTTAGAGTCACTAAATGAGTCGTCTTTTTGTTATTCTTTTGTAAATTGTTTATGGAATATCTCTAACAAGAACTCAACACTAATCGGCGGACAAAAAACATTGCAATTTCCATGGTACCTTTTCTCTAATGTTGATATATCTTGATGGAAGCGTTTGCCGTGCTCATCATTTACAGCTCCGCAGCTCACATGAAAAAAATATAGATGTGAATGTAGGAATATAGATCTTTAGAGACATATTATTGCAACTAATTTTTTGATACGATGACAGCATATTTTCAACACGAGCAATTGCCAGTTTTTATATTCCATGCATTTTTTAAATATCTGTTAGAATGCTGTCAAAATATTCGTCTTTCAGAATATTTTGAATCTGTGGCCCAACAAAAATACCTTCTTGAATTTTTGCTTTACTTAAGTCTTGGCAATTTCTGATGCAGGTACCGACAAGCCGGCCCATCTCTATATCTGGCTTAACAACGTTTTTCATTAGGCCCAATATCATATTATGTATAGTGGTGGCAACAAAAACTTATAGTCTATCAATGGCATATGTGGTAGGTACATTCTTTTCCTGACTTTAATAATTGTCGAACAGGCCGCAGTCATGTCTATTGTAATGAAGTGCATTTGTCCGACTGTCCCATTCACACAAAAAACCTACTGTTGTGGACTGTATAAAACTTGTCGAAGACTATTGCAAACTTTATGAAACACTTGTTGTGGGTTTTAAACTTTATTTAATGCCAATTTACATCGTCGTCACTTGTACTACATTTCGTTATGGCGGATGCTGGTCGTCGTCTCTTTTACACCGCACATTCAACTACCAATAGAAAAATGGCGCGAATTTACAAAAATTTAAAAATAAGTGTAATGCATTAACATCCCGCCCGCCTTGAAACATTATAACATTTTCAATTAAGAACTACGTTAACAATAATCATAGTAATAAAATAATACATGAGTAAATACGTAAGAATACAATATAATAATATCAAACACTTCAGTTTATTTTGATGTTCATACAGATATTATTACTAACATGAACATTCGGTAATGGACAAATCTTACTAACACTTCTCTTGATAGTACCATCATTCACCTTTATTGACACAACTCTCACAACACCATCACTTCCTGGATGCAGGCTCGTGATCTTCCCAACATGCCAGTGCATTGGAGGTGTATTGTCTTCTTTTATAAGAACGATGGACCCTACGCTGATGGAGTTTTCTCTGTCCTTTTGCCATTTAACCCTTGTCTGCGGCTCGCTTAAATACTCCTTGTGCCAGCGAAGCCAAACATGTTGAGTTATTTGCTGCAATCGCTGATAGTGTTTTAAGCGATTCTCAGGAACTGACGTGTAGTCCGGTTCTGGTAGACTAATTAGACCCTTGCCAATAAGAAAGTGCCCAGGAGTAAGAGGATCTAAGGAATCAGGATCAGCAGTAAGAGGACACAATAGTCTGGAATTTAAAATCGCTTCAATTTGAGTCAATACAGTGCTAAACTGTTCAAAAGTTAAATGTGCATTACCAACTACTCTACGTAAATGATATTTAATGCTTTTTATTCCAGCCTCCCAAATACCGCCAAAATTAGGAGCTCGCGCAGGGATAAAATGCCATGAAATATTCTCTTTCGCTAAATAATTATGAATATTTAGCGTCTCTGATTGTAAAAACGTTTGAAGTTTTTTAAGTTCCGCATTAGCACCAACAAAAGTTTTTGCATTATCGGAGTAAAGGTTACGAGGTTTTCCCCGCCTACTAATAAAGCGTTTTAATGTTGCTAAAAAACATTGCGTGGTTAAATCTGACACTGCCTCCAAATGAACGGCTTTCGTTGATAAACATATAAAAATACAAATATACCCTTTAACTAACCTTGGCTTCCTTGTCATTCTGTCCTTTAATGTAATAGGACCTGCGTAATCTAAACCTGTGTTGAAAAAAGGTAAGTATTCATTTACCCTAGGTTCCGGTAAGTTTCCCATTAAATATTCTAATGACTTGGGACGTGCTCTAAAACAAGTCATGCAATTTCGTACAGTCAATTTAGCTAAGCTACGACCTGAGACCGGCCAGTAACGCTCTCGAATAGATGCTAGCAACATAGTTGGACCGCAATGTCCTAATCGTTTGTGCTCTTGCTCGAAGATCAGTTGCGTAAATTTGTGTTTGGATGACAAAATAATCGGATGTTTTTTATTAAAACTACAAGTGCTATTTTGTAAACGGCCTCCTACGCGAATTAAGCCATTCTCTAGATATGGGTTTAAAGACAGAATATTACTTTTATTAGTAATAGCCTTAACCTTTAACAACTCATTATATTCGTGACTGAATGATGTTTGCTGAGCTAAACGACATAACGCATGGAGAGAATATTCTAATTCCTTTACAGTTAATGGTCCGGTTAATCGCGATTCCACGTTTATTTTACAATTATTAATAAATCTAAAACAATACGCAACAACCCTTTGAAGAGTCGTTAAAATTGAATACCTGGCAAAAATATCAAAATTCACATTCAAAACAGTGTTTGTTGAAGTTCGTTCTTCAGGTACCTTATTTGCTACAAATTCGCTAGATCTTGTAAGTTGCAAGGTATCTGTAGATAGCCAATATGGTCCCGACCACCAAAGTTCGCAATCTCGCAAGTCTTCAACAGCTATACCCCGTGATACTATATCTGCCGGGTTTTCCTTTGATTTCACATGGTACCAATCTTCAATGTTTGTTAAACGTTGTATTTCGCTAACTCGGTTAGCTACGAATGTTTTCCATCGCTTAGGACAAGCTCGTATCCATGATAGCGTAATAGTGGAATCCGACCATAGACATTGTTTGTAGAACGAGAGTTTTATTGCTGCGCGTACCTTGTGCACCAATTGTGCTAATAGAACTGCACTACATAGCTCTAACCTTGGTAGAGTTACTTGTTTGATTGGCGCTACCTTGCCTTTTGCACATAAAAGTTGCGAATGATATTTCCCGTTTTGTTTACTTCGTATATAAATACAAGCACCATAAGCCTTTTCGCTTGCGTCCGCAAAACCATGCAATTCTAAAAATTCGTACGTTGGCAGAACAATAAATCTAGAAATTTTTATAGCTACTATCTTCTTTAGCTCTTCTCGAAATTTGTACCAAATCTTTCGTAAATCTTCTGGAACTTCATCGTCCCAAGAAATCTTAGCTTGCCACAAAGCTTGTATTAATAATTTGCAAGAAATAATCATTGGTGCAAGTAGACCCAAGGGATCGAAGATTTGTGATACTTCTGAGAGAATTATTCGCTTCGTAATTACTCTTTCTTCTTCTGGAGCATTCGTAACAGCATACTGAATGACGTCATCTGTAGCGTTCCAACAAATTCCCAAGGTTTTATTTGTTTCATGTTCTCCAAGCTGTATTATACTTGAATCTAAATTCTTGTTTACTTGAAATTCCGCACACAATTCAGGTTTGTTGCACAACCATTTTCTCAATTCCAATCCACTACTGCAGAGAATTTGATTTACTTCATGTTGTATCTTGACTAATTCAGATTTGGAATCTGCACCGAACAAAAAATCGTCTACGTAAAAATTGTTTCTAATAGCTTCACATGCTGCAGGATATTCTACCGCAATTTCATTTGCTAACTCATGTAAGCACCGAATTGCCAGGAATGGCGCAGAAGCAGTTCCGTAGGTGACGGTTTTTAATTCATAACATTTAACAGGCTTCTTAGGATCGTCTCGCCAAAATATTCGTTGGAAACGTCGCTGTTCAGGGTCAATTAAAATCATCCTATACATTTTTGAGATATCTGCGCTAATAACGTATTTATGGATTCTAAACGACAGTAAAATAGAGAATAGATCGGCTTGAATAGTAGGACCTACATGCTGTGTGTCATTTAATGATATTCCTGTATCTGTTTTCATTGAAGCATCGAAAACAACACGTACTTGAGTGGTCGTGCTAGATTTTTTAACGACAGCATGATGTGGCATGTAGTAATTCAATTCTTCATTATCATAAGTTTCATTGATTTCAATCATATGACCCATTAACTCATATTCACGCATAAACTTCTTGTATGGCACATACAATTCTTGGTCTTTTACTAAGCGCTGTTCTTGTGAATAAAATCGGTTTAATGCCAACTTTCTTGATTGGCCTAAACATTCATAATTCTGCTTGAAAGGTATTTTAACTACAAATCTACCATCTGAATTTCGTTTAACTGTATTTCGAAAATGTTCTTCGCAATACTGTTCAGATTGCGAAAATATTTGATTAGTATTGACTTCCTCTATTTCCCAAAATTTTGAAATACGTTTATCGACTTGTGATGTAGAAAGACAGCTAATGTATCTTGTATTATATTGTGGTAAACTCAAAGTACCAGTAACAATCCATCCAAACTTCGTGTTTTGTAAGAACACGTCATGGTTTAATACTTGTTTTTGTTCTGAATACAAGACCTTCCAAAAAATCGATGACCCTAATAAAAGATCAATACTACTTGTTTCATTGTACCTAGAATCTGCTAGCTCTAAATCTGTCGGAATTTCTAGCATATTTTTATTGAACGAACTTATGGGTAACTTTGCCGTAACTTCGGACAAAACCAAACAGGAAATACGTGTATTAAATAATCCGTTACGCGATAGTAACTTAAAACTTGTTGCAAATTTTACATTTGACGTTGCTTGACCAACACCTGTAATTGCGTAATCAACTTGTGTTACATTCAAATTTAGCCTTTCACATAACCTCTTTGTTATGAAATTACTCATTGAACCATTGTCTAGTAAAGCACGACACTTATGTAACATACCATTCATATCTTCAATTAAAACTATCGCAGTTGAAAGAAGAACTTGTGACGTTGAAACATTGCTAATAATGTTATCAATTGCTTCTACAGTGTGATTCGTTGAAACTTGCGGCTCGGAACTGAAACTAGTGTCCGTATTCTGCGAATTCGCAACATCCGTTGTGTGATCTTTACTTGATATCTCATTGCTTACAGTGTTCGATTGACGTTGTGAATTATTGAAACTGGTGTTTAAATGTAGTAAAGAATTGTGGGGCTTTCCACATTTTCTGCATTTAGATACTTGACATTGCCCTGCTGTGTGGTTAGGTTTTAAGCAATTAACGCATAATTTCAATGTCTGTACTTCATTGTACCTAACTACTGGCGTAAAATTTAAAAAATCGTGACATTTATAAATCGTATGGTTTCCTTTACAGAAAAAACAACTTATTTTACTTGTAGCTACATTAGTAATTGATTTACTATATTTGAACCCTTGCGATTTATTAAAATCTAACTTTTCTAATAGTTCGCAGCGAGATTTAATTAAATTAAATAAATCTTTTAATGTCACTACTCTAGTGGTATCTGTGGCTACCTTTCCAGCTTGTTTCGTACAAAAGAGTTCCCACTCGCGTCTACTCGTATTATCTAACTTATCGCTGATTATAGGAATTAATAATGTATCCCAATACTCAACCGATTCGCCTAGATTTTTTAAAGCTTTTAAGTTGTTATTCATGTTGTTATACAAATTCCGTAAATCTTTGGGTGACTCTTTAGTTAATTTCGGAAAATCTAAAATTGACCGAACATGTGTTCGTACAATTAATTGACTTTTTTCGTAACGTTCGCGCAAAGCTTCCCACGCAATTTTATAATTCGATGCAGAAATAGGAAAAGCTTGAATTGTTTCTAGAACTTCTTTACTCAAACACGTTCTAAGGTGATGCATTCTTTGAACGTCGGAAAGTAATTTGTTATCGTCGATTAGTGCCTTGAAACTATCGCGAAACTCCACCCAGTTATTGTAATCGCCATTGAATGTAGGCAATTGCATTATGGGTAACTGGACTTGAAGAGGGTTAATAATATTAACTTGCTCGTTAGTTTCATTTGACACGTGCACATTTTCGTTTGTTTCATCGATACTAGTTTGCGAAATCTTATCTGCTTCAAATGTTTTTGAATTACTAAATTTCTGTATGATACTTTCGATATTAGCACAAAGTGCGTAATATGTGGTTTCAAATTCCGCGCGCTCGCTGGACTCGCTGTCATCATTTACCTCATCTAACTCGATATTTGACTGAACCTCATTAAACGACTCTAATAATGGACTTATTTTATTTAATCGCAACTTTAATTGATTATATGTTTCATTATTTATCTGATCCAAATTTAGTGTCTCGTAATAATGGCTTTGTCTTGTGAGGCTGGATTTAATTTGACCTCTTTTCCGTTTTAATTGAGTTAAATCTGCCATATTGACACGAAATGAAACGTAACTGACGGAAACTTGACTATAGGCAATAAGGAAACTAGGAAAAACTATGTATTGGAAATTGGAATGCACTTACTTGGCTCTGCATCAACCCTATACGGTTAACTTGTACCCACGCTTAGCTACTCGTACTTGTACTTGCTTTTTCTTGGTTTGCCGCTGTAATCCGGCTCGAACTCGGACCAAAATATGTTGTGGACTGTATAAAACTTGTCGAAGACTATTGCAAACTTTATGAAACACTTGTTGTGGGTTTTAAACTTTATTTAATGCCAATTTACATCGTCGTCACTTGTACTACATTTCGTTATGGCGGATGCTGGTCGTCGTCTCTTTTACACCGCACATTCAACTACCAATAGAAAAATGGCGCGAATTTACAAAAATTTAAAAATAAGTGTAATGCATTAACACCTACCATATTGTCCTGGCATTCTTGCATGCGAACGGCTTATCCAATAGGAATAGACAATACAATATTTCCAATATGCAAGAGTTGTCTCAATATAAGAAATACATATGTCGTCATCATATTTTCAACGAGAATAACGCGAACTAACGCTGTCAGTGGCGGAGGTATTTTAAGTTAATAAAAGGTACAGCGGTAGTAATATTTAACAGAAAAATACACGTCAATAATAGAAATTACTGCAGAAGAGTAATAAGTTTAAATATGTAGTAATTATATTGTGTAATTTATATTATTACATGGGTACATCAATATTTGCAAAACCATTTGTGTTCATATAAATCACAGGTAATTATAATTACATTGCGAATTTCAATGATTCAAGAAAGTTTTTTATTAGATAATAATAAAATACTTATTGATTTGCAGAATTATATACATGGAACATGGACTCAAAAGGCAAAAATATTGGACTGAATTTTGCAACATATCGTTTAATGACAACCAAGTTTTTGAATTACATCTAACGTAGTTATGGTTAAAACATACAAAATTATTTTATTCAAATTCCTTGGCATTGAAAGAAAATTTTATAGTAAACAAGAATATATACATTTGTTAACAATTAAAACGTACGTCGAAATAGCTATTGTTATTTATTCAGGAATAAAATATTAATTACAATGTGTAGTAAATTATATTATATGGTAAAACATATAATTAAAAATTGAAGGCATACAAAAAATTACAATAACGAATTATTAGCATGATCTTCAGAATCGTCATCATCATACAGATCTTCATCGGTATCTGATTCACCAGTATTTACAACAAACTCCAGCTCTTCTGTAATGTTATCCAGCAGGTGCTCTTTTTCCAAGTAGTCTGCTACGACTTTATCAACATGATTGCAAACAGATGCCCACTCTTCACAAGTTATACAAGCAAATTTTTTTCGGGCTAATGCCTCTACATCGGCTAACTTGAAAGTAACATTTCTAGCTGCAACCCAGTTTTTAACAATAGCCCATATTTTCTCAATAGGGTTTAATTCAGGATGGTACGGGGGCAACCTTAGAACACTATGTCCATAAGATGCCAGTAATGTATCTAATTTATATTGTGGTGTCTCAGTTTTATTTTTCTTTATTAGTTCATAAAGCTCTGGTTTTGTAAACGTAGAGTCAAAATATATATTCCTTGCCATTAACCACTCAATCATTTCAGCTTTTCTTGTTCCAGAAGTTGGGTCTTTTTCGATCTTTACATTGTGATACGATGCATTGTCCAGCACCAAAACACTTCTAGGTGGAAGATTAGGGACCAACTGTTTTGTCACCCATGTTAAAAAATTGGTAGCATTCATATCATCATGATAATCTCCTGATTTTGTACCTTTAAGAAAAAAAAACAGAATTTACTAATGCCCTAGTTTTAAAACAATATCTTAAAATACCTGATCGAAACATGAGTAATCCGTTATCTATAAACCCCATTTTACCACCAGCGTGCACCATAATTAAACGGCTGCCCTTGGAGATAGGTTTCTTTAATCCTAAGACTGTATCATCTGACCATTCCTTCGGCTGTGTATGGGAACTGTGAATGTATGATTCATCTGTAAATACTATTGGCCTGCTTTCATGCAGGTAACCTTGTAGTTGGCGTAGATATTTTATGCGTTTAGCACGTATATCATAGCTTTCCATCAATAATTTCCGTTTATCAGAAGTTTTTTGCCATCTACAAGTACATAAATACATAAATTTGCTGTCGTAAACTGATCTGCTGCATGTGTACATACCTAAATCCCATCTTTTTTAAAACATTTGAGAGAGTGGTTAATCCACCTTCGAAGGGTATGCCATTTTCAAGAATTTTATCATAAATTCCTATAATAAATAAAATAATGCTATTAAAAAAACATTAACAGAAAGGAGATTATATTTTGGTACCTCTTATGGTTGGTCGTCTTCTTTCATGTATATAAAAATTGTGTACAATAGTACGGATAGTTTGTTTTTCTTCAGTACGAAGGGTGCTTTTTGGACTAGGGCGACTTCGTTTTTTGCCAGGACTACTAAAAGAAGTAACTCCTCCTGCATCTATATCCCCAACTTCCTTGACAATACTTCTGTATGTACTGTCGGAAATTCCAGTTGCTGCAAGTAACTCTCTTTGTAGTGAGACAACTCTATCGTTGGAGTATTATTTCCAGCTTCTTCCTTCATAAATTTTAATACGTTGGCAATGATTTCCCTTCCCTGGCTGTGAATTATTTTTCCTTTCACGCCAACTTTCTTTGGTGTTGATAAGGTTGCTTTTGCTTCAGCCATCATAACCTATAATATGTTACAAGAGACGCATAATATAATTATATCGCACTGCTGTATTCAATGCAACTTACCACTCTGACCAAAGTACGCAACGTCTTGTCTTGAAAAAGACACTTCTTAATATAAATTGGGTAACGGTGGATAATAAATAACACACGAAAAACTCAAACTCGCACAAACGCTAATTAGAATTGTGACAGTTGCTCGTATGCAGTTTTAGAACCGACGCCACTGAACTTTCGACGATTCCAGCGCCAAAATAGGATATGACGACATATGTATTTCTTATATTGAGACAGCTAGTCTTTAAACTCAATGTTCAACTGTCTGTACACAATCTGCATTCCTCTGGCTTGTAGCTTATATTTAAAGCCGTCAATAAACCACTAATGTTATTACAAAAAACTAAGTTATTTTCTATGTCAATAAATGGTACTAGGGCTTTATGGCGTTTACGAAAACACATACCGAAACATCGTGAAACATAACAGAAGTGATCTTACAATGTCAACTATTCGATTCGACTCACTAACTTAGACTAACTAACCTCTTCGCTTTATAGCTACTTATACAGTGTGTAAAAGCCAAATGGAATAAATTCATTATTTCGGTTACTATACATATTTATAAAAAATCCTGAAACAAGTCAAATTTAAATTACAAATTGACATTCTTCAACGTGAAAATGCGATCCCTACCTTCAACCCCCTTCGAATGACAGGTACAACCCCCATTTTTTTAAATGGGAAGTATAGGATTGTGATATATCGTTTGAAAGGCCTCTTTATTCTCTATTCAAAAGTGTTATCGTTTTTAAGTTTGTTGTAACAATTAAATTCGCTACAATATACACAAAAAAATGAAATGTAATGCAAAATGTAAAAAAAATGTAAAACACCAAAAAGAACTATGAATGTCAATGAAGTAGATGTTCATTTGCTGTTATAAAAACTGTTGTAGGTATTAGCACTAACATAATTTGTGAAATTTAAATTGTGGCTACATGCAATAACGTTCGTAGAAAAAGAATGACAATAGAACATACACACATCTGTTTATGCGATAAGTCGTCATCGCATAAACGGTTGCTACCTTTTTTGCGATAAAACAAACAAAAACATATAGAAAAAGAGATTTCATTCCTAAGAGAAACGTTATTCATTTTATTTATTACCTTAAATGTGAATGTTCTAACTTTTCTGAATAGAAAATGAAAGGACCTTTCAAACGATATATCACAAGACATACTTTTTTTAATGGGAAAAAAAGGGAGTTGTACCTGTCATTCGAAGGGGGTTGAAGGTAGGAATAACATTTTCATGTTGGAGAATGTCAATTTATAAATTAAATTTTACGTGTTTCGGGATTTTTTTATAAATATTTACAATAACCGAAATAATGAATTTATTCCATTTGGCTTTTACACACTGTATGTCCAAATACCGCTTCTACATTTTTAGAGAATATTCGAGAATTTTCTATCCAATTCCATAGTATTTGCAACAGTGACATTTGTCGTTTGTCTCTATACAGGGACTGTTCAGTACAAGACAGACTTGCGGCTACAGCATTAATATATAGAGACACATGACATTACGTATCTCTAGAACTAACACTAAAAAGATAAGTTTATTTTCGGTTTTACCACACCAAAAATAGCAAGATTTCGTCGATTTTATTTTAGATACATTTGACTGTTGTCCATTGTAATTGTTGGAATTTACAAAATGTAACACATAATGTAGTGTTACATTTTGTAAATTAAACTACACAATTTAATCACATCTTGCATTTTGAAAATTTCGAAAAACCAAATTACTAAGAAACCTCTTTTTGCAAGAACAAACTTTTTGTTGTAGGATCGGATTGACCATTAAGTGATTTTCCTGTAAACTCAAAAACAGTTACAAAAAAAATAAAAAAAAACAATTTAATACCTATGCGTATTGCGACACAACATAAATAGGACATAGGAAATATCAGCGATTTTAAGATGTAGTCAAATGCTGAAAATGATACAATTTGTTGACTCATACCTCCAGCTTTCAAAGTTTAGTATATGTACTTCTCAAAAACTTTGAGAGGTAGTCAAACTCTGAATATTATGTTTACAACTTGTTTCAGCGCTGTAGATTATAGGAAATCGAAAAATCTGACCACTTATTACCGGTTATTTTTTAGCCTGCCTTCAAGTTTGTATAGTTAGTATATTTAACAGAGTTTACAAAGTTTATTATACTTTATAGAAACTTTCAGAAGTGACCAAATGCAAAAAAATTGTAAACTGGAAGAAAATGAAAAATCGTCGTTTGATTACCTACCAGCTAATTTTTGTCTGTTTTGTAAATATTAGTTCATTACACTTTCCACAAACTTTGAAAGATGGTCGAACGCTGGAAATATTACAACTTCTTGTTTTGTATCTGTAAACATGCAAAGCTCTCTGAAAGTATGTAGATAACATAATAAGGTTCGAAAAGTGTTATGTTCAAAGTCGGATAAAAATTAATCAGTGGATAGTCAAGCGACGATTTTCAAATTTTTTTGTAGTCTAGAGTCACCAGCATCTTGCAAAATCACTTTCAAGTCGCATAGATATTAAGTTGTTCTTTTTTTCTGACTGTTTTTGAGTTTTCAAAAAAGTCATTTGTTGATCAAACAATGGTCAATTCTACAATGCAACAAAGATTTTGTCCTTGAAGAAAAAAAAAATCCTAGTAATTTATTTTTATATATAGGAAATATAACAGTAACTTGCCTTTATTTAGTCTGTGTCATCGAAATACACAGTAATATACATGGTGTTCCATTTAAATGTTGATAAGTTTGATGTGTAACTTTCTTTTGGGACACTCTGTATATTTCAAAATAATTTTAGAACGTGCTCCCAATGAACCTACACATGCTCCAACAAAAATATTTTAAATATGTGTTACCGTTTTTTGGATAGCAACCGAGGCGAATGTGGTGCCCCACGCTGTATATCTTCTCAGACAGCCAGTCAGCACTAAAGGCTCTAAGGGCCTACACTTTTAAATCCAAGCTAACCTGGGACTGTCTGCTCACCCTCAATGCTCTGGCCGTAAGAAACACAGTCACATGATGTGGGTACCAGGTCACTGGAGGTATCCGGACAAAGAAACTGCCGAAGGTCTTACCAAAAGCCTATAAGAACTCATCTGCAACAGTGGGAAAGCGAACAGAAAATCTCGTACTGGACTAATACCCCAAAGCTAACACAATCAAAAAAGTTTATTACTTTTTTAGCCATCAGGACTAAATCGCTGCTGAAGCCCAACAGAAGAGATCTCAACACCATCACGGCTTTACTCACTGGTCACGGCCCTCTTATGTACTTCCTGAAGAAGATGGGCAAAGTGGACTGTGATAAATGCCGATTCTGTTCGGAACACAGCGGGACGACGGAGCACATTATGTGCAACTGCGAAGCGGTAGTCCGGCAGAGACTCCACTATCACGAACAGGCGCACGTAGAACGTTCTTCTTCAGAAGTGGTACATAAAATTTACTCCAAATTTGATGGGGAATTTAAGAATAAATAAAAAAATACCATATTCTATTTAAAATAAGCGAGTTCGCATGTATGTCCGGTGTAACGGAAGTAGATTATTCGTGAAAATATTACCTTTAAAATCAGTATTATCGACAATGTAATGTGGTAAAATTTTACATTTCTCCTATGACTGCATTCCTAAAAACCGCTAATCAAAATTCTTTGTACCACACCCTGTATATAAACAATCAGAAAACAATGTCGATTACATTTTGTTAATAAATATACCATCTCAAATAATTCCTTCCTTAAATTTGAAAGTTACCTATATAAATAGTTACTAAATAAGTAAAATTACTAAATTATTCAATAGATGACCTTTACATCTTAATAAAATCATTGAAAATTCTGAATAATCCATCAAAGACAACCTACTACTGTCAGCAGCACTTGGATATTCACCAAATATTAAAATTATTTAGAGATGGGACATATTGGATATAGGAAAATGTTTATGTTATCCATTATTGATATATAAAAATACAGGCTGTTCATTAAGACATTTGTAACATTTTAAGGAAACCCACATTGTATCAAAAAAGTATAGAAATAAGTTAAATGTGTTTAATAAGGCCGTCATTCGTGTGATCGTACTTAACTTATACCTGAGAAATGCTTTTTTGTTTAATTTTCTCGTTTAAGGTTTTGTATTGATATTTTTATATCATTTGGCATAAATTTGAATATAGGCAGGAATGCATACCAGGATCTCAAACCACTTTAAAAATGCCCACTTTTCGGATTTTTAGCGTAATTTGTCTGGTAATGAATGATGTGCAGTTATTAAGTATATTCAAAAATGTGGAAGGCGTAAGTGTGATGTTTCATATAAATAAATTAACAAATATACCATATGACAAGAATGTAAATAATTTCGCTAATAAGACTAGATGACCTCTGATCTCTCACTACAAGTTTAGATACAAGTTAGATTTCGGAAACATCGATTCCATGGATAATCCGGTATGTTTGACACTTTCCTGTTTAATCTTAAAGCAAATTTTCCATTTTACAGTCATAACGTAAATTATGTTCTACATTTTATTACATCAGGTAGCAAATAAATAAATCTAATAAAATAGGTAAAAATCCTCACATATACGGAAATAAAAACATTTAACTCGTTTGTATGTTGTTGTTTATGCTGGCGCATATTTTGCTGATTGATCTACTAGCAAGGTGTACTTTTACCGCAATCAGACAAAAGTGTTCACAAATATATTTATACTTTTATATCTGTAAAATTAACACTATATTGCATTCAATGTGACCAAACATGTTTCAAAAGAAATACACATAATAATATGTAATATTTTACTAAATTTACACATATGATTTTTTTGTGTGGTGGGTGTTTAGTTGCAGTGACTCCGTAAGCTGTATTACTTATCTGACTATCAATGCAACTCTCGTGGTGTAGTTATATGTGTGTAAATTGTGTTCAAATGGTTTTGTGACAGCATTATACCGTCTTTTATAATGCCGCGCACTTACTCGCTTTGCTCCCAACAGTGAATGGAAAGTCGATCCGGATTTCTATTACCTGAAAACATGTCACCGTCCCTCCAGAGAATTAAAACCCGGCTCCTATCGTCCCGCCACAACGATAGTCAGCCACCTAAGCACTGAGGCTATCAGCCCGCTTAATTTCACTTACACAGGGTATTCCATTTTCGCTGAACAAAATATAACTTTGTTATTTTAAATACATATATATTTTGTCACTTTTGGATTCTTCTCTAGATTTTATATCGATTTGTTTAAGTATTTCCTGTAGGTACCTGTTTCTAACCGTCAAATCATTTATAATTGTTTTTAATTTTTGCGAAAGGTAAGTGTGTTTAGAAACCCTATATATATTTTCGCTTCATGTTTAAAATTGCGATATCGATTTTATTTTACTAACAAAGAGCTGTGTTTAAGAATAGCTGATTAATTCCCAGAACCTAACGATGACTTTTCTGAAACTTTGGATTAACAAAATTCCATGGTTTTAAAGGAATATTATATATTTTTAAGCACCGCGTAATGAGGAATTTATTAACGAATATTGTTTGTAAATACATCCGTACGGCTAGACTTTACAGCAAATTAATGTTTAAGACAAGGCAAGTATTTTCGTAACAATAACTTGGATTCTAAGAAAAGAGTACTGCGCTAAATGTAATGTTTCCCGTATTAACAGAAGCATATAATAATGCAAACTATTAATCGTCGAAGAAACACGCCATTAGTGACGAAGTTAAATTAAATGTTCTTCTCGACAAAAAGAATCATTTCAGAGGATTTGGATGTAAAAAAAAAACAAATTATATAGAAAACTTACACCTTCTGAGTCTCTATTGTGATGGCTTCCGAGTTTTGACCACGTCATAGTAATGTAATATAAATAAACTACATAAATCGAGTAAAATAAAAGCACAAAATATACGAAATCTACTAATTCGACGTTTCTCCACCAATGTAGGTGGCTTCTTTAGAAGCAAGAATAGGGTAGCGTGAAAGTCACGATATCTTAACGTGTAAACCACGCTCGAGGCTAAAACCCGTCAGAAGGTTTTGCCTCTAGTGTGGTTGGAGGTTGAAACCGGTTTTATGTAAGCCGGTTTTGTATTTGACGATTAATCTCTATTAAAACAAAAATCGTAATCGAAAAACCAGCTTTGAAACCAATTTTAGAATGGATTTTGTAGTAATTTTTCGGTTTGCATCTCTTTGAAATAAATTTTCAGCTTTATTGTGATTAGCGAAATTTTTGCAAATAATGCGTTTTTATTATAAATAACGTTAAATTTATGTGTGTTTATTCAAGGGAATATTGTGTGATCGAAACTGATTTCATGCTAAACTGGTTTTGTGTGTGCTGATTTACCGAAGAAAACGAAAATCGTAACTATTTTCCTCCAATCTATTTTAAAAACGGATTTTAAAGGCGACTTTAAATATCCAGTTTAAAGTCGGTTTAACTTCAAAACCAGTTTTGAAAACCGGTTTCAAAATCGATTTTATTTCAAAACCGGTTTATCAATTTTAATGAAAATGAAAAAATGACAATTTAATCGACTTCTAATATTTGGCGATTTCTCAATGCATTAACCTTTTAAAAAGAACATATGATTTGTTTTAGAACTGACAATGAATAAGGCAACAAGATCCTTAACGATATGCCAGAAAGGTAATGGTATGCATGTAAAAAGTGCAATTGCAACCCCAACATACTGCGGTGGACAAGTTGCAACGGCTAGCATCTGTATGCATCACCGGAGCTATGAGAACATGCTCAACTGCTGCCCCAGAGGTAATTCTAGACCTCACCCGCCTATGGTACACAGACTGGTGGAGAGAGTGGCCCTTGCGGCATTGCATAGACTGACCAGGGCGGAACAGGTGAGAGTCCGTGCCAGAGAGTTTGGACATCTGAAACGGGGTCTCCACACTTTTAAGTACCGAACAATGAAATGGTCAAGAAATATAGCTTCGAAAGGAACTTCCCTACGAAACTAAGCAACAAGAGAGAATGGGCGAGAGAATACTCCACATAGGTCCTAAAAGAAAACTCCATCAAATGGTATGCGAACGGTTCTAAAACCGACAAAGGAGCGGGTGCAGGGATATTTGGGCCAGGAACCAAATACTCCGAGCCAATGGGAATATACCCCAGTGTCTTTCAAGCGGAGATCAACGCTATTGGAAGCTATGCTCAACTGAACCTGGACAGAAACTATTAAAAGCAAAGCATTGTATTGTTTGCTGGTAGTCAAGCAGCCATAATGGCGCTGAGCTCTAACACCATCAGCTCGAAATTAGTCTGGGAAAGTCTTAACAGACTGAACACGCTAGGCGAGGAAAACAGATTTGCATTATGCTAGGTACCAAGACATACTGGAATCAGAGGCAATGAAAAAGGTAATCTATTAGCAAGGAATGCCGTTACAACTTTGTGGGAGCGGAACCGTTCTGTGGTGCAGGGAGCACCTACAAAAAGAGATTCTCCCTAGTTTGAGACACTCTATGATATTCCTTGGAAACTACAATAAACACAGCAAAAATTTTGCTAGAACTATGCAGAAATAGACTACACATTCTCACAGGTTTTCTTACAAGGCATTGTTACCTACGTGGCAAGGATAGGTCTGAAACAGAATAGAGACTGTAGGTTCTGCGGGGCGAAGGATGAAAATCCGGAACACCTGACATCTAACTGCACCGCCATCACAGAAACCCGAAGAAGAAATACCTTCTCTGAAACCATTACAACTATTGTGGTTTATTAAAGCTCTTAGACTAGATGGGGAGCTCTGAGAGCGGGCATACCCTCCATGCAAGGGGACACAATAGATCAATAGGTTGCAGCGCAATATCACCTTTACTTAAATCTAAATCTACGATTTGTTTAAATCATTTGGCCAGCAAAAGCTTCAAATCCTGTTTGTTTTATTTTTTAGTGTTTTGCTAATCCAAAGTTTCGGAAAAGCCATCGTCAGGTTCTAGCAGTTAGGAAGTTCTACAAAAAGCTTTAATAAGCTATTGTTAAACATAATTCTTTGTTAGTAAAATAAAATAGAATTCGCAATTTTAAATATAAAACGAAAATAAACATAGGGTTTCTAAAAACTATCTAGATTTCGCAAAAATTACAAATAATTATAAATAACTCTAATATGGCTAGAGATAAGTATAGGAAATATTTAAGCAAGTCTAGAGAGGAATAAAAAATGAAAAAATATATAAGATATTCTAGTTAAAATAAAGCTGTACTTTGTTCAGCAAAAATGGAACATCCTGCATAAGTGAAATTAATTTTCGAACATTGCCATATCAATTCAAATAACATATCTGTAACGTTTTTTCAATATAACGCTTACAAAAAGAGATATGTTACCTGGACGCACTAGAAACACAGCCTATAGATCTAAAATTTACGAAGCAGTTTTGAATAAAAAAAATCATTATTTGCCAGGAACTTTACCAATAGTTACAACGGATATTGTATGAGGATTGTATAGAAAAGTCAAGATTGTTCCGATAATGTTGAAAACTTTCTTAAAATTTTGATTGATTTCTTATTTTTAAAACATACCTTTAGCACGGTTGAGAGATTTCTCACAAAATTGCATAAATATGCATCAACTGGATAATAAGAACTATTATTTTATTTTTAATTATATATTCGGCTAAACTTTGTTTTTGCAATGAAACTGAATGAACTGGCATGAAAGTCTAACAACTGTCGCTCTATTTTTACTAAAAAAATGTTACAAGTGTATGTATTAGTGCGTTTGAAATCATATTTAGTCATTTTCTCGTATTTCGGCCACTAACCGCAGATATTGCAAACAATGCACAGCTCTGGTCACTCACAGTCGACAATGGACACTAGCCTTAATACTGTACAATTGTGGTACCACTCGTTATTTAATAACTGAAACACTGTTAATATTATTTGCTGACTGCAATTTTAAAATTTATCGTCCAAAATTCATATTGATTTACACTTATTAATATTTGTTTAATTTTTGTGTGACGTGTTTACTTTATTACCTGATTAGCCCATTAAGTTCTTGTTTGTTATATTGATGTATTTATTTATTTATTGTTTTTTCGTTTTCTCATCAGTTATGGATTTAATATTGATGTTGAAGAGAGAGACGAGGTTAAGCATATACATAATTATTTTAAGCCATTATCAAGGGCCAACTATTCTGCTTAGGGTAGAAGTCGTGAGTGCATTCCTGTTAGTTTTAAATAAAGTCAACAAGTATAGTCAGCATCCGGCGTATTTCTCATTTTTTAAGTTTTGCACAATAATGTAGCAGAAATATAATACATTCAATGTTGCACAATCCATTGTTCAAACTATTTTAAAACTTGCGAAAATGTATGTAGGACGTCTACCCCCTAAAAGGATAAACAGAGCGCTCTAAAATAAAAAAAATAGTTACCGAAGCTAACGTTGATTTAATTGTAATTCTTAACTAAAAAGTAACTAGAAGTGTTTTTATTCCAGAAATAATATGAATTTAGTCATCTAAATATTACATTGATTTTACTAAAATGTACTCAGTAACATAAAGTTATGCCACTTCAAAAAGTGTTGTGTGTGCTTTTCATGGCATACACAGATTTTAAGAAAATATTTCCAAAAAGACGTGTTATAATGACAGTAATATTTTTAATCGATAGATAGCCGCAGTAATTAGGCGGCTGCCTATCGTTGTGGCAGAACGCTAGCAGCCGGGGTCCAATTCTCCGAAAGAACGGTGACAATTTTTCAGATAATTGAATTCCGATCGATCTATCATTCGCTGTTGTAGGAAAGTGATTAATAACGCGGCATTATAAGCTGCCATGTAGTGCTGTCACAAGGTCATCTGAACACAATTAGACACACACATACTACACAGAAACAGTTGCAGTGCTAGTCACACAAGCGATACAGCTTAAGAAGTCAGGGCAAAGAATTCGTAATTAAAAATACTAATCGACGTGTCCGAGCGTTTTTCTGCAAAATAATTACTTGAATTTTAAACGAATTTGTTCCTTTCCTCATGAACGCACTATACATGGTGTCTCAGCGCGACCGTTCATTAGAAGTTTATGGCGTTCTGGTCAAAATATAAATTTGAACATTTAGAATTATATATAGTCGATTGTGTTCTCTTCAATGAAAATATTACTAGATTTCTAGCGCTTCCGGTTATACCTGAAGTCGCCATCTACTTCATTATTTTTAATGGAACACCGTAACATTTGGATTCACCTATTTTTAAGTTTTATGAATATGTTTACTTTTTGCGATTTGATTCGGGCGTTTTGTAGTTATTCCATTTTTTCTGAAAAAATTTGCTCTGGCGGACATTTATTCAAAAAATCAAAGGACGCTCGATTTTTCGAATATCAATTTAAAATAAATTCGTAATAAACTTAAACAACATGTTGGAGTATATTTTAACGCCGACAACGGCTGTCTACATGACGTGGTTATTTTACTGTGGCACGTTAACTCTTCGAAATTTTGAAGAACCATAACTTCATTTTTTCAAATGGCATCTCCCATATTTTATTACTTATGCCCGTTTGCACCGTTTTGTATTAAAGCTTCGCTTAACTTGAGCGCCGCTTAACTATTAAACTTAGTTTAATTTCAAATGAATTGCACCATCGAATATTGGGACAGGTTTAGTTAAACCGGGGTGATAATCGGCAACATCGCCTTTATGAGTACATTTGCTCTAAAGATCTTGTGTGAATCGTGTCTGATCGTGTGCGATCGTGTCGTATCGAATGTCATTTGTCATTTACACCAATAGGCGTTTACGAAAATTGAAACGGTTTAGCCGGTAAATGAAATAACCGGTACATGTTGTATCGCGTTCAGAAATATAGGGTACATGTATTGGATACATATACCCGATACACATCGTCGTTTCAACGATCCATCGATACCATTCACTGTTTACAATGTATTTGAGGTTATGAATGTATATGATAGATTCTTCTGGGGAAACCAAAATCAATTATGTCCAAATATTCCCCAAACAAAGCATCGCCCTCATCTTCCCCGAAAAATATCATATTTGCAATAACAGGATTTTTAAATTAACCGTTATATACTGTTTATGTTTATATACGCATTTACATATGTTAAAAATATGTCAACAAACGCGATGCATTGTACGCAGCCATATGTTGTAGAGATGTGTAGTTCGTGAACGAACTATTAAAAAGAACTATTCTTTGAGCTGAACTAAAAGAACTAGTTCACAGATTCGAAATGAACTAGTTCGGCCGAACTATTAAGGTTTCATGCCAAAACAGCAAAACACATAAAGCGGGCAGTTCGCATGTACCTAACATGTATCGGTAGATTGATAGACCCTAGTTTAATATTTGTGATTTCTGATGTTTTGAATGATTACGTGTATTTGTGTATTAGATATAGTGGGTTATTATATTTGCCAGTGTTTTTCAATCTATTATTTAGTCTGTTCTTGAACACCTGCAAAGGATTATGGTTGTATATAAACATCTGTTTACCGCATTTAGCGTTATAGCGGCGTATGAGAATGCTTAAAGACACGTGCGGATACGGGCGCTGCGAGTGAATTCTGTTTCTGGTGAACGAGGCAAGCGAGTGAATGCGTGAATGCGTGAATGGGAAGGAATGATTTTGCTTAATAGTTCGTTCACGAACTAGTTCACTGAACTAGTTCGCAGAAGTGAAATAGTTCGCGGGAACTAGTTCACTGAAAAGAACTACTAAGCACATCTCTAATATGTTGCGCACGCGCATAACCAATGTGCAACGTTCCTTAAAGTTAAGGGACTGTTAAACCTAGAATATTGACCGCTTAAGTAAAGCTATCCTTAACAATATTTAAGGAAAGCTTAACTAGCTGTGCAAACAAATTTTTAAATTTAAGTCCGGCTTAATGGTAAGCTGCGCTTAAACAATGCGGTGCAAACGGCCATTAGTCGTCGGGGTCCAATTCCACATCTTTTATGTCCCACATGTCTATAGCTAAAATTAATAGTTTAGGAGATAATTAGATTTTTTGAAAAATACACACATAACTCATAGATACTTATCCAGTGTGCCATGGAAAATAAACGTTCTCAAAGATTTATTGTCAAAGTCTAACGCCGAAATCACACTTGTTTGATACTGATGAATTAATAATTACGCGTTAAATATGCGATTACATTATTGCAGTAAGGAGTTAAAATGAATAACAATAACGAAAACAATATTTACATCTTAATATTCGAAAACAGGTGAGTAAGTCGGTTAGGAATTGGCCTGTAAGATCTCTGGATATGACACATGTGGACTTTTTCCTTTGAAGACCATGTGTGCGAGCAGCATTCGACTCTCTTCTCAAGATCTACAAAGAGCAAGACTTGAGGGTGTTTCTTCGCGTTTAATACTGTGCTTGAATGCGAACGGCCACCATTTTGAACAATTATTATAATTTTTTTCTAGCTTTTTACACCCATTTCATAAAAAATAAATTAAGAATTTCTTGATTTGTGTAAACATTATCTTCGTTATTGTTATCCATTTTAACTCTTTATAGCAATAGTGTAAAGGCATTTAACGAATAATTATTAACTGACAAGCATCAAACGACGAAAAATAATTTTGACGTTAGACTTTGAAAATAAATCTTTGAGAACGTTTATTTTCCATGACACACTGGAGGTGTGCAATTTTTCAAAAAATCTAATTATCTCCTAAACTATTAATTTTAGGTATAGCACATGCGGGACATAAAAGGTGTAGAATTGGACCACGAAGACGACTAAGTAATAAAATATGGGGGGTGCAATTTGAAAAAATGAAGTTATGGTTCTTCAAACTTTCGAAGAGTTAACGTGTCATAGTAAAATAACCACGAAATGTAGGCAGCCGTTCTCGGCGTTAAAATATACTCCAACATGTTGTTTAAGCATATTACGAATTTTAAATTGATATCCGAAAAATCGAGTGTCCTCTGATTTTTTGGATAAATGTCTGCTAGAGCAAATTTTTTCAGATAAAATGGAATAACTACAAAACCCTCAAATCAAATCACAAAAAGTAAAGATATTCATAAAGCTTAAAAATAGGTGAATCCAAATGTGTAAAAATATACGGGGTGTTCCATTAAAAATAATGAAGTAGATGGCGACTTCCGGTATAACCGAAGCGGTAGAAATCTAATCATATTTTTATTGAAGAGAAGATAATGGACTATATATAATTCTAAATTTTCAAATTTGTATTTTGACCAGAACGCCATAAACTTCTAATGAATGGTCGCGCTGAGACACCCTGTATACGTTAGATAATCTATTGGGTACAACAATTGAACTAGCTGTATTCGCTCGTCCGCGCTTAAACGATGCCAGTAGATTCCATAATACCGATATATTTGCTTATTTAATGTTAACAATTATAAATAATATCCTACTTGTTATCACAGTTGAAACCAGTAAAAAATGCGTTCCTACCGTAAACGACAAATCTTAACTTATATATACCACAACTTTGAAAACGTGCATAACAACATGTAGGTATGGCTTAATGGTAAAATGTTGACTTGTTAATTGAAAGTTAAAAATATTTAGAGATATTCAGGATTTGATCTTTCTCTCCTCAATTCTTCTTTCCAAACACTATTGCAAAATGATAAGAAACCGAAATCCAATCGATGTTTGCACGGCTTTTGTTATTTTATTTTTCTGTAAAAAAATATCGAGATAAGTTTTACTGCTCTTACATTAAATGAGTATGCAACTCATTTTTATGTTTGTGACGTGTTGTGTTCGTATTCTATTAAAAACATGTTTTTTTATTCTAGGCAGTTTTGTCTTAAAAGCAATATACGACGCAAATTTCGGATTCTTATGTAAAACAAGTTGGGCTGTGTGACTTACAAGCAAAGACATTTATAACAGGTTAAAAACTGAACATATGCAATGTAACTTTCAAATAACTAGAATGCTTTTTAAATTTGCCAAATTGGATTACACTGGCACCTCGCTTATCTCACTCACTTATATCCACCCTCATTCATATCCTCACTATAGCGCTCATTTATATCCGCTCGGCATCCACCACCCGATAGTGCACGTATTCACATGAGCCAATCAGCGCGCAGCACGGTCTTTCCTCTCCGCTAACGGGATAAGAGTGGGGACTCCTCTTGAGCGGATGTAAGTGAATGTTTACGTTTCCTAACCGCGGATATAGACGAGGTTCCAGTGTAATTATTTTTCAGGGAGAATGAGTATTTAGCAAATAGAAGTGTTATTCATCACAGCAGTATTCTTGTTTAGAGAAATAAAATTCCATTTAATTTAAGCAGGCCCTTTATTTAGTACATGGAAATTTCCAGCTGACAAATTCGCATTTAATTCTTTTTTGTGTGGTAGATATACAAAAAAAAATAATAACAGTAATAATATGTACCTACTTTTACTGATAAAGAATAAAGAGAATATAGGGAACTCATAAAGATGAAGGTTTAAAATTTTGCAGAAGATAATTTTATGCTACGTGCTTTCACTCTAAAATAATTCTAGACTTTTACTTCTTCCGGTTACACCGAAAATACACATCAACTTATTTTACATACGACTACTTAATTTTTCTATTGATTTGTATTGGCAAGACAAATTTAAAACTACTTTATCTCATAAACTTTGCCTATAAACCTAGACGTTTTTGAATTACTTCAATTCTTGTAAAAAAATTGAAAACTACGGACTGTATTATTGTACGGATTATATCTATTAGTAAAAAAATTAATGCATGTAACAAATGTTAAGTAATTATTTAGTAAATCGCGTTGTATTAAATGCAATGTTATAAACTTTACAAAACTAACCGGGTGCCCAAAAAAATGTTCAATTTTATTACATAGTACGTTTAAAAATTAGAGGCAGGCAGTATGTATTTCTTCTCCATAGCTAACTATCATAGATTTAAAGCTATTTTACAAAATATGTATTAAATTTGATTTTGTAGAATCGATTAGGCTGTGGACACTAAGGAATAAATAAAAACAAAAAATAATCTAATAATAATCTAAAACTACTGTGATATAAAACCAGGATAACAAAAAGATTAATGTGACACCAATGTAAATTTTCACATCAACGGTTTTCTTTTAGCTGCCTTTGGCGAGAATTGCCTAGAAAAAAATGCAATTTTTGTTATTATTATATTACGAGAGAGACCTGAAATGTTTCCGAAATCGGCATCAGATTCTGTCACCTGACACTATTTATGGTTAAATCTTGTTATTGTTTCTATTATTTCTCCGTTATTTCATTACATATATACTCTAGCAGTTCTTTTTAGAGCGGTACAGTAATAGTTACCAGATATATTCGTAAGTAATATACAAGCAATATATCGAAATAAACACAGTTAAAAGGTTTATAGTTGGTCTCTAATATGGATGCACAACCAAGTACAAGTGCAGCTGGCCGTGTACATGTTTGTTCTCTTCCGAAAAAGGGTGAAAAGGTGAGTCATTTGCGTAGTACCCAAAAGCAGACCCTTATCAATGCTTAGAAGAAAATTATAACCGATACATCCAATCTCAAGAAACTGAACATGATAAAACAAATTTCTGATGTAGTAGGCAAGTGATTTCAATTTATTACATATGATCTATATTTTACAGAGCATACTTACAGGAGTTTCAGGAGCAACAGCACACCGGGTAATTAAAGAGTATACAGTCTCTGGAAAGTGTGTGGATCCTAAAAAGATTACTGGTAGGCAATCTTTACCGAAATCCTTTGATGAGGCTGTGAGAACTGCTATACGGCAAATAGTTCACAATATGTTTCGGCAAAAGAAGCCTCCGACATTAGATAAGGTACTGGTGCAAGTAACAAATAATGAAGAGTTGCCAAACATGAGTCGATCAATATTGTATTTGCTAATGAAGCAAATGAACTTTAAGTAAGAATTATTTATTATATAGACATACATGTATGTATATAATTGTGCTATGTCCTTTAGATACTTAAAAGGGAGCAGAAACAGCATTTTGACCGAAAGAGATGACATTGTAAGATGCAGTATCTTAGATACAATATCTGAGATATTTCACAATATAGAGGTCAGGGCAGATCAATTTTCTATTTGGATGAAACTTGGGTGAACGAGGGTCATACAGTACCTACAGAAAGTGTGGACTGACACAAGGATTGACAGTCGTTGACAAGCCTTTAACTAAGGACTTACAACTGGATTAAAAATCCAGCTGGAAAAGGACATCGTCTTATTTTGTTACATATTGGAAGTTGTGATGGCTTTGTAGAAGACAGCTTATTATTGTTTGAAGGAAAGAAAACCACTGATTATCATGATGAAATGAATGTTTTTACTGTTTTTGAAGAATGGTTCTCTCGAATATTAAACTATTTACCTGACAATGCAGTTATAGTTACAGATAATTATATCATAGTCGAAAAATTGAAAAGCCACCATCATCGTCATGGAGAAAGGTGGATATTCAAAATTGGCTAACAAGCAAGGAAGTACAGTATGATGAGGATATGGTTAGAGCTGAACAGTTAAGCTTGGTTAAAATTCATAAGAATAATTATAATTCCTATGTAATTGATGAACTGGCAAAATCACAAAATAAAACTGTGTTACGATTATCTCCTTACCACTGCAAACCAGCGGCGGCTGCTGCGTGTCACTTTTCGGAGCACAGAAGTTAGCGGCATGTGGGCTACCTATGCATAAATGCAAGATTTGCATACGTAGCCGATGTGCCGCAAACTTCTGCTTCGAAAAGTGATACGCAGCAGCCGCCGCTGCACGTTTAAACTACAACTTAAACACAACATTTAAACATTTAAATTATCTGAAGTGAGACAATTATGACTTGACGCCTTGGGAAATGTAACTGCTACTACTTGGCAACAATCCATACACCATTATAAAAGAAGAATTTCGTATGAAAGATGTTGATACAATGACTGGCGACGTAATAGAACCATTCATCATTAGAGTTGGAGAGGATAGTGACAGTGAAGATTTTGATTATAGTTCGATATCATTATCATAATGTATATATAAATATATGTATATATGAATTTATTTATAATAGTTATGAGCAGCTCATAAGTTTATGATAAATATTTTTATTGCATTTGCATTTCTGTAAATAAATATTTGAATGTTATTTTTGCAGAATCTGTAAGTTTACAATAAATGTATTATGATTGTATATTTTGTAATAAATAAATGTTATGTATCTTATCTATCCTCCATTTACACTTTCTAATATTTAAATTCTTTTCTGTTCAGAATTCTGACAGTGAGTCTATAAATTTAATATCAGAAAATAAACTTCAGTCTAAGCAGAGGTCTATACTTAATATACATATATGAATGTACGTATCACAAATGCAAATGTTATTTGAATTTTGCCGCGTACAATTTGTTCTCAAGATTTTCGTGCATGTGATTTGGGCCTGGGGTATGTTCAGAAATTCGTCTCTCTACTTTAAAAATAGACTATAGTTGTTGTTTAAGAGTGCGTTTTGTGTAGCAAGTCAGATGATTTCACAAAAATGGATAAAATCGAGTTTCGTGCTGTGATAAAACACTTCCGGATGGCTGCGAAAACGGCCACGGAAATTCGAAATATTTTGCTAGAGGTTCATGGCGGATCTACTCCATCATTTTCGACCATCAGCTTTGGGGCCGCACAAACACAAAAGTGAGGAAGCACGTAGTGGACGTCCAAAAACCGCTACCAACGATGAAATGGTCAACAACATTCATGATGTCGTGTTAGGCTATCGCCTGAAGGGAACGCGTTGGCCATATCCTACACGAAATTTTGGGCATGAAAAAGCTTTCAGCGCGATGGGTATCGCGTTTGATCATGCCGGAGCAAAAACTAAATCAGATGACCGTTTTGGAGGAGTGTCTGGTCAGGATTCAACGAACGTTTTAAGCGTGAATGAGACTTGGACAGTCGGAGCAGTGCATTTTTCCTGGAAAATCAGCTCCGAAAAAAGCAAAGACCGTTCCATCGATCGGAAAGGTCATGGCAACCATTTGTTGGGATTCCCAAGATGTGGTCTTGATCGACTATCTGCAGAAGGGAAGGACGAACGTGGGGCAATACTACTGGGATTTATTGACCCGATTCGATGCAGTATTGAAGGAGAAGCGGCCTCGTTTGCAGCGGAAAAAACTGCTTTTCCACCACGACAATACGATGGCTCATTCATTCCGCATCGTCGTGTCCAAATTGAATGAGTTGCACTGCGACTTTTTCTTATTCCCAAACATGAAAAAATCGCTGTCGGGAAAGAGATTTGCCTCCAATGAGGAGGTTATCGCCGCTGCAGATGATTATTTCGCAGACCTCGAAACATCCTACTTTTCCAACGGCTTGAAGAGACTGGAGCACCATTTAAAATACGTGGTAATACCTTAACAAACAAGTTTCTTCCGCGCCCATCCACTGACATCTGCTTCAATAGCTAAACCATTGTCTTCATCTTGTTTACTCAGCATTCTTTCAATAATTTCAGATGAAACGTCAGTTTTCAACATTAGAGAGTAATTTTCATCAATAAAGTAAATTATTCTTAGTTCATTACAGCTCGTTTATATGTTTTAACTTATATCGCGCGGCCTGACGTAGATAAAAAACGTTACATATTTAGTTAGTTATACTCTTCGAATATTTTTGAAAAAAACGACAGGTATGGTTATGGTATAAGGTGCCTAAAAAAGCGTATGTTATTCACTAGGAATTATACTCATGTGTAACGTTGACATATTTATACCATATACATAGCGGGAGACATTTCGAGCATTTTCGGGCTTGCAATCGGTAACTCACCGTACTTATGAAATTACCCTTGAATTGCAAATTCTATGTAGTCGTGTCATGTATGAATATGCCACAATCGATGAACATGCTTAACCGTTGAATGGTGAATATATTGTGTAAATATTTTCTTATAATTTAAATTAAATTCAAAAGTGCATGCTGGCATGTGTATCAAATTTGCCACGTCTACTCATGCGTTAACATTTCATGTACTTTAAATATATTTTTAACATATAAAAATTTCAAATTAATAGGTTTAGTAATTTACGAGAAAAAAGATCTTCTCTAAATCTTATTTTTTCTTCCAGTATGGTCACTTCTTGAAAGCTAATATTTTACATGCATTTAGTATCAGCTGATACGAAAGGGCATATTCGTCTTAATCGGCTACAATCTATAAATTTTACTAAACTAAGTACCATAGATTTCTAATAATGGTGTTCAGGACATTCAAACCCCATTTTAGTTAAGCGATATTACACTGTTAGATGCTGAACGTTCATGCTCTTTGTATAAACATGTTTCCTATAGGTACTACAGGGCTACAGGTGGTTAGCCAATACCATTCGAAATTTTTTAAGATATAGGTATGCTTGTTGCGTAAGTTTTCCACAATATTATATATTCATAACAATTTATAAATTATAAATAAAACAATCCACTAACCAAATGAGTAACTCTAATCACGGGCATTATCAACTATGATCTATAGTTTACCAGCAGGAAAATATTTCATGCTGTCTATACTGTTGTTCTAGACGATAAATATAAATCCCCGTGACAATGGAATGTCGTGGTGTAACTACTGGCGTCATATATTACTATCCCACAAATAATTTTAAAATAAATATAAATTGATAAATTTTTTATCAATGTCATTGTAATGCAGATGCGTCATGTAATCTTCTATGTATTCATATACTCATGTGTGCTTTTTAACGTAGTGATAATTTGCTTTTATTGATAACCATTCAACTGGCAGAAAATGTGAGCGTATGTAATTATTATCCAAATAACAACTTTGACTGTTAATTTGAAAAATATATTTTTAAAACTGCAGTTATAAAATACAAGTCAACTATTAAGTTTTTTTTACAATGTTTCTGTTCCCAAAACAGATACCTACATACGTAGAATATTGTATTGTCGTAGGCAGTAGCTGCTGATGCGTTTTAGTTTTTGGGGGATTAGACTGGATGGGGAGTTTTGAGAATGGGGCGAAAACCAGCAGCTTACAGCTGCACAATAGATCAATATAGATCGCAGTGTAATATTATCCTGAATTAAATCTAAATCTAATAAAATCTATAATAGATCTATGGTACATAGGGTTGACAGCCGACCAACAATATCATAGTGGTATCCGAAGAACTATTTGCATTGTATATTTTCAGCGTGACTAAAGGCAAAACCGGGTTTAATCACGTACAAACGCCCATCAGATTGCTAACTTAGAATTTGCTAAGATGATATGTAGGTTACTCTTCTATAAATCTTGGTATGTATTGTAATATAATAAAAAAAATTAATAAATGTTAAAAAAATTGAATTTTATTTTTAAATCGAAATTAGGGTTCAAATAAAAAAATTAATCTAACGGTTCGTAAGTTCTTAATTCTACAGCGCGTGTAGAGAATAAGATACAAAAGCTTATTTTACGTGGAAAAGTACCGACGTGAATTTACAAAGCACAAAAAATAATCAGAACAAGACAGAAAAATGTTTTACAAAAATAAAATATAATTTATTAACTTAAAAAAACCTTTTCTAAAAAAATATTTTACAATATTTTATTCTTCGTAGAAATTGCAATCAAGTTTTTTTAGTATTTTCTTAAAATTCTCTAATTTATGAGAAAATTTTAAATTTTTACCAATATTTGGACTTGGAACAAATTTTTATTACAACTTTTAAATTTTTCAAATTTTATTAAGAAAAATTCTAAATTTTTGCTTTAAATTTACTTTATATTAAGAAAATATTCTTAAATTTTAAACAATATTCTGCACTTAGAAAAATTTACTAACTTTTTATTTATTCAAAAAAATTATATTTCTTTAATGTTGGAACTTAAAAATTAATTAAACTAATTTACCTTATTTTAACGTGTGTGTGTGTTTCGAAAACTTTCTTTCTTCGCGCGCTCGAAGCTGGTGTACGACTCGCTGTAAGCGTCTTCTTCATAGGGGTTTGTATTTTCTCGAAAATTAGGTGTTTCAATGGATCTTTCTACGATGATAGACGGTTATTTTTACTCAACGGTGCACCGTTAAGTTCTAATAGCTGTTAGAAAATTTTTACTTGGAGGTAACGCTCTGGAAGAATCGTTATTTTAAAAGAAACCGTTTGCTGCAAGCTCACGGATTTATGTATCCGAAGATTGCCAATTGTTCTATAATCCTCTCAAAACCGTTGAAAATTTGCAATTGTTTATAACTGTCATCCGATCTGCTCAAAATTCAGGAAATTAATATAGAAGATGACATCGTGGATTTAATAGAACTTTGTGCTTCATCAACTTACTTCACCTTCGATGGGAAATTATACGAACAAGTAGAGGGAACCGCCATGGGTTCACCACTCACCAGTACTAACAAACATCTTTATGGAAGCATTTGAAGACACCGCCATCGCATCCTGTGAACTTAAACCAAAGTGCTGGTACCAATACGTCGACGACACCTTTGTTGTATGGCCACATGGGACGAACACGTTACCGAAGTTTCTGGAACACCTCAACACACAACACAAGAAAATACAATTTGCTATGGAACTGGAGAAGGATGACACCCTGCCTTTCTTAGATGTGCTTTTAAGGAGGAAGGAAAATCAAACTTTGGGACACCAGGTGTACCGTAAACCGACCAACACAAACCGCTACCTCAACGCAAACTCTCACCATCACCCAGCACAGAAACGCGGTATCCTGAACACACTAGTACACAGGGCCAAGACGATATCAGATAAAGAACATCTTGAAGCTGAACTCCAACATCTAAAGAACACACTACAACAAAACAACTACAGACTCAAGGACATCACGGCAACCATCAACAAGAAACCCAAAAATAAAGAGGAACCAACGAACACCATTGGAACGACCTGCCTGCCATACATCAAAGGATGTACGGACAAAATCGAAAGAAAACTACGCAAACACAAGGTCAAAGTAATTTTCAACGCTCCTGAGAAACTATCCACCAAACTACCTTCACCTAAAGATCCTACACCTCCGCTTCAAAATCCAGAAGTATACGAGATTCCCTGCACTTGTGGAAAAGTGCACATCGGACAAACAGGCAGAAACATCAGGACCAGACTAAAAAAACATATACGAGATACTAAGTACGAATATACTCTCAAATCAGCAATAGCAGAACACTCTACAAACACCAAACACGGAATCAATGTCGACAAATGCAGGAAACTAGCAACGGAACCACATTACTGGAGAAGAGTCTACAGAGAAGCCATCGAAATACAGAAAAATCCGAAAAACATCAACAGAGAAGACGGACTACAGCTACCCAGTATTTGGAAAGGATTCTTCCAACCGCAACGAAGAACTATGGACACGCTTCAACAGACCGGAACGGTCACGCCTCAAGCAACGCACTGCTATATATAAACCCGATCCTCGACCAACCAGTCACTTCTGCACTACAGAGAATTTGGCGACTTCTGAAGAAAATCACGACAAGATGATCGAAACGTCAAGTACCACAACTTTTCTACACGGCAGAGAACCCGAGAACCGAAGAGCAGCCATCAACAGCGGCCGTGAAAGCCTGAAGACTACATTAACTTTGTAGTTGATCAAGAAAAGTTTGATCCAGTCAAACTTTTGTTGTTCAAGTGATGAGCCATCACGAATAGCTTTCGAGTTGTGAACGTGTGAACTAGATAGTCAACTTGTGTCGACTGTATAGTATACTTACAACTGGCCACCGCACACGTGCTTTTGTGTTTTCTAAGTTAAAATATTAGGGAAAATTACCTATAATAAAATAAGACAATGAGCCTGAAGTGGCCTGAAGGTGTTTTGATGAAATTTTTGGAACTACATCATAAGCATGATTGCCTTTGGAATCACCGTATGGATAAATATAAAAATAGAGACGCACAGAAAATGCTTTGGGTTGTATTGTCAAGGAAATTGAAATTTCTGGTCTTACTATTGCTTATCTGAAGAACAAAATCAAGACTATTAGAATGATGTACAAAAAAGAACATGTATTGGTTTTCAAATCAAGAAAAAGTAGAATGGGAACAGGGGAACTGTACGAGCCAAAATTATTTTGGTATAAAAGAGCAGATATATTTCTAAATGGTGTTACAAATACAAGGGATACCTCATCAAATTTGGTAAGTATACTTTTCATTCTTTTATTATTTTACATTAATTATTGTCGTCGTGTATCATATTTAGTTGAAATGATACAGCAGCACGTCCAGAAAAATATTCGGCATATTCATCGCGCATATTAGATGCTAATGTTGTGTAGTTGCGACTTCCTAAATTAACTTGCAAATTAACTAAACCGTTCTCTTCAGTGCTTTGTATCCTCCAAGAACCTAGTATAAGGTGCCTGGTATTCAGATCTTCAGTATCAAGGAGCGTGTTGGTGTATATTTTTCACCTGAACACAGTTTTAACCAATTATGTAATGCTAAAGCGACTTTAACAATTCCCTCCACCTTGGTTATTCCAACCGTTATAGGTCGTTCAAAGACTCTAAATCTAAAAACCAAAATTCCAAAAGCATTTTCAACAATGCGACGAGCTCTTCATAAGCGATAGTTGAAGATTTTTTGTTTTCTAGATAAATGAGTACTTCTTCCAAATGGTTTTAAAATGTGGGTTCTTAAGGGGAAAGCATCGTCGGCTACGAATACCCCATCTTTTTCAAAATTCAATTTATTCCTAATATCTTCTAATGCCACATTCAAAGATGATTGTGCAAAAACGGCTCGTCCATTTGTGCCTACGTCGAAATAGCGAAAGCAATAGCTTGCGTCAACGCACGCAAACAAAGTTAAGCTATATGTGCCTTTGTAATTAAAATACTCTGATCCACTGTGAGGAGCATTTCGTATTACAATATGTTTTCCATCTAGTGCACCACAACAGTTAGAAAAATTCCATCGACAGTAGTATTCTCTTTGAATTGTCTTCCATTCTTCTTCATTTTGTGGCATCTGTAACCAACAAAATATTTTTCTCATTTTACTACGTATTGAATTTTTAATTATAGTAGGAAGTATTTCTATAACGTTCTGTTTTTCTTTAGACTTTAGAAGATGATGAAACTGAAAGCGTAATGGTTGAAAATACAACAGGAAAATGTATTTCCTGCCTCAACATCTGCATCTGTTACTGTCGAAAATGATAATTCTCAGAAAGTCGCGACACATTCAGGAAACACAGAAACTGTCAATCCGTCTACTCCAAAACAATCACAGACAACAAATGTATTTCGTGCTCCTCAAAGTCGCAAACGAAAAATAGCAGGAAATGAAAATATTTCAACTATAAGTGCAGCAATTGATAAACTTGATGAAGTAGTGCAAAGAAATAAAAGTAACGCTGATGACATATTTGCCAAATATATCGCTGTCCAGCTAAAACAGATGCCTCTTTACGATGCAATCATCTGCCAAGAACAAATCGAAAGTGTAATAAGACAAAAGCAATTGCAGGTCTTAATGAGACAGTCCCAGTACCAGACAACTCCATCATCAGGGTTTGCATCGTCAGAATATCAGAACACTCCATCACCAGCGTTTTCACCTCCTCATTATCATTCATCCCCATCGCCAGCGCTTTTAAACAACATGGACGGAGAATATTGCTCATCATCAGCTTCCAATCAATCATCATGCAATAGACAAGCGGCGAGGATTCGAAAAAGTCATCTAATATACTTTCATTAGCTCTAAGAGACGTCTTACACTAAATTTTGTTAATAAATGTTTATACTTACTTTAATAAAATCTTGTAAAGCATTGTATATTGCCGTACAAACGTTGCCCACAAAATTTGAAATGGTATTTTTACGTACTCTGCAAGCGTTGAAAATAAATCTCCTGTAGCCAAATATCTTAAAGTTACTTGCAGCTTTAATTTTGGTGGGATTGCTTATCGCATCACAGTATCTTTTTTATGCAATTCTGAACTTTTGATAATAGTTCGTCAAATTTTTCTTCAGACATTCTTAAATGATTTCTGTATCCTTCTTTGTCTTCTAATGCTAGCTCTTTTAGCAAGGTTTCTAATGCTCCCAAACGATTTCCTCTTAAAATCCATTGTTTTACCTAAAAGCGACGTTTCTTACGACTTTTATTCATATCGCTTAGTATTTCTCGTAGCTTTTCGTTTAACAAAACTGCAACTATCTGTGCACATTTACGCACAACAATTCAGTGATGCAAGATACAGTAGTATTTATTTTTCAAGGTAAACACCCATAAGTGGGTATATATTTAGTAAGTGAAAATATGGGGATGCAATATCATTAAAGTTATTTGTAGTCATTTAAAAGTACATTATAAAACATTTTCTTTATTAAATAAACCAAAAACACAATTTTTTTTTAATTCTGCAGGGCATTTCATGCATTTAATAATGTGGTTTTCCATTTTGTTCACATTGGCATGCAAATGTTGTGCGGAACAATACTTGCAAACTACCCCTTTATCCTTTGAATTAAAAAAATTCCATACAACATTTTTTTTCCTACCCATATTTGCTGTGTTACTGTTCTCTATTCATCACACAAAACACAAATACTAACTGCCGAACGTTCAGACAGGCACACCCAGCACAACCTGCAGCTGCATGCTTTGAACTGGTTAAGACATGTTACAATTGTACAATAGGTAAATATGACCTCGGGTAAATACCCATTTTTTATTTACCTACCCACTGGGTATTTATCCGCCTCACATCACACTGCGCACAACCTTATACGACGCCATTTTAAAACTGAAACGGTGGATCAATTTCTATTGATATGCATGAACTTAACTTTATTCAAGTATTGTTCAACTTTTGTTGATCAATTAAATTCGGTCAACTAAACTTGACTCGTGAGAACGCGCCTTTAAGTCACCGGTAGATAGATAGATAGATAGATAGATAGATAGATAGATAGATAGATAGATAGCATTTATTGTCGTGATCATATTGATATAGCCATTGTCAGTGCAACATTAAAATATACATACAGTGAAAACAAAACAGATATATTATCGCTAGAACTAGATCCTAAGTAGATACAATGTGAAATTCAATAATTGCCTCCCCGACTATGTATGTGTATACATCAGAATACCTAAGGCAAAATGTAGTCCTGCCAGGCAATATCAAAAAACTCGCTAGTAGAGTAGACGCAGCACCCGAGTAACACGGTTTTTAGAGATTTTTTAAATATATTAAAATTTTGTTCCAGTTTTAAGGTCTGTGGAAGTGAGTTAAATAATCTAATTCCCATAGAACTGGGTGCCCTACGTGATAAATTTAATTTGTTTTTTGGTATAACATAGTCGTTCTTACCTCTAGTGTTATATGCATGGTTATCAGAGTTTCTCAAAAAGTCATATCTATTTTTGAAAGTAAAACATAAAAGTTCTAGTATGTATGTACTAGGTAAAGGTAGTATACCGTACTCTTTGAAGAATGGCCGACAAGATTCCCGACTATTTACACCAGCCAATACCAGCTAAACAACGAATAATGCGCTTTTGTGCTAGAAATACACTCTGCGCATGTTGCGGTAGGTATGTACCTACAGATTAGTGGAGTAGTGAACTAAATACCTACACTATAGATGTACTATTGGCATGTAGATATTCAGTGCGGTACATCACTTACCGACGTGCTAACTGAACACCAACTGGTAACGGTTATCATTCTCTAACATTGTTTTTGTATTTAATAAGAAAAGTGAACGAATTAAAATTGTTTTTCTCATGTGTATTATTATTAGTATTAAGTACTTATTTTACGTAGGAAAACAAAGATCAAATAGGAAAATATAATTTTGTAACATTGTATTAATTCAATGTTTTAATCCTTTTTCAGTTACCTAAAACGTGGACACGCATCTGTCAAGCTGTAATACGGATCTATGATATGGACGCTTGTCAGAATACCATTACAGTATACTCGCTGATAAGTCTGTTGTCAGTATCTCCCGCTCACTTCGAACTGAATTGCTGAAGTACGACCAAGAGGTACTGATAACAGATTTGTCAATGAGTGTACATTTCTTCAGACTGCACTGACCTACAAGTGTGCTATCGCACTCCACTTCTCTTTCTCTCTTTGTCAAATCCAGAGGATTTCTATAAAAAATCGACTCCCGACTTAAAAAACCGCTCTGTTCGAATGGCGTCGATTAACCGCTACCGTTGTAGCTTTATTATACAGCACTTGCAGTGGCACTATAATACAAAACACGGCAGTACCTATACAGTATTAATTAAAACTGGTTAAACATTATTCATAGAAAACATTACAATTGATTTCAATTGAAACCGTCGTTGAAAAAAGGTTAGAAAAATCTCCATCATCATTATACTTTACAACTAGAATTTTTCTGCGAATACTGTAACATCACACTCGCAGAAAACATTAAAGTTATAGTTTAAAGTGTTCAATGTTAATGTTTTCTATTAATAATGTTTAACTGGCTTTAATAAATAATTCTATACTACAGTGTCGCATTATAATTCTTTATTGTCGTTTTCTGAAGAAACAAATGAATTTTGTATACCTAAGTTTACTAGTGTAAAATTAGTCGCCTACACTTAACTTCCACTTTACTGGAATAAGTACCGTATACATTTTTGAAACTAAACCGGCAATATTTTATTATAAAATTTACAAAAATATTTTCATAATTTTCTCTTTCTCAATGTGCTATTATTATACAATTATTACTTTGATATTAATTAATACTAAACGAAATGTTAAACAAGTGAAGTTATTTCGTGTTCACTCCATTAGGAGTTATCTCCACATCTCTGACAGTCACTGATTAGGAATTTCTATTGTATGATTCAAGCTACCGAAATTATTACCGACGATTACGGTATACGCCATCTAGGATTGTAGATTGTATTCGGGGTTTTCGTCTCAATCGTTATAAGTCTCTTAGGTGGCGCTACTTATAGTATTATTTCAAATACATACATATGTATATCAAAATATGTTAATTCGAAAATTATATTTTGGTATTCATTATAATAGACTTACATAATATACAAATATGTTATTCATTTTTTTTAATTTTTGCCATCCAACGGATCATACACATGTTGTTCCAAATTGTACAAGTCAACAATTACAATCAGATACATCAAGTTTATTTAGAATAGTTAATATCATTTACTAGTTTATTTTATTATTTTAGTTGATTGTTATTGCGCTTAGCTTTCATAAAATTAAATCTATGGAAATTTGTAAATCTAGGGTAATGGCCTCGCATTCACGAAAATTGTCGTTATTCTTATCAATGTAGATATAGAATAAATAATACTTTCCTTTGTTAAACCACTTTATTTAATATTCTTTACTGCAGTTTCAACCTTCTTGGGTCATTCTCAAAACTAAAGTAAATTACAATGCAAACACATTTTTTATATATATCCTACATTTTTTTACAAAGATAGAAAAAGGGGTGTATCAGGTCAGTTTGGTCATTTAAAACTATCACATTTGATTTATTGCATGCTTTAAAAATTTCTATTGATTAGAGAAGGTTAACCTCTTTTCCGTTTTCTGCTATGTGTAATATTTTTATGTTTTTTTATCTGTTTTGTGATTGTTTTTGTGAAAATGTGTAGCAAATGTGGAGTCGTTATTTTTTAAACTGAATGATCTGAAATGTTCTTTTAATCTAATGTGAAAACTTCTTCCTGTCTGACCGATGTACTTACTGTACCTTTACACTGAGTACATTCTAGCTTATATATACCGGTAAGATCTCTGCTAAAGCAACGATGGAGGCGTGTTTATGTCCCCACTATAACTCCCTGCAGTCTTAGCGAACTTATTTGCACAGCTTGTTTAGCTCGGCTATTAGTAGTTAGTCAGAAATAAAAAAAAAACTCATACTTATGGAAAGAATTCATTTATATAAAAAAAAAATGTTTTCAGTGTATAAATAAAATAGTTGTTTAGTTCGATAGCCCATAGGTATTTCATTCCCTTTTCAAACTTCATACTTAACACAAGTATATGATGCTGACAAGCCTGATATTACGGTTATCAATCTATCGCTCTGGCTAACGGAGGAGAGTACATATACGTAGTCATCGCATTGTGGGGACTGGTACATGCGCTATACAATCGTTGCGTTTACAGAGATTCTACCGGTATATGATTTATCTAAGGCATTAATTCTATCTTTAGCATTAAATAAAACATTAGACAATTTGATATTCGCCGAAATATTTATTTTCTCGGCATAAGTACATGTATATATACTTAATGCAAATTTTCCAACCACCAATTAATTAAACATATTTTTATAAAAAAAAACATTTTTTTATAGGTAAAAGTTGAGTCGCCGGTGACGCAACGGTGTTGTGAGTATGCCGCGATAGGTATACCTGGTGGTAGAACTCCACCTCCGGACGACATTCTTTTTTAAATAAAAGTATTCGGTTTGAAAGCTACTGTTAAATTACTTTTAGAAAGTATCTTAGCTATGGAATCACTTATTTCTCCAAAATAAGTCAGTGACACATATTCTCTTGATTGGTTTCGGTTCTGTGCGGGATAAATTGATTTTATTGCTAATTTTTATGTAAAATGGTATCTAAGTATAATTTTGGTGTTGAAACTGTTACTAACGGGGATCTGTTTAATGATTTTAATTTCTCTACCAAATGCTGTTTCCGAAAATGGAAGATATAATAGAGCTCTATCCCCCGATAGCAAAAATAGTTTAAATTAAGCTGGAATAAAAGTTACTATAACAACGGTGACAGCTTACTTCCAGCTGTCGCCGAAAGCTGCAAGCTTGTATCCAACTTGAATCCTACTTTACACGTGACAAGCTTAAAGTATACTTGCTTTGCAAGCTCATTGCAAACTTGCGCTGAACGTTTTACACATTACCGACTCGAACTTTAAGCTTATATTATACTTGACTCATCTTTGCTGCGTAAGCGATTGCAGTATGCTAGAATTTCAAGCGTAGCTATGTATCACTTAATTAAATGCAGCTAATTTGTGGTCTGTTGGATGGCATGAATGATTCGGTATACAAGTATCTGTAAAAGTAGGTTAGCGAAATATGTCGAATTCAAGGTTACCTACCCTTCAATTTGGTGATTGTTAGATCCACGAAATTAATTGAGTTATTTGATTTAATTTCAATTGTAAACTTAATTTTAGGATGTAGGTATCTGGTGTTTATAAAATCTACAAATACTTGTAATTGTCGTTGTGTACCCTGAAAACACGGAGAAATATCATCCACGTAGCGATACCAAAATATAAAGTGTTTTTCCCAAATTTTAATCTAATAAAAATATTGCACATAGCAGAAAAAGTAAAGAAGTCTTCTGGGTCCAATAGAAATTTTTAAAGCATGCAATAAATCAAATGTGACAGCTTTAAATGACTAAACTGACTCGATGTATACACCCCTTTTCCTATCTTCTTCCTGTCTATTTAATGCCAAAGATAGAATTAAACTTTATGTATATCAGCTAGAATGTAGTCAGTGTAAAGGTGTATACATCGGTCAGACTGGACAGGAAGAAGTTTTAATATTAGATTAAAAGAACATTTCAGATCATTCCGTTAAGAAAATAACGAGTCCACATTTGCCACAGATCTTTTCGAAAACAATCACAAAACAGATAATAAAAATGTTACACATAACAGAAAAAGGAAAGAAGCGTAACCTTCTCGAATCAATAGAAATTTTTAAAGCATGAAATAAATCAAATGTGACAGTTTTAAATCACCAAACTGACCTGATGTATACACCCCTTTTCCTATCTTTGTAACAAATTGTAGGATATATAGAAAAGGTGTTTGGATTGTAATTTACTTTAGATTTGAGAACGACCAAAGAAGGTTGTAACTGCAGTAAGCAATATTAAATAAAGTGGTTTAACAAAGTAAAGTATTATTTATTTTTTCTACTCCCATACTTTAATTGTATTGTTAGATATGCTGAACCTAATATACTTTAATGATGTTGACAGTTCTCTGTATCTATTTAAATATAGTAAAAATGAAAGAAATACGTATGATATTATGGGGTCGTAGAAAAAATAGTGTATGCAACTCGCATTTAATGGCTATTAAGACACTCGTATTCATTACAATACTCGGTTACGCCTCGTATTGTAATTTTCATACTCGTGTCTTAATAGCTATCATTAAATGCTCGTTGCATAATATACTATTATATTACAAAATGTACTACAAAGTAACGGCTAAAACCATTGATTATATAAATGTATAATTAATACGAAATGTGTTGTTTTTATTTATTATTTTATTATTATTTTTATTACTATTATTTTATTATAATTGTATGTACCGAGTGTTTCATGTAAATTTAATTGAGTTATTTATACCTATCTTAATGCCTATTACGGTGGCAGAGTTGGAGAGAAAATTAATTTTTTCATTTTATGTGAGTCTCTACATCTCAACTATTGAAAAAGGTATTAAAACGATATCCTCCTTCTTTTAAGCACTTTTTTATGCAAATTTCAAAAAAATTCGTCTAAATGTAAAACAAATAGGCGCTCATGTCTGAACATTTTTTAGAATTATGAAGTAAACTAGATCACTTGTTTCAGAAATATTTGCGAGTTTAAAAAAAGTATTTTAAAATTGAAATTAAATTTTAGAATTAAAAAAAAAAACAAAAAAGACAGGTTCGCCTTTAATGTTATATACTTTTTTAAAAGAATACAGATTATACTACCAATTATTGATGTATTTTTCACAACACAATTTTATTTAAACGTATTAAAATGATTTTCATACTTTTGACTTCGATTTCAAAATCAAGGTTATCATTTGAGACATGTGACGTTTTCCAAAACCAATTTATCTTTGAAGTTATTATTGCCTAGCTGCGTTCTTGTCTTTGCCACTTGCTTTTTATTTTTTTTTAGTTAAGATCAGATAGAGATATCGAGATGCGGCTTTCAGCTTTCAGTTAAATATAGGTTCTGTAAAGCTACTTGGGAATCTATTAATCTTGGGAATCAACTTATCTTTCAATTTATTACCTATTGCTCGGCTGCGTTCTTGTCTTTACCACCTGCTTTTTACTTTTTTTGCGATAAGTTGAGAACGTATAGAAATATCTAGATGCGGTTTTCAGACAAATATAGGTTATGTAAAGCTACTTAAGAATCCATTAATGCAACAATAACGTTCCATTTAATTTTTTAAAGAAAATTGTAAAAATAACCTACCGCTGCAGAAAGGGGTCTCTAGTTTATCAGTTTGAAACTAATGGATACAATATATATACAGTGACTCACAGCCAAAATCATACAGCCTTATTAAATACATATTTTCGATAAAATATTAAATATAAACAAATGGAAGTAGCGAAACTTTGCATCATTGTTATTGTACAAATATATGCTTTCGTTATAGCAAGCACAAACTAGAAGTACGAAATCAAGTTGGCCAAAAAATATATATATAGCTGCGCAAACTGTAGTGCGCCTCACACCTAAAATCATACAGCTTAGGGAAAATACCCAAACATTATGGTGCATCATTCAATAGTATTGGAATTACTTGTCATGACATTTATCTATGCATTACACAATGAGTAGAACGTGTGTAGGGACATGTTTTGGTATAGCCGGCGCCATTAGAAAATTAATAAGAAGCAAACCACCATAGAAGAATGACGAATTATTATTCACAATTTTAAAGTAGGAAAAATTTATCGAGAAATTGCGCAGATTATGAGTAGAAGTAAGGCCACTATACAAGGCTGGGTTTATCAATGTGAGGATAAAAGTGTTAGTTAAGTAACTGACAGATATTGCTAACTGGCAGATAAAATTTAGTAACTACAATGCTTTATCTTGCAGATAACTTCTATTTAACACTCAATAAACGTTTCATTGTAATTATTATCTTACGAATAAAATTTTATCTGCAAGTTAATTTCTTTATCCTCACATTGATAAACCCACTCTTAGAGGTATAAAATCGAGAACAGAATTGTAGATAAGCCTCTAAAAGAGCCAAATAAAAAACTAACTCCACAAGATGAACGGTGTATATTAAGAGAACTAAATAAAAATGCATGTATTGGCGCTTCTAAGGTTGCATGTGATATTAGTGACCGCTTAAATAAAGAAGTTATAGTGCAGAATGTGTTAGACGTATATTACGAAAACATGATTTTCACGGTCGTATAGCTCGTAATAAATCATATATCAATGAAGGAAATAGATTAAGAAGACTAGAATTCGCACAAGAGTATGGTAACAAGCATTTTGAATACTGGAAAGACGTTATTTATACAGATGAAAGTACTTGATTTGTCTGACGCCACACCATAACATCCCCATCTGATGAAAACAGATTAAACTTACTTTCATCTAAGTAAAATCCATCTCTTATATGACAAAGTAGAATAAAACTTCGTCAGTGTAAAATAATCGGAATTTTCAGAAAATTCCAATTTTATATTTATGATAACTGGTCGGTAGCCGCAGTCGTTAGGCGGCTGACTATCGTTGTGGCGGAACGATAGGAGCCGGGTTTCGATTCTACGGAGGGACGGTGACATTTTTTCAGAGAATTGAAAAACTGGATTGACTTACCATTCGCTGTTGTGAGCAAAGTGATTAACAGCGCGGCATTATAAAAGGCGGTATGATCCTGTCACAAAGCCATTAGAACACAATTAGACACACACAAAAACTACACCGCGAGAGTTGCACTGCAGCTCAGCAATCAGTTATTTTATACGTACGGCAATATTTTATATACTCTACAATGTGAAATAGTATCTATAAAAATTACAAAAAAGGACCTTTTTCTTTCAAAACTAACATGATTAAAGTCTGATACATATATGTAGGTCTACTGATCCATATTAAAATTGTAAACACTTACAAAGATACATATATTTGGGTAATAATGTTTTCTTATCGTAACCATACATTTTTTAATTACTGATAAGCGATCAAAGCATACAAATACTTAATACTCTAAATACTAAAGTTTAATGCTTGATGGCCCATAAATTTGTCAAAACATATGTAGAGCAGCTAAAAGAGGTGTGTTAGTAAGGAAATGATTGAATAAAGTAAACATAATGTCATCTGCAGTAAATCCTTCTCGACCAGAGTGTTTTCTGTCACTCATTGGTGTTATCAGAATCTATTGATTAATGATTAATGTTATGTATGTCGTTTTGGTGGTCCTTTGATTTGGCCCTCTGTGTACGTCGCACGAATGCGCACAATTATGATAGCGTATGCAAAAACTTTAGAAAAACTGGAAATTAATGAGATTGGACTGTAGTTGGCTAACCCGGGTCAGCGTTCACCCTATAGCGTCGACCCTTAAAACTCTGCGGCTGCACTACCCAATCCCTGATTTCATAGTTTCAGGGCAACGGGCGTGGCGGGAGTACACTTCGTATATAGGGGAGGATGCTTGGGCGTAGGCATGGGTATACGCTCCGGTGTCCGGCCGCTAACCGTCGGAATATACGGTGGGTAAGTGAGGCTGCAACTGAGGCTCTGCAGCTGCACTACCCCATCCTTGGTGGCCCAACTCAGGGAAACGGGCGTGGCGAAAGAATTTGGCGAAGATAGTAGGGGAGGACAAAAGTCGGTTCGCCGAAAAGTAGTCCGCCCGCTGGTTGTCTGGTTGGGGAAACCGTTGGTTTCATCCTAAAACAACTCGGTGATTCTGGGTTCTGGGACCCTACGGTTTCACTGTAGCTGCCGCGGATACTTGATCGCCGGAGGGGCGAAAAAGTTGGCGCGGTTGGCATTTTGGGGTAAGGCTTCGGCCCGGCCGTCCCCGTAGTTCAGGCTAAATTCACGGACGGGCTGGTTGTTCCTCACGGCCAGATTCCGTTTCCCACTCTTGGCCGATAGTCGCCATCCGCAAGGAGGCCTAGGCCTCGTGGGGTTAGACGTGAGGTAGGAGTTGCTAAAGCGTCTCCAGCGGTGACCCGTCCAACGTTGACAAGGGAACTTGTCTAACATGGGTAGCACGGGGAGAGGAGCCCACCGGCTCGCCGGTCCTCTCCGCGAGGTGTCGGTCTCGTGCGGGCAGTGAGATAGTGGGTGACTGTTTCAAGTCACATAACTTGTTATGTGCAGTGTGGTACGAAAATTGCAGGATATGGGCTAACGCCTAGGCGCCTTCGGCTCAACATCTAAGCCATTTTCAAATCGTATGTAGTTGGCTAATCAGTGAGCGAGATTTGGATATTTTTCACTAATAAAGGATAAATATATTAATTGGATAAGCGGTTGTATGTATGTATGTTCGGTACCAAGCTTCGTTTATTCTTTAGTCTAATTATGATCTATAGTATTTCCTTTTTAATAAACGGAAATGCGCTCATACTACACAAATTTCCAAGTAAATATTTTTTTATCACTTCAATTAACTTGTTTATACAGTACATAATTTATGAATGAAAGATTGATTAACTTCAACATCTGAACCGGAATGCTCTCCTTTTCATTTAGAATACTGTCAGTTTTTTCATCATCATACCGTTACTACAAAAATTTGAAATAACTGACCATGCTGTACGGTTCGGATTATTGCCTAAAAGAAGTTTTATTTACTTAGAATTTACTTATTGCTTAAAAAAGTGAGTAATTTTGTATATCCTTAACGTAGTTCATTTATAATTTGAAACATATTTGTTTCAAAAGATATAAAGCAAGTACAAAGTTACATGCTTAAGGAGAAGTCCTTAGCTACTTTAAATTTTAATATACTAGAAGATGCCATGTATTTGGCGACGTCCGTGATACCGACCTGTTTCATAACTAATAAAGGTTGTTGGTTTATATCTAAGAATTTTGAAAACTATTGTCGAGACTGGGGTATCGATAGTGACAATTTGAAGGAGGTTGAAATCAACTGAAATATGATTATTATTGCAACGCTAAACAACTCTTCGAAGAACCCACGATCAACACGTGGTGGCGGGACTGGTTTTTAAAGAGCTAAAAGAGGTATCTTTAATTTCTCTAAACTAGTTCTCAAAGGTTTTAACATCGAGCAAACGTGAATTAAATTTAGGTTACACGACGTATTTTATGCTGCTGGTGCTGTTTACAGACCACCTGGAGTGGACATTTTTGACGCTTTTGAATCTTGTCTTGCTGACTTTACTTTTTCAGGGGCAAAATTATTTTGTTTATGCGACTTTAATGTTGATTGCATGGATGTTGACAGTAAGATTACCACTGATTTTTTGAATCTTATTGATGGGTTTGATTTAAAGCAAATTATTGATACACCAACACGCATAACTTTTAAAAATAATACCATAATAGATTTGATTTTGATGAATAATACAGACGCGGCCGTTTCTATCGCGATTGTGAATGCTTCTGACGTTTCTGATCATAAGCTTGTTTTGTGTATGTTAAATATTGGTTCACCGCAAATGCTCGATGTTTTTAGAGCTAGTCGAGATTTTCGTAATTTTGATTATAATTACTTTTGTGCTTTGCTCTATTCGGTGCCTTGGAGAAATATTTTTGACCTTACTAACATGAAAAATTAGATCTTTTTGATGAAACAATAACTTATTGATTTTAACAAAATAAATGTCCATATTATTAGAACACTAAACACTTTAACCCACTGAACACCAAACAAGTTTTAACTAAAACACCAACGCGTTTCAACAGCAATGCTGTCATTAAATAAAAATAAATACTGGTAATACAACAATAAAACTGGTTTTATTATCGCCTTGATAATAACAGCATTGCTGTTGAAACGCGTCGGTGTTTTAGTTAAAACTTGTTCGGTGTTCAGTGGGTTAAAGTGTTTAGTGTTCTACTTTTGCACCAAGAGATCCAGTGAAGAACTTCGTCCATATTATTGTTCGCCATAACTTGATCTTTCAACACTGTGAAATTGAAGAATGAAGACATTGATATTGATAAAATTATTACAAACCTAATTTCTACATCCACTGGTTCTGACAATATAAACTCCTCGATGCTTAAATACTGCATTCCCCATACAGGATGTTCCTAAATATCATGTACATAAGGAAGGGGATAATTATTTGGGTTATTCTGTGCCTAAAATTTCATATAAACATAGGTCTGCAAACGCTTCGTTACCAATCTGCAGGGTGTTTAAATTTCAAGATTTTTTCACTTTTTACTGTATAGCTCCTACAGTTATTGAGATATTTTGCTCAAATTTGGAAGGTAAGTTACACTATAAGGCCTGTATCATTAGCCATGGCAAATGATGATGTAAATCTACAGGGTAATAATTTTTTCGGGGTCGTGCCCCCTTTTCTCACCCTGAACTTTTTTGCGATGCGCCACTGCTAGATTCTAAAATACGCAATAAATTTTCTGTCTTGTTTAGAAACTTTTTGATCTTTTGTATTTTTTTCTTATCTCTGACCGTTATCGAGAAAAAACAATAGAAAACAATTTTCTGTAATTCGCCAGAGAAAATTAAATTTTTTAAAATGGTCTAGCAGGCTCTGACTTTATTCAGATAATCACTTGAGTTTATTAATTTGACAACTGACATTAGAAATCGTAACTTGTGTCTGTATAAGTAAAGTTTTAAATTGCAAACTGTAATATGTAAAAGTGTTTTAAATACTCGTTATAATTTTGTAAATATGCCAAATTTCACTAATTCTGAAATGGCTGACATGCATTTTATCTACGGCCTTACGAATGGAAATGCAAGAGAAGCCAGGCGTCTGTACATGGAGCGCTATCCCAATAAAATGATACCCGATCATCGAATATTTTCAAATATTCATAGGCGTCTTGGAGAAACTGGAACTTTTAAAAAGAGTACTAATGATGCAGGTAAACCACGTACTGTTAGAACACCACAGATCGAAGATGCTGTTCTGAATGAAATACATCCTCGCACCAGCACCAGAAAAATCAGTGAACATCTAAATATTAGTCATCAAGTTGTTTGGCGTATTCTACGTGTTTCCCTGCTATACCCTTACCACATTCAATTTTTATTCGCGTGATATTCGAGGGACAACAAAAGACCTGTGGTACGCAGATAACATGCTAAGACGCATCCAGACTAGTAAAAGTGTACTCATACTGTGACATTCGGTATAAATTTCTAACGAACCCTAGCTATTTCAGAATGAATCCTCAATCTCGTGTGTCTAAAATATTTTCACTGGCTGGAATACACATTAAAAAAAGGCCAATATAGAAAATGATGCAAACAGAAAGAATGTGTTAACAGTTAGTGCCGCTTTTGCTCAAGATGATGACCTTTCTACATTGTTTACAGATAGTAGCAATCTAGTAGATATCTTAATGTCAGCACCTAATGATCACATATTAACTGATGACAGTTTAATTACAGATAAAGTGTTATTAAACCTCGCTGAAATACGACGTTGCTAACTTGGATTTTATGTGTTCAAATGTGCCTCAAAGTAAAAATAAAACTGACTGAAACTAAAAATTCCTACGAGAAACTTAATCCTAGAACGGCAAAAATAAATGAACAGAAAGAATGTTTATCAAATTTCTTTAATATTCTGCCAAAACTAGAATCACATTGTACATTGAGAGAAATTGGCAAACAAAAATGGAGTTATATCGATTTTGCAAAAATGATTGGTGCAAAAAAATGAATCAAGACCAGTATCAGTTGCAACTTTTAACAATAGTTTTGACGATTTCAATTTAGCACTCTTTTCATCCAAAAAGAATGAATGCGACATGTGTGTAAGATACAAAACTGGTAATGTTGATGAAGCTACCTATCAAGATCATCAGGAGAAAAAGGAGGAGGCGCGAAAGCAAAAAGAAGTTGATAAAAAGAAAGAAGATGTAAGAGTTTTTACGACGGATTTGCAATCGGTTCTAATGATCCCAAAATCTAATGTTAGTGCTCTTTACTACTTATAAAACAAAGTTAATTGTGCATAACTTTACGATTATGGATATTCAATCGTTGGATGGATATTATTTCCTCTGGCATGAGGGCAATGCTGGACCAACAGCCAACACATTTGCTACCATTATTTACAAGTTATTTGAGACAAACATTATACCGGAAAAAGACTCTTTTGAAAAAGTAATTTTATACAGTGATGGATGTATGGGACAAAACTGGAACGCAGTTCTTTCCAACGCACTTTTTAACCTTGCACAAACGAATAAAATCATAATTGAGCAAAAGTTTTTAGAAAAAGGGCATACTCAAATGGAATGCGATTCAATGCAGTCCACTATTGAGCGAAAACTAAAAACCAGAATTATTAATGTTCTAGCAGACTACGTTAATCTTTGTGAAACTGCTGGCATAAATCCTAAACCCTACAAGGTGGAGTACTTAGATCATACCTATTTTAAAAACTTTGAAGGTGTCCAATACATCAGTTCTATACGTCCAGGCAGAACAGCAGGTGATCCGACTGTCACTAACATCAAGGCACTTCAATATAATGAAAACGGTATTCATTTAAAAATCAGACATTCAGAGGAATGGGCACCTTATACATCGACAAAAAAGGATATCAAATTTGGAATCTAGAGCAGTTGCCGTTGATGTATTCAACTCCTATACCAATTAAACAAGATAAGTTTCAACATTTAATGGATCTTAAGGCTTCTATTCCTCAGGACTTTCATTTGTTTTATGACAGCTTGCCACATTTGTAAATCTGCTCTTGTTTTCCGTCGCAGAACGAATATATAACATATTATTAGAATGTTAGTATTTTTTTATATATTTTCTAAGTTTATTTTTATGTAGTAAGTAATATAAGTTGAAAAGGAAACATGTACTAGCTGCCTACCTCCCATAGATACCTCCCTCGAACAAAATAAATGTATATCGCAAACGACCTAACTCCCGTAAATAAAATCCATTTTTGACAATGACAATTATTTTTTGTAATCCAGTAACAAACCAATAAAATTATTTCCCAAATAATATTTGTTTTATTATGTTTTCACTTTCTGAGTTGTTTTTTGCATCTCCTGAATAATTTTCGATTTTGGAGTTAAGCCAGTTATATCTTAAGCCGACGATATAATGAATTCAATAGATATTTTCCTGACGATCAGTAGCAATTTCCGTCATATTTTCTGCGCAGGTTGGTCTCACGAGCTTTGGCGAAAGGCTTTCATCTCAACTCTCAGAGTCCGGCCACGACTTTATATTAAAAAATTCATGCAAACCATAAAAACATTTATCTGTCAATAATTTATTTGGACTAGTTTTAAATTTTCACTGTGGCATATTTTTAAAAAAATCAGGTAAATAGTTGTAAATTTTATTGTCAATATTTAAATATGAATTATAAAACGTGGTTGATTAATAGGAAACCACTCTTACATTTCATTAAATATATTATCACATTTTATTTTTAATTCAATCACATCAGCACCACAATATTTGTATCGTCAGCATAAAAAGTAAGCGAACCTGAGACATTATTCGGTAGATCATTTATGTAAATATCAAACAACAAATGGGCTTAAGACGGATTCGCGAGAAACGCCCATATCGTTAGAAGCCATATGAAAGATATTACTTTGATTACTTAAGTAAGAAATGAAAATTTTATAAGCAAGACCCCTAATCCCGTAGTGATGTAATTTGCTCAACAATATATCAGGATCAATCCAATTATAAGCTCTGGATAGATTATAATTAACACACGCTACCAGTATATTGTTATTCAAGCTTCTTAGTATTGTTTCTGAGATATTAGTCAATGCTGTTTGTGTTGATTGGCAGTCATAAACCCATGCTGCTAGTCTGTTACAAGGTCGTTGTCATACAAATAATTAAACAATCGCGATCTTGGAATGTTTTTAAATATTTTAGAAATGTTGGAACGAAGAGTAGTTTTCACAGAAATATTTATTATTCTTCTTATACAGAGGAAACATCAAAAAACGGTATATACGTTTCATCACCAGTTACAATTTTAGAAATAATTTGATAATCTTCAGGATTCAACATATCTAAATTTTGTTGGTAAATTCTAGCACGTTCTGCTCTTTGTAAATCTGTCAGATGATGGAGGTGCAAACCGAGTTACAACCTTTTTCAAATGTAAATGTTCGTGCAATATTGATCTCACTTGCGAGGATTCAATCTTCAGATACACGCATAATTACTTCGGAATATAGATTAGTACAAACATTTTTGTCATCCTATTATATAGCTACTATGTATATGAAACGATTGCTATAATGCCCACTAGAGTGTATCGAGTCCGAACATATACCGAATCTTATCTTTGTATTCCTTAATTAGTATTGTGACAAAAGGTATACAGTCCTTCTTTATAGTTTAATTAAATATAATTCCCATTTCTGGAATATCATTTATTCAGGTTGAATAAACAATGATGGATTCATTCATGTTTATATGATCACGAAGTGAAATTAAAAGACCTATATTGCATTTTTAAAAGAATTTTGTCATGTACGCTTAAATGCTTGTAATTTTACTGATATCGAATAGATTAAATATAGTGTATACCTAAGTTGTTCTTTTGAATGTAATTCTTCATTCATCGATCTTCATTTCTTAGATATGCAATTATTTTGCCTACACCGAATAAGCTCCATATCGGAGAGATGTGTTGTAGATACACAATATCTTTAAGTACATTTTTGCAATTTCAGGAAATTATTATCAAAATGGTTTAGCTTTAGATAATATAGAAAAACGCTAAACATAATCTCTACCCAAACACAAGTTTATTATATTTATCTAACAGATTACGGCAGAAAATACTAACCCTCAAATCGCTCTTATCACTTAATCGCAATGTAACTTCCTGGAATAACCATATTGTGATGTCATGTAATGCTATTTCTCTCAAACACATTACAGACATATGTAATGTCAAAATTCTCATAATACTGGATTTATTCCACGAATCCGATTTTTAACTAAATAACAAGTCCTTTGCAGATTCAGTTGGTCGCAAATCGATTGGTGAATACCCACAAAAACATACTGTTTTGCACCATTAAACTGTGACTGGAAATGCACAGTAAACTGATTATACATCCAGTGTATTTGTATTAGGATAGTACGCAAATCACATTTAGTGTTTCGCTTACTTATCGAGTGTTGTGATATTAGTATTACAATTGGGTATAATTATGTATAACAGTAGGTAAATATGAAGTCCGTACAGTGCTGTAAAATTTTGCTGCAAAGGCATAAAAGCTCTAAAATTGACAGTAACAATATAATCTATAACCAGATATGGGACATTTGTAATATATGTAAGTATAGGTGTTTTATTGAAAATATTTTGTTGTATATTGACGAAGTCTTAGTTCACTCAATTGGAATACCTGTATAGTATAATATCTCTGAGTCTTTAGTCTTAAAGTAGTACATGTAAGGTAACTTTAATTAATATATCCTACACTCAACATGAATAGTCTTCAAGATGATACTCAGTTTTAAAAGGTAAAGAAATGGATTCAGGGAGTGCCTATAAATAATGTGACATTTCATAATAATTATTTCAAATCATGTCTTTAGTAATACTATAATAACACTTCAAAGTTATCAATTGTTATTAAAACTAGTCATTATTATATTACATTCAAAATTACTTTTGAAAAGCTTTAAGCTCTCATAAGATGATCTTTGTTCAAGTAAGTTATCAAATAACTCACTTAAAAAACTTGTTTTGGTCCTAGAAAATTGTCGATTTAAATATGTACGGTAGAATAGCCACAAACAAAACAAAAACAATTATCTTAGCCATTTTAAATAGCCCATAGTTTTATTTATGTGTTGTAGTGTATAGTGTATTTATGTGTATGTTATCTATACAAGGTGGATATTGTTCCATCTTAGTTATTCTATGTAAAGTCACCTTTCTTTTGTGGTGCAAATCGAGTTAAATTTATACTGGTAAAAAATAATGCGATTTAGTAAGCCAAAATTTCATTTGTCCGCAACGGTTTTGAAATTATAAATTTTTAAATACACACAAATTGTCATTGGAATACTACACTTTTACTCTGCCAGTAGTTTTAAGAACTTCGAAACTGTTGGAAATCAACAAACAAAATTTTAAATGATTTTATTGATTGTATTTAAATCGCGATTTATTAGATATTAGATATATCATCTTTTTAGGTGATAATACCCTTCTCCTAGATACAATATTCTCTGATAAAAATGTGTAAGATAGATAAGTAACGAATATATAATTTTCTCGCTTTACTACACAAAGATAAGGCAAGGCTGTTGTAAATTTTCGTTAGTTCACAATAACAATGCGGAAACCAGTGGTGTTTTTTTTAGGTCTGTCAGTTGTTGCTATTGTTATTGTAGTAGTAGCTGCACTAGTCGTTTACTTTACATATACCCTTGATACGTTCATACAACCGCCAACAACAGTACCACCGCCAACAACAGTACCACCGCCAACAACAGTACCACCGCCAACAACGCTACCACCGCCTTGTGATAGTCAAATTTTCTGTTATGGTGACTTCTTAAAGCACGCACAAATATGGACAGTAGATCGAGATTCAAAGGACTTGGTAGATTTAGCTATGACAGAAGACGAAGAAGTTATTGTACAGAAATTTGAAGATTTATTAAAAGGTAGGTAAAATACATGTAATCTTCGTGCATGTACCAAATAAATCAACCAAGAAAATTTAAATATCTTTATACCTTTCCAGATGTTGTTTTTGTCAATAACAAATAAGAACTGAATTGTATTTGTACGACTGTTATCTTTTAATTGTTTGTATTGTTTAATTATCAAAATATAGTTCACATCAAACTGTTTGCGCTTTATATTATACATATACAATTTGTAATCGTCTTGCAGAAACCTAATGCAATGAAAATATTGTAAAACATTTCAAATACATATGTATAGGGAACTAATCACAAAAGTATTCGAAACTATTAAAAGCTGAAACATTGAGCAAACGAACGAGTTGCTTTATTGTTCGTTCTTCTCTCTGCTAAACAATAATATGCAAAATAATACATTATTTACATTTACGTGAACATTATCGTAATCTGGCACATGCTACATATTTGCTAATTTCTAAGCGTTTACTTTACACCTTACAATCAGTAGTGCTATTATTATGATTTTAGTTTGGCTCAATTTGTTAGACTATAGTGTATATATGTATGTAGTGCATCCAAGTACCTCTCTCCTATTGTAAACGTCATACTGAAAAAAATTACACACAATAAGTTACTTGAATTGATATGGCACATGTTCTAAAATTAATTTCAGTTATTCAGGATGTTTCGTTTTCGCTGAACAAAGTACAACTTTGTTATTTTAAATAGAATATCCTATATTTATCTATGTTTTCATTTTTGTATTTCTCTCTAGATTTTATGTCGACTTGTCCAAATATTCCCTATACTTATCCCTAGCCATTTTCAAGTTATTTATAATTATTTGTAATTTTGCGAAATGTAGATGGTTTTTTAGAAACCCTATTTTCGATTTTATTTCCCTAACAAAGAGTTGTGTTTAAGAGTAGTTTATTTTATGCAAGATTACTTTCCTATAATTTTGTCAATTTAATGCACGACCATAATCTCGCAAACAAAGTTATTGTTACGAAAACACTTATATTATCCTGAATATTAATTTGCTTAACAATTGCAAAGTTTAGCGATAAGGATATGTATTTACAAAAAATATTCGTTAATAATATCCGCATTACGTGGTGCTTAGAAATGTCTACTGTACCTTTAAAAATAGAGCTAATCCAATGTTTCGCAAAGTTATCATCAAGTTCTGATAATTAGCAAATTCTGCAAAAAACTTTAATCTCAAACACAACTCTTAGCTATTAGTAATAGATATAAGATTTCGAAAAAGCACTTACATTTCGCAAAAATTATAAATAGTAATAAATAACGATTAAAGATAAGTATAGGAAATATTTAAACAAGTCGACATAAAATCTACACAGGAATCCAAAAATGAAGAAATATATACAGAATATTCTATTTAAAATAACAAAGCTGTACTCTGTTAGGCACAAATGAAACAGACTGTATAAGCGAGATTAATTTTAAAACATGTGCCATATCAATCCAACTAACTTGTCTCTAGTTTCAGTACAATATTCACAAAAGGAAATATGTTACTTGGACGCACTGGGCAGATACTCTGTACATGTAAAAGGACCTAAATTGTTCGTTGTATTTTAGAAGTTATCTGGACACACTGGCGTATGACGGCCACTGTTATTCACGAGAACGATATTAACAAGAAACAAACATAATAATTTTTATTGTATAATCAATTATTACGTTCGTTTTATGGCAAACATTTCGCAATAAAAATTACAATATGACCATAGATACTCATAATACGTAATACAATCTATGTTAGCTAGAGCTATCATAATACAGAAAGATAATAATATCATTATGTATGACGTTTTATAGCACATTATGGTCAAGATGGGATGGAATTGACAAGAGAAAAAATTATTTTTGATTTTGCGACAAAACCATTCCTTAAAAAAATATGCCGGTTATTGAATCAACTAGTATAACTAAAATAAATTACATTTGACATACTGTATGTTAACTAACTATGAAAACATGCTGCTTTAAGAGAGAAGTATGATTATCTTGCATTTCAGAGTTTATTGTTCATAGAAATAGTTCGATAAAGATTAGTTTAAATACAAAATCTCAAATGTAAATGGAGATGTTATGGTTATTTAAGCAAATAACACAGAACAACACATTTTCATTTATTTATTTTTTTTATGAATTATATACAAACTTATTTTGTTTTATTTTCCTAATAATTATTATAAAAACAAATATCTTCTATCACGTCTGATATTATAAACAAATGAAATTCATATTGATCATACAATACTAACACTAACTAAGTATATGCAATTCTGGGACGTATTTAGAAAGTCTTTCTTTTCACTTTTCTTTTATATTGGGATGAAGAACATTCCGAAATTAAAGTCCAACAGTAGTCAGCAAGCATCTCGCTATCCTGATGAAATCTTTCCCCATGCTCGTCACTAATATCGCCAAGATTCGGGGGAAAGAAGCTCAGGTGCGAATGCAAGAAATGTATTTTAAGACTAAGTAATTTTATCCTTATTTTTACTGGAAAACTCAAAGGTCTTTGTACAGCAAAAGTAGCAGTCTGTCGAATGATCCTTTTGTTCTCGCCAAATCATAAGCCTACCAAATGGCAGAGCTATGCTCTTACCTTTTATCCAGCTCCTCAAAGTAAGAGCACATCGTGCACAGACATTGCGAGGGTCCACAACTGGTCTTAATTTGTAATTTTTAATTTAAAATAAAGATTATACGATTTTTCTATTAACGGTGTAATATTTCGTCTATGCTGTTGAACAATGAATTCTCCGCATACATAACAAAAACTGTTAGGATTGTCTACACACCTACGGGACATTACGAATTCAAAAAACGTTTAACTAATGTTACTACCATACACTGAGTCAATTTGAATCGAATAACGTGTATGTAGGGTCGTATACATATAGGTACTCACATATTCACAGATCTATTAATTCCTTGATTTGATTGGTTCTAGAGAAAAAAACGAGAGTGGTTTAACAATTATGACATACAAATGAAGGCCAAACATGTGAAATCCTGTTCAGACATGCCCGTTAGTATGATAAAAACTTGATAGTTTCTTTTAATTTACTCATAAAAAATATCTTTAGATATACAGTACATTTAATACATACATATGTACTATCGCGAGCATTTTAAACGACTCAAACTGCCATAAAACGTATCTATTGTAGGCTTTCCTTACTTGGAGCAATATTCAGGTAAATATAACTGGGGAACTGTAATAAGCCGTATAGCCGCAGGCCGGAGGGTAGACACTATTTAAAAGAAATCTAAGCGAAAAGAATTATTATGAATATACTTGACATGAATATCATGTACTCAGCGAAGAGGTAGACCGTACTCAAGTTAATTGAATAAGAGAAAATGTCATCATTTTTCTCAGGGAAAATATTGATTTAATAACAATTATTGCAAAAATTATAAACTTACAGATTAGGACACGTAATTATGGAAAGAATTTAATATTATTTTATTAGTTTGTGGTCAATGTTCTAATTAAAACAGCCGATAATAGATAACGTATAGAAATATTATGTTATTAACGTCTTTCTACAAGAAGTCTCAAATTAAACAAGATATATACTTCTAATACTAAAATATCTATTATTTCTTAGCCTTTTGTGAAATTTTATTTAATATGTCGGTTTTAATTGAAATAGTACTTATTATGTACTGACATTAACAATACAAAATTTGATGAAGAAATATAGTTGTTTATAGATGTACTGTAATGATAATATTTGTCGGTGTTTGTTTTATCGGATTCTTAAGAACTTTAAACGTTTGTATAAATACGACAGTTATATTAATTTAATAAGAATTTAAAGCCAATAATAGTTATTTCTTAGAACAATTTGCACTACTGAAGTAAATTCAACACAATTTCCTAATGTAGAACTAATTGTCAACCGTTTTCAATTGTCTCGTTCAATAAAATGTTCCTAAATCAACTGATAATTACGTTAGATATATTTCGCCCTATTAAAAAATTAATATATATTCAGAAATAAATATATCTTTAAATTGATATTTAATTTTAATCATTTCTTAATGTTTTGCAAACATTGTTTTTCCTTCATCAGATTTCCTATAATTACAATTGTAATATTATATATAAAAATATATTTTAAACTTGCACTGCGTATGAATTTTCTAGACATAATATCAAACAGAGCGAATTTCGTCAATAAATACGAATCATATTATAATCATGTAGGATGTAATACAATCTTCATAGGATATATAATTTATTGCGAATCTTTCTACCTGCTTGTTATCGACCCCTAATTACAGTCGCCCAGTGCTACTTCTCAAATGTTTCGAGTAGCTGTATACGGCCATAACGCTTGAAGTTTGAGTCGTTTAAAATGCTCGCGATAGTACATATAAAAAACATTTATCAGAAACCTGACGTGATAGCCAATTTTTGAAAATATTTTCAGAATTACATCAAAAATATCAGGTTCGGCTTACAAAAATTTACAGTAATAACTAGTGTAATAATTCATTTATAACTATATTTCTTAAATCCGAAAAGAGAATTAAATTCAACCCCCACTTTATTGAAAATGTTGATTAGACTATAGTTATCCTCAAATTAGTTTATTTTAAAAACTACAGCGTTCAGATGATAATTGAAGAATTTACCGTGTTCCTTGCAAAGATAGTGCCGTAGTTGCTCTAAACAAAGTAGCGGTTATGATAATAGATAGTAGTAACAATGACGATGAAAACAAAAGACAATATGTATTAATAGATGAGAAACAGATCGTGTTAAATGTTTATAAAGGTGTGGAAATATAAAAACTTACAAATTCATTGTAATGAATAATTCATATCATTTCAATTTTTATAGTTGTATTAAATCATTATATCCTTCATTATTATTTGTGAATATAATGAAAATTCGACATATCAATGAATTCTTTGTTTTTTAGATAATTTTGTTGATAGGCATGGCAATTTATATTTATATTATTAGTAATTTGACTCATATTAAATGTCAATTTCTTCCACTGAAGAAGTTATTTAACGAAAACATATTATTATATGTTATGGAATAAATTGGTATTTAATTATTTATTGTTTTATTGACCTACAAGTGGAAATAAATCAGGAATTAAAAGATTGTAAAGATTGTAATCAAAAATATATTGCGCAAACCAGGAGGGCAGTCTCAACTAGATTTAAAGAGCACATGACTAATCTTAGATTTAATAGAATTGACAAGTCAAGCGTTGCCCAACACATTTTTGTAACATGTCACCACATCGATCATACGAATGTTGTACTGAGAATAAAAGTGGTAATGACATATAAAAAATTAATTCGTGCATGTAAAAACTACAGTTACCTACAACACAGATAACCTGAACATGTATAACAAATAAATCGATGTTTCTAACTCAAAGTAGTTATCACTAATAGTATTTGTAATAAATAAACCTGAATTCAAATATCTTCTTTATTTGTGCTAAATATTTTTGTCATGAAATAATAAAACGTATACTTACGATAAGTTGCTCTGTTATTTGTCTTAGGCTATGTGAACTCAGAAAACAGCTTTTAACTATGATAAATATACAGTGTTACTGTAATTGTGATAAAAAATATTTAATATTTATGTGTCAGATAAACAGTTAATTGATCCATTTTTCTCAGTGTAAATTAATTAGACAAATAAACTATTGTAAGTTTCTTAATGTTTTCGAAAGTTTAGAAATATACAAAAATAAGTCATGTGTAATGAACGGTGACAACGGCCCTATCCCGCATTCGTCATTGTTTTCATTAATCGGAAATTAATTATGCGTATGAGATTCACCGTGCACAACATTTAGGTTCTGTTATTTGCAGGTTTGTGTTAATTTAGTTTTATTATTGCCTTGACAATGACAGTTTTGCTATCGAAACGCGTCGGTGTTTAGTTAAAAGTTTTTGGTGTTTAGTGGGTTGAAGTGTTTTACTTCTGCACCAAGAGATCCAGTGAAGAACTTCAGATTGTATGAAGACTCGCATGTTTGAAGTTGTTTTGAATAAAGGATCTAATTGTCACCACTAAGTTTAAAAACAATTATAATTTTTTATGTATTTTTTTTTATTTATTAATTTTGTGTTAATGGACCTATAGAAATTACGCTGTTTTGGGTTACCATTATTGTAAATATTCTCTGTATAAAATGTAATACATTTTTTTGTATTAGTTTTTCTTGCATTTGTATTTCTTTGTAGTTCAGCATTACCCTTGAAGCATAATTTGCCGATGATTGAAATATTCTGTTACTTACACTATAGAAATTTTGCTGAGTGTAAAATGTATCCAATTCATATTTTGAAATACGTAAATTCAAAGTACTCCAGGATTAAGATACCACATCAGTAGAGGTGTTCGTCATAATAATAATTGTTTGATATCGATGATGCTATCAGTCTACATGATGATTGATATGGTAAACCTGTATTGCGTCAAGTAGAATTCCAGTAACAATAGGCAGGATAATGTAACTGTAAAGATACAATCTGATACAATTTTATTAATGACAAACATGCTATTATACAAGACGTCCGTAAAGTGTCGCACAATTTCATTTTTAGTTAAACAAATAATTTTTATGGAAATTTCCAGGATACGAGAGAAATAGAAAAACATTATCTAATCCGTAAGTGATGAAGCGCTGTTAATTGTATCTCAGCAGAAACTGCTAGTTCTGAACTTTACTGGTCCGTTTGGGATTGCTGCCATAATCATCCATACATTTGCCTAGCTGGCTACCACTTCCACCAATCAGTTATTATTTAAATCCTTTTAAACTTCATCCACTAATATACAACTGAATTTTATTCTTATGCCAACAAGTTTTAATCATTCTTACAAGTTATTTTGTGTAAAAATTAGATTGTTTAAAATTTTCCAGCAATAATTGAAACTAGAGCCTTAAATCAGAAAATTTCGCCCGTAAATCTTCACCAAACTGTGCCAAAAGATTAAATGAGTTTCGCATATTTACATTCGTTTTTTTTCTAAAGTTTGACGTAGCATTACTATTCAAAGTTTAATATTAACAAATGAACAAATTTAGCTAAAAAACAATAATATACAATTATTAACATAGCGCAGCACTAATATATACATACAGTGAAGGAAGAAAGTCATCATAGAGGTAAAAAAATCGCTTGTTTGACAAATAAAAGACAAAAAACGATTTCTTTCGCCACAAATCGATCATTACCGACAAGAACAGCTTAAATGTGGAATATTTCTCTAATAAGTTAATTATAAACAAAGTTACAAGCATTGAAGTACGCATGTAAAAATTTACCTGTCCTTTGTGGTGAAAATTGAATTAAATTTATATCACCAAAAGAAAGAGTACGATTTGATAATCCAAAATCTCAATTGATTATCTACAATGGTTTCAAAGTTATGAATTTTTTACTTTACAAAATAGAGGCGAAAATCGCATGCGAGCCCTCTGTTCACGCGATTCTCTCGCTAAGAGTATTGGATTGGTAGAGTATACTAATGGGTCTGGGTAATCACTAGTAAGGAAAGCTGCTAGAAAACATGAGCAATGTTTCTGCAATACAATACAAGAAAATACGAAACTGCAGGAAGTGATAAAAGCTATTCACAGTATCACACCTTATCAATATGAATTAATGCAGTTACTACAGCTAAAGAAAGTTTAACGAAATATTGAATATAATATGCTTCACATAAGTATTTTTATTTAATTCCTGGTGAAAGAAATAGCAAAAATCATAAAGTGGCTGTAATGCATACACGCATCTGTAAAAACTGCAATACGTATTATGAGTATATGTAATTTTAATTTAATATGTTGTATAGACATATGAATAGAAAGTTATATCAGTTTCTCTTTTTCCAGTTTATAGTTTTATTGTACATAAACGTTAGGATCATTTATTGCAACGGCGCCATTATCAACAACTGCAATTTTAATTTGTTCGAATTGTTTCAAGTAGTATGTGGGATAGAATACATATCAAATTATTATGGTTGCCAAAGACAAGTCAGATTAGTTGATTGATATCAGAATAACAGGTAATAAGGTGATAAAATTTTATTGATGGCAAATATTCCATCGCAGATATTTACCTATCTAAACTATGTTATAAAAATTACATTGGAAACATCACTTAAACCAGATAATCGTAATTAAAGATTATTGGCCAATTCGTCAGTTGTGTCTTTAAATCATGCTCCAAATTCCACATGGATAATTTTAAATATGAGACTATATAATATGTACTTCTTATTCTAAGAATTACAATAGCTTAGAACTTAGCATTATTCGATCTGTTAATTCTTTTCAACGTAGAAAATAGGAGATTTTTAGATTTTTCGTCAGTAGTATCTCACATTCACGAAATAAGAATAATAAAGTACGTACAGTAATAATAGTACTCAAAATTTTAAACATATACAACATACATATATCTAATATTACTCTTGAAAATGGAAGTAATTTTAGAAATCTTGGAAATATCCGAATAAATACTAGCAATAAGTGACATAGAAAAATAATTCACGGATTCTTTAAGACGACTAACGAAATAATTGTCCAAATTGCATGAGAAACCGATAGACTGGACTACTAGACTTATACAAATACAGCCGTTGTTGTTTGAATATATGACTTAATTATGTATGTGAGCGGGGTTGGACATTTTCGCTTATGCCATTTGTGCTTCCCGGGTACACATCGATACAGACACCTGTAAAACATGCTTCTACGAGAGCTTACTGAAAAGGCACTACACTCTCTAAATTCCACTTAAAAGTTTATGTTATTATATACATTGACGTGACATTTTCTCTTTATTCGTTAGTATTTAATGCATAAATTCATAAATTAATATTTTCGTAAATTTCTGAAAACGTAGGTAGTTCTATAAATGTGAGTTTAACAAAATCAAGTTTAAACATATACAATTATATATATGATTAAACCCGGCTTTATGTTAAGCCACACTTAAAACGCACAATGCAAATAAAACTTGGTAGGTTATTATATCAGGTAACAGTATCGCCAAAAATAAAAACTTACAAATAATCATATTTATTTCAATTAACCTTCTTTTTTATGTATGGTGGGTGCTTAGTTACAGTGACTCCGTAGACTGTATCGCTTGTGTGGCTACCCCTGCAACTCTCGCAGTGTAGTTTTTGTGTGTGTATAATTGTGTTTAAAGGCTTTGTGACAGCATCAGACGGCTGTTAATGCGCTGTTAATCATTTTGCTTCCAACAGCGAATGGCAGGTCGATCGGATTTCAATTATCCGAGAAAAATGTCACCGTCTTTCCGGAGAATTGAAACCCGGCTCCTATCGTTTCGCCACAACTATAGTCAGCCGCGTAACCACTGCGACTATCGATCCGTTAATCCGTTAGTTTGCTGCTTCCGTTCTCGAGATATTAGCGTTTCTTTTTGGCGGTGCCGTTGATATGCCAGCACCCCTACCAAAAAAATCAAAATCTGTTCGTGCCAAAATGTTGCTGTAGGTTTGTAGTATTTTGTGCTGCAAACCGCAAGTTTTGTGTTGCTTCCGTTTTAGAGATATTTCATTTTTTTTTTCTAAAACACTGTTTCTATGAGAATTTTATATATCGGAAGTAACAACCGAAAACGGATTTTACAATAAGCCAAAGTTTTCTGCTACAGCCACTGAGTTTTGTGCCATTGGAAGCAAATTTTGTGCTGGCCCCGTTTCCTCACAAAAATGTTTGAATTTGTCATGTCTACAGCGCTCCATACCCTACATGTGCTTTGATCACTACAATATATCATACAGAACGTTCCTCGAGTGTGCCAAATATCAAAATTTAAAATGTGTTCTATTAATAATTAATTAATAATGAGTCCTTCATAGTGACTCTGTTACTATGTGGCATATGTGTGTATTTTTGACTTGAAGCTCTACTGTTGGTGGAAAATTTGAAATAGGCAATTCTTGCTTGCGAAGTATTTTTTTAATGTTTAATAAACAAACGCAATACTAAGATTAAATTATAGACTACTGATCAAAGAATCAATGATTTAAGTAACGTATTTAATAATAGAATCTCATTTTATCTTTGAATCATTTCTTATAATAATCCATAGATATTTTTTCTTTATCTCATACTCTTATAAACTTTAGTGGACAAATCTGGAAATAGTTTATTTTCGAAAACAAAAATATGTTTTTAAACGCCTGGTTTAAGTCACTTATTATACGTCCACTAAATGAATATTAATATCGAAAATGATATTTAGTTTATGATCATTCTTAATAAAAACTATCGTAAGTAAAAACGGCTTATTTCAAATTTCCTACCAATATGTGATAGTAGCGCATTAAAAGGCGCTTCCATTAACTATGTCTGCTATAAGTCCAAAACAGACATACCTACATAAGACGTTGTAAAACGATGTCTTATAAACGTTGACATTTGTAACATCCGATGTCTACACTCTACTATCTTATGGACGTTTGCTAAGCGTAAACAGACATCTATAAGACGTCCAGAATATCGGACTCAGACATCTTATGGATGTCTAGAAGATGTCTTTGTGCCGCCTGAGCATTCTTGCCACTTTTTTGTAGTGAACATAACAAAAGTTTAGCTATTGATTAAAATCAATTTGTTCTAGTTCCTGAAACAACTGGTAATGATATGAATGTAATTTCTTTTTTATTACTAATGCACCACACAGATCAGTCAATGTGTGTTCAATAATACGCATGAAAATACTATATCTTTTTAATATTTTGTTTTCTGTCAGGTTTTGGAAATTCGTATGCGTAAATCCGAAACTCAAAGAATGCCATATTAAGTAATTATTGATCTTATGAAATCCTCATTTTATTTAAATACATGAATTACTTATTTTCAGCACGATTATATTTGAAAATATTAAGTGTTAATATGAAGTTACTTTAGAATTTGTAAATATGCAGTATATTAAAGTACAGTTGGACACACCTCCAAAGATATCTGTACACATCTGTACATCTACAAACACGTTCAAAAATTTAGTTTAATTGTTGAGCAACAGAAAAGAAACGTTCTTGTGTGAAAAACGAAAATTATACGCAATGGTATATCGGAATCGGTGTAACTGTAAAACTCTTAGAAAATCAAAAATTATTTGAATTTGTGAATTTTCGAGTAGAGTGTTCTATACGTCTTTATTTCTTGAAAATTAACCCAAAATTTTTAAAATTTAATAAAGTTGAGACTGTTATATTAAAATACCGTTATTGTATGTAACAGTCTGCCTTATTACAAATGGTCTTAAAATATAAAATAAATATAATCTTACAACATCTATAGAAACTTACTCTCTCTACCTTTCCCTGAGCTCCGAGACCCTGGGGCGGCTATATGTTGATATGTTAAAATAGTTAGGTAGTTACTTCACACTCTTGTTTATTTATACTTGAAGCAAGTGAGATAAAAACGTAACATTAATCAAATATCGTAAAACATATAAGTATGTGTATTTAAAGCTTATACATTTTATTTTATTATCTAGACAATTTCAATTCTGTGGTCTATTTTATTGACACTATTAGATCTTACACAAATAATTTCATACATGAATAATAAACATTAAATAAAAATATGCAAAGTATGGTACCTAATGATATTTCACATAAGTTTACTGAATGTAAAACACGAAAAAATTCATTTAGTGAATAATAGCGTCCAGATTCTAACCAATGCTTTCGAGTATTCTTAAATTTCTTTTGATTAAAGACTTTCCAGTTGTTTGGAAGCTGGTTATAAATTTTAAGACCAAGTATATCTGGACTGTTCGAAGTTAATTTTAAATTATGCTTCGCCAAATGAATTTCATAATTTCTGATAATATTAGAATGAGTATACTATTATTTTCATTTGTGAGTCTATTTTTACTTTTATGAACATAGTAATTAGATTCTAAAATATATATTGTGTGTCAATATTTTCAGAGAAACAAAATGTTCACCGCATGATGATATACGAGGGAGCGTTTTTATATTCGCTGAATGAGCGGGTTGTAGGGGGGTGATTAGGCGCATTGGGGGCGTGGCCTGTGCAGCGACTCGTAATTAGTATAAATACGAAGTTTCATTGTTATTAGTTATTAGACAGTTAGTCTTTGAACTATCGTCAACCAAGTAACATAATCAGAAGTGAAAAGTGAAATATGGAAAAAATCGAATATCGTGCCGTTATAAAGTTCCTTACCAGGCAAGGAAAATCAGTCGCGACCATAATGAATGAGATGTCATTGGTTTACAGTGACTCTTGTCCAGGAAAAACCATAGTGTACAAGTGGCATAGTTTATTTAAACAAGGAAGGGAATCCCTTGAAGACGACCCGAGGCCGGGCAGGAGCATTGAGGTGACCACGCCAGCACTTATCCAAAAAGTTGAAGAAATTGTACTCGAAGATGCTCGACTAAAGAAGAAACAACTCGCAGAAATGGTTGGAGTATCCGATACAACAATTTTTAAAATCCTACACGATCATCTCGGCATGTCTAGGGTCAGCGCAAGATGGGTGCCGAGAATGCTCACGCCGCCGCAAAAACAACAGCGCGTAGAGTGTTCGCGTGCATTTTTGGACCTCTGTAATGAAGACAAGGATGGGTGTATTGAGTCGATTTGTTACTGGAGACGAAACTTGGGTTCATCATTATGAACCTGAGTCCAAACAAGACTCCATGCAGTGGCATAAAAAGGGCACAGCACCTCCCAAGAAATTTAAAGTGTCACAATCAGCTGGGAAACTCATAGCAACGATATTTTGGAACTCGGAAGGAATATTGTTGATTGATTATAAAGATAAAGGTGTTTCTATAACCGGAGAATATTACGCTTCAATATTAGAGCGACTAAAAGAAGCCATTAAAGAGAAAAGACGGGGAAAATTGACGAAAGGTGTGCTGCTTTTGCACGACAACGAGCCGCGTTGCGTTAGCTGCCCTGCATAAGGTGGGCTTCGAAATTGTGAATCACCCACCCTACAGCCCAGACCTGGCCCCGAGTGATTATTACCTGTTTCCGAAAATGAAAAAAGAGCTGCGGGGTAAAAAATTTACTGCCGATGATGAAGTCAAGGAGGCAGTTTCGGCGTATTTTGCAGATAAAGAGAAATCATTTTTTTATGAGGGTATAAATAAATTAATTGAAAGATGTGAAAAATGTATCCGTCTTGCAGGTGAATATATTGAAAAAGAAAAATAATTTGGTTTTTTCATTTCCACCCTCTATCCCCCATTCCGCGAATATAAAAACGCTCCCTCGTATAACTTACACTTAGCATAGCTCTGATAGCACTTTTTTATTTAATAAATACTTCAACAGCTTATGAGGAAATTCCCCACAGAAGTATTCCATATAATAGTTGAGATTGAAATTCAGAAAAGTAAACAATTACCTAAGGTGTTAATATAGAACTTTTTAAATGTCCAATTTTAAACAACACTTTATTTAATTTAGATGTTAAGACTAAGCAGTGTTCGTCCCACTTTAAGTTGAAAGTAAATGTGATGCCCAGCAATTTGTCCGTCCTTGTATTCGAAATTACATTGTTCATTATATGAATGATGGATATGATGGATATGAATTCATTTTATTTTGAGTTGTGTGAAATAGTATGAATTTAGTTTTGTTGAAATTCAAAGTAATAACTGTTTATTGCTCGTATAGAAACATTAAATTATATATATACAAACAGAGCAAGATTAGACTTTTTAATTGTTAAAACAAGGGTCCAGTTGGGGTTCTGCTGGAAAAGATTTAACACAAGCCTTTTGGAAACTCCTGGTGGAATCCCAAAATATTTACCCGTACGATAATCTAACAGAGTATTACAGAATCTAATGAATTCTGATCTTATATATATTCCATAGAAATACCAATTTACTTCCTTGCATAGATTCTCAACTTGGCTTTCCTACTTTAATATATTGTCGAGTAATACTCCTAAAAATGGGACCGTATGCACTAATTCGATACTTACATTGTCTTCAATTAGTTCGTTTCTTTGTGGAAAAGTGATTCAAATTAGTTTTGTTTTCAAAATTTAATTGTAGATTACTCATGTTACACCGTTTAATCATCCTCCGCACCTCAGCTAGCGAATTACCTATAATTACAATAGTAGTATGGTCTACATACTGGTATAACTCTTGAAAATTCAAGTAGTTAGTGAGGCAGCTGACATAAATAACAGCTAACAAAGGGCCCAAAATGAAACTCTGAGGAATACCTATTACTATCGCTGATGTAGGAGAATATACTGGTGTTTTTGTGTTACAGCTTGTGTTGTAGGAACGCAAACACATTGCATTCTGCGAGTTAAGTGCGATTCAACCAATTGTAGACAGATATCGCAAACCGCGATTTTATATAATGTTTTATAAAGAATTTGGTGATCTATGGTCTCAAATGCCTTATTAAAATCAAAAGAAATGCCACAAGCTTTCTTTTTTTATCTAACGATGACAATATATTCCACTGCTTTATCGGATATATGTAGGTAGGGATAATTTTGGATTTTAACATTTCGGAAAAAACACTCTCTTGCATCGCATAGTTAGCGATGTTTTTAACGGTTACGCAATAAATGTGTTTGACTTTTTCATTAAATTCATCAGAGCATCACCTATTTATGAAGGTGATTTTAGGAGACTCGAAATATACACTTTTAGAGTTTTGATTTATATTATTAGCTGCTCTGTTTTCCTGTTCAGTGGGCAAGTGTACAAGGATAAATTGCTCGACGAATATTGAGGCTACCTCAACAGGGTCAACAACTTTTTATTAGTTAATAACATTTCTTCGTTTTTGTTTACAAAATTTACCATATTCCAAATTACTAAATTCCACATTTTCTTTGATTTGCTTGAAAACCTTATTCTCTCGATATCGTGCTTTTTTTATAATCATTAATTAAAATCATGACTTCGCATTTTCTTTCCCGAAAAATATCTAAGATATTTTCATTGTTCGTTATTTTATCTAAATAATACAATTGTGTTACCTTATTCGTTTTTATGTATGGTGGCTTCTAGCTGCAGTGACTTCTTAAACTGTATCGCTTGTACGACTACCATCGCAACTCTCGCCGTGTAGTTTTGTGTGTGTGTATAATTGTATTTATTACAATGCCACGCTGTTAATCACTTTGCTCCCAATAGCAAATTGTAGATCGATCGGAATTCAATTCTTCAAGAAAAATGTTAAATGTCAAATCGTTTCGTCACAACGATAGACAGTCGCCTAACCACTGCAGCTATCAACCCATTTAAATACTCCTAGTTAAATACTCTATTTCTCTAGAGACCCAATTCAAATAATTATAATATTTGTAATAGAATCTTCTTCTGGGTTTCGTCGTGTAGTCGCAATTCCAATCGACGTTTCGCTGTCCATGCTGCCAGCTCTTCAGGATCTGCTATCAAACTGATTCTCTCCGTTGTTGCTGCGATCTTGGATTACCTACTCATACGACGGATCTCGTGAAACTATGCCTGTCTACAACGTACTTTATATGGGATGGCAGTTACTATGAACAGAAGAACGGCACAGCAATGGAGAGTCCACTATAACCAGTGATAGCCAACTTATTTATGGAGGCACTCCAAAAAGAAGCTATGGCTAGCAATGAGCGGAAATCGAATACTTTCGTGATTTGGCCACATGGAAAGGAAAAACTACAAGAATTCTTCGAACACATCAACAGACAACACCCGTCTATAAAGTTCACCATGGAATTAGGAGAAGAAAGAAGACTACCGTTCCTAGACGTAATGGTGTATCGTACACACTCTGGCAAACTACAACATGGAGTTTACAGGAAGAAAACCCACATCGACAGATAGCTACATTCATCGTCCAATCATCATCCTAAACAGAAGAGATCTCTTATAAAAACCTGAATGCACAGAGGATGTACGATCAACAACGCTGAACATTTGGAGAGCCTTGAGGAAGCTTCTAAACTTCCTTAGCGAAGCCTGTTTCAGCAGAAACAGAACCAGCCATCTGCCGCCGTACGTCTCCGGAGTAACTGAGAAGATAGGAAGAATATTGACGAAGAAGAACATAAAAGTATGCTTCAGTACTGCTACCCCCTTCAACACAATTTCTTAGAAAGTAAAGACAAATTATCACGTACTAAAGGCGAAGGCGTTTACAAGTTAATGTGCGAGTGCGGGAAGAACTATGTTGAACAAACAGGAAGACCGATTGAACAACGGGATACGCGAGGAAAAAGAATTGGACAATTAGCGGTTGAAGAACATGTTCACCAGCACGAACATAAAGTAAACTTTCAAGAGCCTGCAGTATTAGCTATTACAAAGAACTGCCACCGTAGAATTATTAAGGAAACCATCGAGATAGAAAAATACCCTAATTTCAACCGTGAAGAGGGCTATAGACTCAGCAACACGTGGAAGAATCCGTACGAAAATCCGTCACGACGAGTGGAGCGAAACGGTCACGCACCGACAACGCAGAGAATCAATCTAATAGCAGGTTTTAAAGAAGCTGGTAGAATGGACAGCGAAACGTCAATTAGAATTGCGGTTACACGGCGAAATCCGGAAGAAGATTTTTTTACAAGTGATCATCATTGAAATTTTTATTAAAATCACCCTAAGGGAACACATATTTGTTATCAGAGCATACTATATCTAAAGCATTCGACAAAGAATCCGCGAATGTTTCAACATTGCTATCTAGAGACCTGTACACACAGGCGATTAAAAAATGTTTGTTTCGAATCTCAAATTTTGGGCTGCAAAAGTCAAAATGTTTCTCGATTGAATTTATGTTGCCTCTTACGTCATTCACCACAAGATCATTAGGTATGTGCTTATATGACTGTTTCCCCACATCTTCTCATAGACGCGGAAAACTCGTTTACATTTGAGTTCCTAGAATTGGGCCGGACAGGAAAGACATTAAAATTAGATAATTTTTTTTTAATTCTTACTACGAAGACACTATTATCTTCGTTTGTATAATAATTACATTTTATACTATATTATAGGTCTTTCAGCCACTATTATAATTTTGTATAATTAATTTAGTAAAGATAAGTCATTGTATATTATTGATCTAGTAATATTCTTTTAGGTGATCTTACAGACGCCAACATAATTGATTTTGTAAATACCAATTTTATCCAAGACTATGGTGTAGAAGATTGGATTCCTCCTGATTTCAAAGAAAATCCCACTTTTCTATCGAATATTCAAAATGACGAAGTGCGCGAATTCGCAACCGCAGTAGTTGGAAAGTGGAATTTACTGGGCAGGAAAGTAAAGGACGTCGTAATAGAGCATCCTTCTCGATATTCCTTAATTCCTGTCTCCAACGGTTTCATAGTACCGGGTGGTAGATTTCGCGAATACTATTACTGGGACAGTTATTGGTCCATTGAAGGCTTACTTATAAGTGAAATGACCGCCACTGTTCGAGGAATGATAGACAATTTTCTAGATATTGTGGATAGATATGGTCACATTCCTAATGGCGGGAGAGTTTACTATCTTGAACGATCACAACCACCATTATTAAATTTTATGGCTAAACTTTATTATGATTATACGAATGATGTCGACTGGTTGCAAGAACATATTAGTATGTTGGAAACTGAACTTGAGTTTTGGATGGGTAGACTAATAGAAATCACAGTTGAGGACAAAACCTATTACGCCGCTACCTACAATGCACAAAGCTTTGGACCCCGACCTGAGTCGTATAGGGAAGATTACGAACTAGCTCAATCAAGTAGATTTAAAGACGATCCAGATCCGTTATATATTGAACTGAAATCAGCAGCAGAAAGTGGATGGGATTTTTCGTCCAGGTAAATAACAATTAAATTAGTTCTTATTAAGGTATTGAATTTAGTATTTTTTATTATATACAATTATATACTGTCTATATCCGCTTTACATTCATTAAACTAAGAGAAAAAACGTTTGAATTTATTTCTATGACTTCAAAAAAAGCCGCTATTCATTTTCGGTAGAAACAGTTTAGAGAGTCGACACTCCTATAGATACCTTAAGTTTGAAGTTTTGAATTTGGTTGATTGTGATTTTTCATATAAACATGACAAGTAGATTTGTGATTGTCGTAAAATTTTGATGTTTGTCGATGTTTTAGAAAAACTTAAAAGAAAAGTTTATTTTCCACAATTATGCTAAACATTTATAAACACGACTTTTAACATTTTTCATGTATGCCTAAATAAAGATTTAACTATATAATTAACAATTTTTGACATAAATGGGTACCTATTTCTTTCTTGGCGTCAATTTTTATAAAGAAGTTGGATAGTTCAAGATTTCAATGGATCAAATTGTAAACATAACTTTTGTAGGTGTTAATTTACAAGTATTAACTAGTAAGTAATACTTGTGCTTCACAGAAAATTGTCCAGATTTCATTATTTCCCTGTTGCACTGTTCAATTGTGCGTATTAAAAGAAATGTTAAAATTAACTCCACGCTATCTTTTGTTTAGTGCAATTTTAATATCGTTAGAATTTTAGGGGAGGTCAATGTGTGTCTTAGAGAATACGTACTAATAAGAACTGTCTATTTCTACCTTAGTTTCCTCTACGTCGAACTACATATTTTCCTTAATACAAAACTCTACAAAAACAAAACATGTGCATAACAAAGATGTATTTCTTTAAATGAAAAAGCCTTTATATGCATACTAAAAGTATTACGTTTCTTTCGTATTTTCAATGAAAATTCTCTTAAACAACCTTTCTAAAGATCTAAAGTTGTCCAGAATATTCTATAAAAAGCAATTCCTTTGTTTGTCAAATGCGAGTGCCAGTATACAGTAAATATTATTTTCAGCAGTTTTGTTTTCCTCATAATTGCCTAAGATAAACAGTTATACATTTTAAAACGGATAGATAGCCGCAGTGGTTATGCGACTACTCACTGATGTGCGAGATCGCTGGGTTAGGTATTCATTTTTCGGAGAGAACAGTAACATTTTTCTCGGAGAATGGAGCCTTACACTCAACTAATTAAAAAAATATAAGGACAGTTTCTTGTTGACTTAGACGTGCTTACTCCATAAAACAAATAAAAGGTATTATTTCGCATCATTTATTTTGTAATATTAAGTTACATTTAAGTAATAATTCAAATAACGAAAAAACGCTACTCTGATGATGCCAGTGGTGTCTGTTTGACGGAAGGGTTTGCAAGATACTGCATAGCATATTTTTGAAAGGTTGTTTACATGATTTACGTCAAGTTTGTGTTCAACTTAACTTACAAGGAAGTGTGCGAAGTGTTACACGTCGATTTCAATAAGACTGCGTCAGTTTGTAGACCCCACGGAGTGTTGCTCAACGGCGCCCTCCGTTGCTGCAGAGATGCTTATCTAGCGGCGTAACCCGCCCTTGAAAATCACCCCAAATTTTGTTTTGCGAAAATAAGTAATGTTTAAACGGTTAAAGATAGAAAAAACGTTTCAATGGCAGTCACCATTTACGGAGCTCTTTCGATTGGTGTGAGTATTCATGTAGAGGGCGTTACAATTAAGACGCAACAGCGTATGTTACGCTTATTTGTTCGAATTGCGGGAAATGATGACTGTATTTGTTGTCAAAGACTGTATACAAAAGTGGTTTCGATAACTGTACAGGATGTTCACAAAATATAAAATTTTTAATACTTGCTTATTTTAACGAGATACGCTGGATATCGCTACGGAGTTGCATTGTGCAAACTAGTGTGAATTCACATCGGGCACGACATGTCTGTTTATGATAATTATAAAATAAACAAAATAAAAAGTAACACGTTATATTGACCATTTACTTTACTGATATAAGTCACAAACAGGCTATTTGCTACTGCTGATTAATAAAATAAAAGACAGTACAGAAACTATATGCAGACATGTTATAATTCATAGTGATAATGCAGTGTGCACATCTTATAAAAGCAGGTTGTCCACATATTGAACATGAGGGTAGAATTCCGTGATCATCGAACAAAAACGCGTATGTTACTGGATGATCAAATTTGTCTGGTCTGGTTACTATATACCCGTTTTTGTACTAGGAATATAAAAATAGGTTCCGATATTTTGCGAAGGATAGTTGCTTATGAACCAAAGACTGTAATTTTATTATTGTATTTCGATGATGCAAATTAATATCAATATTGGCAAGCAAAACTTAATCGGAAAAGCGTTTGATGAATCCATTCCACACACAAAAGCCGTACACGTCGAGAGGTGGGGCCAGTCCAGTTGTTTTCTTCTGAATTGTAAGAAGTGTTGTTGGTTTGTCAGCTGGTACAGACGTCCGCAAAGTCGCAGGACAGTGACCATCCCAAGAATCTATAGCAGTAAAGTAGTACGAGTTCCACCAGGGTCTCGGGATAAATACACATCAGTAAACCATATTTTAAATAGTTCATTGGTCAGTTTACCAGATGATGATGTTCGGCTTTAGTATTTGGTGCCTATTAGAAACAAAATGATATTTTATTATACGAACCTGGAATAACTTGTCGCGGATTTTCGGGTCTAATTTACCGCCTGCTTCCTTAACCACTATCAACAATTATTAAATTAAATATTAGGCAATATGGTGTAACTATGAGTAGTAGATCTTATAGACTGCACAGTGCATGCGACAGCTTTTTCGCCTTTGTAGCTTAATGTACGACCAGAGTGCAATTCCAAATTAAACCCACTCTCGTCTGCATTATAGACGTTTTCTGCCCCACAAGTTTAAAGGTACGGTTTTACAGAATTGACAAAATTTGTAGATACCGTTCGTAGATCCGCTTTCTCCTGCCCATTTAGTTTAGTAAGTAAATTTAGTTATCTTTCTAGAGGTTATTCTATTATGTTTTTTAAACCGTGCTATCCAGGATTTGGATGCTTTAAATTGTGCCAGCTGAATGATGCCTTTGCTTTTAACGTCCACTGTCGTAGGTCCACATCATGCACTATGCCGTTTTGATCCATCGCTGCCGAAAATTTGCATAATATGTGTTCAGCAATTTCCAGCCATTTATCGCTGTTGGCTTCATTCTTTTCGACACACTAGTAACTATTTCACTTTGCTTGCATTTTCCTCCAAAGTTAATAAAAACAAAATTATATCTGAAATTTTTTATATCTATTTAATCTGCATAAGTTGTGGTGTTCGGTGTTTTTTTCGGAAACTGTTACCGGTAACTTTTTTGGGCTTGATATGAATTCACACTAGTTTTTAACGTACAATGCAAACCCGTAACGATATCCAGCGTATCTCGTTAAAATAAGCAAGTATTACAAATTTTTGTGAACACCCTGTACAATGATCAAAACCACTTCTGTATACAGTCTTTAACAACAAATACAGTTGTTACAATCATTTCCTGCATCTCGAACAAATAAGCATAACATACGCTGTTGCGTCTTTATTGTAACGCGCTGTATATGAATACTCACACCAATCGAAAGAGCTCCGTAAATGGTGTCAGTCTGCCATTGATCCTTTTTTTCGATCTTTAACAGTTTAAAAATTGTTTACGAAAAACGAAATTTGGGGTGATTTTCAAGGGTATAGGTTACGCCCCCTAGATAAGTATCTCGACAGCAACGGAGGGCGCCGTTGAGCAACACTCGGTGGGGTCTATAAACTAAGGCAGTCTCATTGAAATTAACACTTCGCATACTTCCCTTGTTACAAGAATTTTTTATTATGTTTGTGTGAATTATTTCAACAATCTGGTATAATACATTTTTCGATGCTCTTACTACTCTTAACGACATTTTTGAATATTTTATCTTTTACTGCATCTCTTTTCGACATATCACTTTCCAAAATATCTATTTCTCTCTGACTTCCTTTGAAACAGGGATGGGGAGGGGAGAAGAGGTATGGCAAAGCTGTACAATGTACAACATATTTACACACAATTACACAGCTAGATTTGCAGCAATAATCAGACAAGCAATACAGCTTAAGAAACCATGCAACTAGAGCATAGAACTTCATCAACTGGGAGGATACAAGCTAAAGCTTAATATTACATTTGAATATCAAGTAAAAATATCTTAACGATATAAAAAATACTATATCGGTATTTTTCACATAAAATAAAGTATAAAAGCATTTTTTTTTCCTGTAACACAGTTATCATTTAATTCAATGTAGGTTTCGATGTAGATAACACGCATTTTGTCTAACTTAATTTTTCAAAAAAATATACATTTGTACTGAAGACAGAATGCTTAATTTACGAAAATTATCAACAATTAAATATCTAAATAACTCATATATTATATAGAATTTTGTGAAAATGCGTGTTTTATTTTATTGCTATATATTCATAGTCTAGAACTTAAGTAATGATGCTAATTCTTTCTGTTTAGGTGGATAATTGCCGAGGATGGCAGCAACCAAGCAACACTAGATTACACAAACATAACAAGAATCATACCAGTTGATTTAAATGCATTCCTATACGGCGCGTTTAGCATAGTTGCTGACTTTTATGAAATCCTAAATCAAGAAGACAAACAAAACTATTGGAACGAACAAGCTCAAAAAATATATGAAACCATTAATGAAGTTCTATGGAATCCAGACGATGGTATATGGTACGATTATGATTTTACTATAAATCAGCATAGAAAATATTTTGCTGCGAGTAATTTTGCACCATTATGGACTAAAGCATACGATACAAACGAAGCAAATACCATATCTTTAATAGATTCGGTAGTGGATTATTTAGAACATGAAAATATCATGGATTATCTAGGTGGCGTACCTGTAACCACCGAGCGGAGTGGAGAACAGTGGGACTTTCCAAATGTATGGGCATGCCTTCAATCTATAGTGGTAGAAGGTTTAGAAAATAGTGGCACTGCTAGAGGCAAATTATGGGCAAGAACTTTTGCTGAAAGATTTGTGAATTCAGTCCAGCTTAGATATGGTCTTGACGAAAGTCTGTATGAAAAGTACGATGCGGAAACTCCTGGTGAGTATGGTGCTGGAGGTGAATACAAAACAGTAGTAGGATTTGGGTGGACTAATGGAGTAGTCTTAAAATTCATTACACAATATTATTCGAGTGATAACGCAATTAGTAGGGCTTAACTAAAATAACATAAAGTAAGCAAACTTTAGAACAGTGTCTAAAACAAGGTTAACTTGTTTACGAAACGATATAACATTTAATTTTTTAGAATTCTTGTTATAAAATTTGATGTATATAATTATAAATAAAGAATCCCAAATATAAACTGTAACCTTATACAACCTTCCGATTTTCAAATGTAGGCAGAGTAAACACGCCGATTAAACGATATTACACGAAACCTGTATATACTTTTATTATGCCAACGAATCCTTTACGTACTCTAAGACTCCTTTTTACCTATACCTTAAATATGTGATAATAGCTGCTTTAGATTGGTTTGAATCCGCTCGCGCCACCTACAAATTGTGGCTCTATCGCCCACTTATATGCATATTCATTTTGTATTTATTGCCAAATTTAGAATCTTTAAGATACATTTTAGCTTTTGGATGAACATATTGTAATGATTCTACGACACCAAGAATACAAAAAATCTTTATTTGTATAGCCATCTTTATTTATTAAAAAAAAAAAAAAAAATTGAGTTTGGGAATGGTTTTTACTAACCAGTCTATCAATATTAATATTTGACAAACGAAGCATCTAAGTAAGTGACTTATTGGCAGGAAAGATTGATATTTGAACTTCATACATTTCATGTTTATTGAACCTCTTATAAGGCCCAAGTTAGGGTAACATTCTCCTGGGAATAATTTCAAAAAATTCAATTCTATTTTAGTTTTTTCCTGGTAAAAATTTGACTGCAAATTATAAAATTTCAGTTGAAGGTCGCTCTGCCTAGGTTCTCAACAGAAATAGCAATATCGCTATCTTTTAGTACTCATACAACAGTTATACAATTGTCTTAACTTTTTTTTTGATATGTCTTATAGTTTTGGAGATATTAAAGCAAATAGCCAAGGGTAGTGTTGGCTTTAGGGCGCGCCACCCCCTCTCCCTTCCTCCCGAAAACGGGCGATTTTGCATCTATGAAAGTTACCGTTGTTCTTATATACACTGCATCAGTCTACAAACCCACCAAATTTCATTTAAATCGGTCACCACCACTTGCCTGTTAATCACTTTGCTCCCAACAGCGAATGGCAAGTCGATCCGGGATTAAATAATAATAATAATAATGGATAAAATCTGGGAGATTCTTTCTCAGATATACGGCAAATATCTATATATTATATAAATATAAAGTTGGGTTAATAGATGTGACTACTTTTATTAAATACTCAATATTTCGCATAACATTTCGTTTGCTTCATCAGGAGTCTATAAAGAATTTACAACAATTGATACCACAATAAATCTAAGTTCAAAAAATATGTTACTACCTACTTACAAAATATTGCAGAAAAAAGCGTCGAAATTGGTAAATGCATGAGGACACATTACGTTACAATTACATGTGAATTATGATGATACAAAGCAACAGTTTGAGGAGAAAAAGACAAACATTTTAAAATTAAATCGTCTATAGTAAAATGGACATGGGCAAAACATTTTACTATTTATAACTCTACGTCCCCGTGATTGTATTGTGTCCCTAAGATACCCCAATGGATAATGCCATACTATATGTCATTTTGGAGTAGAAATTCGAGTAGTAAATTTTTTTAATAGCAATAAAACTGCAACTCGCTCTTAAATTATAGAGTGCATAACAAGTTCGTGATAATTCGGAACTTAGCGTTTCTATGTGGTTAGCCCAAGATATACGCTCGTCAATAGTTATTCCAAGGATTCTTGTCTATTTACTGAATTGAACAGTTTCGTAATCTAGAAGAAGACTGTCGATGTTATATGTATGTCTATTGAACAAGATAATTTGGGTTTTATTTGTGTTTAATACTAGGTTGTTAAGATTCATCCATGTTTTCACACGTTCAAAGGTAATATTCATTTTATTAAAAAGATTTGGAAGGTTATCGGAAATGCTTACTATGGTCATGTCGTCCGCATATAAAGATATTGTATCGTTAATGTTTAGTGCAGCTAATAGAATTGTTATAGTGTAAAACTAATAATATGCAAAGTTAGGTGATATTATTATTATTATATCAAGTAAATAGTTTGTCTATGAAAAAAAATCTGCAAAATATATGCTTACAGAATCTCACGAAAGTGTACATACAGCCATACAGGTTAAAACCAATAATGTATAATGTGCATTCGGGAAAGTCCCGATGTTTTAAAAGTAACAGGGTTTATAAAGCATTTTTAGTCAAATCAAGCTCTGCTAACTATCAAGATGGGACGAAGAAGGGAAATTTCGAATAGTATCAAAGAATTAATCGTTAAATTAAAAAATGAAGACAAACCATTAGCAAAAATGGTTGGTAGGCCTCGATCATCTGTTCAAACAGTGTTACCCAATTATAATAATATCGGTACAATAAAGAATAAATCGCATACCTAGTGGTCGTCCATCTTTACTTTCAGTGAGAGGGAAAAGGTATATCTTTAATTAGATTAAGGAAAATCCGAAAAATAGTGCAATGCGTGGAATTAGAATTGGGAAATGCGGTGCACGCCGAATGTATTCGTAGAGTTCTTAGAAAATTTGGTTACAATGGACGCAGTGCTAAACGTAAACCCCATAGTAGTAAAGTAAACAGAACCGAGAGATTGAAATTCGCTCAAAAATATGAAAGTGAGGAACCAAGTTTCTGGGATAAGGTGCTATTTAAGAATGAAAGAATGGCTACTATATAATGTCCCAAAACAACTTCATTCTACTCCTCAGTTGCTGTACTTAAACCCCATTGAACATTTATGGACAGAATTAAAACGTCGTTTAAGAAAAAGTCATAACTGGACGCGATTCCATTACTAATTTTATATTATAACAACTCTATTATATTCATTCATATACTTAAAATCTTTTTTTTATGGTTAACTTAGATTTATACTAGTGTATGTATACTTTCGTGAGTAACTATATGTCACATAAAATAGTTTAAATTGAGTTGCTTCATATATACATACTACACGACATGCTGTTAATTATTGCATTGACTACTTGACGCGTTATCGTGTATAATTTTTTTCTCCCTAGTCTTTAGATGCTTATATGTCACTACCCACGTGCTCTACAGTATTTGCCCCGCCTCCTAGTATAAGATCAAAATGATTGAAATGAGTAAGACAAGAAGAGAGAAAAACAGCGTATGTAAAACTGTATCAGATTGGTTATTTAATATATAACGCGCACATAAGAAATATCGATTTTTATGTGTTTACATTTTGTGCGTGTGTTTGTCGAAGCACCTACAGATGTTGCATTTAGAAAAAGATAAATAAACAAAGAAGTGACTGGATGAATTTATCAAGTCTACACTTCTTTTAATCTATTTTTTAAATGCAACCACGGATGGTGTTTTCATTATTTTAGAATTATTAGAATTACATTATATGAATCAATATTTTTATTGAATTTGAAAAACAGCTGTGTATGTTAATAAAGAACCTTGTGAGAGAGAAAGATTATTTATTTTTATCAAATATTTTTTGTTTGATTTTATCTTGCATATTAAAATCAAATTTATAATATATATATATTCGAATTTATAATATACATTTATGTTGAAATATATTCTTATATTCCCGACAAACAATACTCATTTTGTGTGATAATTTTTAGTAATAATACTAGCCAAACGGTTTATAATAAGTAAGTAATATAATTTAGTTGGAAATATTCTGAGAATAGCATTATACGAGGAGTACCTAATCAATAATTACTTTCAGTCGCAAATACACTAGAATTTTGTATTTAAGTATCTATAAGACGATGAAAACCTTTACGAAACTATGTTTGGAATTTTGAATATATTTTGTACAAATTTGAAATTATTATTATTTGATTAGAGAGATAGATTATTTAGTGTGCACGCGTAGATCATAATTTTTGTGATTTTGTATATGATACGCTACATCTTTAAAGAGCATAAGATATAACTTATTGATAACAATGCATAAGTAATATTTGGTATTGTTGTAACTTGCAGTGTTACAGATTAATCTGTTTAATAGAGCTCGTACTCTTTATATTAAAACAACGCAGTAATACACACCAACGTTTCATTTTCATAAGACAGCAATCGACATGAGCTTACATGCTTACATCACAAATAAGCCGCCAAATTCAAATCATTATACATGAAACCTTTGAGTGCATTTCAACAGATATTAATAAAACTCGACAATATTGATGAAAGTTGCTCTAATCATTTTCTAAAACAACGTAGTAGCTAGGAATGAAACACAATAGTATACATGTCAATTTATTCAACCACTAATTATTTTAAAAAATAAAGAGGAATATAATTAATTAGTAATTAATGAAGACTATGATTCACAATATTAAACAAACTAGATAAATTAGATTGTTTTGAACGTAATCACAAGAAATATCCGCTAGTTTCAATCTCTAAAAATGCTATTCGTGTTATTCGTATTTCTACAGGCGTAACATCGTAACAGTAACATTATATGGCAAGTTTTATATTTATAAATCTTTCCGGACAGCCTCTGTATTTTGATATTCGTTTATATTCTGTATATACTTAGAGAATCAGACAAAATTTCGGTTGGAAAGGCAAAAGCATACAAACTGAATGTATGGATGAACAATTAAATTTTTTATCTTGTTTATTACTGTTTGTAATGTTGTTAGGTATTACTAATTAAGTAAAATTTGAGTGAACTTAAGTTTTTGGAAACTAACTATATGTCACCATTGTTAAATACGAATAATATTCCGACGTTTAATCATATTTTTTAAGTTTTTAATTGCTAATTACACAAAGAATCGCTTAGGTATAAATTGCACTTCAACAATCTTTTGCAAATATTGTACGCATTACTACTAATATACACTACGCGTCAGAGAAAACGGGTCACCCGACAAATTTACGTAATTATCCACATTTTTGAATATTGCTTGTCTTTAGTGCAATAAATTTATTGTATAGAGTTCAGCACGTCCTGTATGCTTGCTTGGTGAAAATTGTTCAATTCCTCAAAAAGGGCTAATCGAAGGTCTTCCCGTGTTATTGCAGCAGGTATCCGACGTCTTACAGGCCTTTTGAGCTGGTCCCAAATATGCTCAATAGGATTCATATCTGGGTTTTGAGGAATATGCCAGTCCATTTTTGGTATACCAGCTTATTCAAGGTACTGTGTTACTATCCTTGCTGTGCGTGGTCGCGCATTATCCTGCATTAACAGGAAACCATTTTCAACAAACCCAGCATAAGGCATCACACACGCCCTTGTAGAATCTCTTCTAGGTATTGTCGGGCTGTTAAAGCGCCCCTGTCAATGAGAACGAGATCCGTGTGTGCCTTAAAGGAAATTGCTACCCAAAACATTATTGAGCCACACCCAAAAGCAAACCGAGGTGACCGAGTACAGGCTGCATAACGTTCGCCAGCTCTTCTGTACACCTTATTTCGACCGTCTTTGCCATACAGACAGATTCTGCACTCATTTGTGAACAATACATTTTTCCATTCGTGCATTGTCCACTTTCCGCGTTCTCAGGCAAAAGCAAGTCTACGTCTTTTGTGAGCTGCAGTAAGCAAAGGTCCTGTAGCTGGTCTGCAAGCTGTTAAATCACTTTCCCTTAACCTTCGTCGAACAGTGGAAACGCTGACTGCTATTCCGTGAGCTTGCTGAAAGCTGCTTTGGAGCATTCTAGCGGTTTGCGTTCGATCTCTCAACACAGAAATCGTGACAAAACTATCTTCTCTCGCTGTAGTTTTTCTTTTAGCACCCATACCGGGCTGTCGGTGATAAGACCCATTGGTAATGAAACGTTCGCGTGTTCTTTGCACAGTCGAACGACTAACATTTATTTGTCTTGCCACTGCCCGTTGACTTACTTCGTTTTCCAGCAATGTCACTATCTGCACAGGTCTACGATAATTCTCATCCATTGTCATGAAGTACACCATACTCTGCGAAGACCTATGTAAATACTACAATAAGTTTGCAACTTAATACACATGTACACATAAGCATATAACTCGTCGAAATATCGAATGGATTTAACGAATATTTCGCAATATTATAACAGTTTGGGTTCTTTGTCATACAGTGACTGCGGTGATACTGTTTCTACTGTTTACAGGGCCATCTGTTTTCGCAGTATACATACTAACTTGTTTTGCCTATTAAAAACAAGCAATATTAAAAAATGTGGATAATTACGTAAATTTATGGGGTGGCCCATTTTCTCTGACGTGCAGTGTATATTCAAAAGAAATGATAACAATCTTTCATTTTGACAATAATAAATACACAACGCTTTCTAACGTCAAATGAGTCAAATCAGCATTTTTTACGGTGCACGATAACGATAGTATCTAACTGCGGTGTGTGTATAAAGAGAATATATACATTCTGCCTTTTTATCCAATTGTATAATGGCATCAATTCTTCACCCCGTGTGTAATGAATTATTACACACGGGCTGTAGACCAATCACATCACTCGTATTTTCATTCTTCAACGGTTAGCAGACGGAAATGATACGGTATAGACGTATATAGTGTGCGTTACCTAGCAATCGCTAAACAACTCATAATTGTGCTCAGAATTTAAAACGTCAGTTCGCGGTTTTGACACAATTAATTGTAATGGCACTTATGTCAAAAACGCCAGCTCACAGCATTAATATCTGATTACCTATCATGTACCTATCCATTCTCTTTTTAAGTTAATCCTGCAGCCGTAGAAAAAGTATAGTCTTTAACTCGCGTATAATTTGGCTATTATTAACCCTCGTTAATAATAGCCGTCATTATACGCTCGTTGAAGAATATACCATAGATAATATAATACTAACGTACTATAGATACGGCAGAAGGTCCCGTGTACTGTCGTCAAAGTTTTGGTACTCACACATTTCACCAGGTGTCGCTGGCATTTGAAATTTGAAATATGAAAAGCGCGAAATTTAGTGTCATTATGACATTATATTGTCATTCTGATTTTGTATGTTGTGTCACAAGCGTCTTTAAAAACAGTATTAGGTAGTAGAATATGGTAATTTTTGTGATATTCTTGGAGAAGATATAATATAAGTTGAAGGATTATGCACTCTACAAAAACTTTTTGAATAAAAAAGAGATAACAACAAGAACAAAAATGACGGTGTATCAAGCAGTATACTTACAAGTCTTAACCTATGGAGCAGAAAATTGGATATGAAAGACAAACAAATCGACTACAATCCAGTGACGCATTAGACAGATGCTGACAACAAAATCATTAAGAACTGAAGTAGAAGAAAAGAAACTGTAATGGTGGGGACACTTGATCAGAATGAATGAAACTAGACAGGTGAAGCGGGTATGGGAGGTAAGGAAAATCGGGAAAAATCGGAGAGGACGACCCAGAAAAACGTGGAACAGCAGTACGGATGAACTTCTGAAAAAAAGAGGAAAAAATGAACGAGGCGAAGGCCCTATCCAGAAACAGAATAGAGTGGCGTGAATTTGTTGAATCTGTGGAACTAAATTAAGAGAACTTTACACCTCGACACCTTCGGGTATAAGAGGTCTTTGATTATGTATGTATGTATGTATGAAGGATTATGTTGGACGTGGTTTAGTTTAAACCTTAAATAGTAGTGTTAAATACAGCTTAAGGATGAAACTATCGTTTCTTTTTGACAAGAGCTGACATACTAGTTTTGACATAAACCAGTGACACTTTATTTTCATATCGCATTATCCCATACAAATTGAAGCAGTACAAGAAATGGTTAATGTCTTCAAGGCGATAACACCAGATACAATATACTTCGCCAAGGAGAGTACAGTATACAACATCCAATTAATAGGTAAATACAAGATGTGTTATTAAATTCTGTTATGGTTTAGACCTACATTCTAATAGTACCCCTTAGTGTCTTTCCGAGATTGTTCAAACTTGAATATCTTTTGAGATCATTTTTATAAATTACCCAACCTTCGGTTTCGATATTACAGGTATACGTGACATATATCATCCAAATTGAAACTTCACGAGAAGCGTTAGGGAATGACATTTTATTTCGTCGTGTTCCACGAAGATAACATTTTTGTAAAAATATTTTTAATGAAAATATAGGAGAATATTCAGAAACTATATAAAAGCGCTTTGTTTTTTAGTTTAAAAGTTAGAAATTCAAATTTCAATAATAAACAAGCTTTTCGTGCCCCAGTATGGTCTGTTTTAAATTTAACACATTTCACTAGATGGCGCAGAAACACGCCAACAAAATTTTATTGGAAGTGTCCAATCTATAGAGAATGAAATGTATATATTATCTATGGAATATACTATTATGCAACCAAATACACAGTGGCGAAAAATCTCCACTTAGATGACAAATCAATTGATCAATGATTATTGTAATCGCAGTAAGTCCTCCGTCTACGGATATTATTTAACTTTTCAAGCGCGGCGTTACCAACTTATGGTAACTAAGTATTCACTTATCTTGGAAACCGTAGATCACAGGCTAAAAATTTATCAAGGTACTCTGTTCACTTTCTTTCAGTCTACACTACATTGACTACATTATAATTATGGCACTCAAACCACTTACACCCCGTATACAGGTGTTCCATTTCCTCCAGATTTCCGCAACTTTGTTTTTTTTTTAATGCAAACATATTTTTATCAGTTATTTTGAACCTACATGAAAAATAAAAAGCACTTTAATGATATCCATATGAAAAAACTGACGCTCTTTGAGATATTTGGCTTAGTATATTTTTCTCATAAATTTTCTTCAATTATAATATCGCGAATATTTCGATTAGGTATGCTAATTAACAAAAACATTTTTTTATCAAATGTTAGGCAATAATGATTCTTCAAAACGCCATGACAGAAACTGACTTACAGTATAAGGGATGCGCAATAATTAAATATTCTACAACTTCACTATGACATTCCCTATACCTAAGTTTAACACCCGTATCACAGCAAAAAATGAGTAAAGTTATGCACCGCTTCAAATTTACTCGATAAAAAAAACCAAAAACTCAATAAATTTTAAATAGACAATTTAAGAAATTTTTCGAAATGTTCACGCTTCAAAAAATAATCCAACATATTTTCTTATATTTAGGTTTTTATGTATAATATCTATATATTTTACAGTAGGTCTTGTAGCTCCAAAAACTGAAACATCTTTGCATTATTATTTGCCGTGAAATCATATTCAACGCGAATATTTTTGTAGGCAGTTTAGGTAATTATTAAAACCATAATTATTGACAGTTTCACCTTTACCGGTACGTGTACCACCAATTATTAACCGTTCGGGGTTTTGTGAATGTCAACAAGAAAGACAATCACGAGAAAATGTTGTACCTAATGTTTTACTCACGGCTGAATCATCATTTTTGAATACATAAAGAGCCAACGCAATAATCACAATAATGCAGATGAACACCCCGGGTTATTGCGGGTGGTATAATAATAATCGTAGTTTTAACATGAGCGAGTGGTCTGGAATATATAAACAACATGCTGTTGGCATCCTTTTTTTCAATTTAAGTGGAGATGTATTTGAATTTTTGGCAAAGTGTCTTACATATGATTCTAATGAATAGTCCCCGGCTGTTAATAATTGACACTGGATTCAGTATGGTGCTGCTCCTTTGCATTTCACATTATTGGCAATTTTATTCATGAATTCTGTGTTTATTCTTCATAATTATTATTATGCGGTAGTTATTGCGGTCGATGGCCGCAGTGGTTAGACGGCTGACTATTGTTGTGAGAGGACGATAGGCGCCGGGGTTCAATTCTCTGGAGGGACGGTGACATTTTTTCAGAGAGTTTAATCCCGGATCGACTTGCCATTCGCTGTTGGAAGCAAAGTGATTAACAGCGCGGCATCATAAAAGGCGATATGATGTTGTCACAAAGCCAATTGAACACAACATACACACACAAAAACTACACCGCGAGAGTTGCAGTGATAGCCAGACAAGCGATACAGTTTACGGAGTTACTGCAACTAAGCACCCACCACATTAAAAAAAAATTCAAGTTAAACAACATTTAAACATGGTTACCGCAACATTGCAAATTTGAAGAAATCTGACAAGAAATTGCCAAAAAGAAAGGTGGAGATTTCGGTCTCTTTAAATTTTCTTTTGCGTTTTTATCAAGTTTATAATAATTACCAGAATCGCCTAGCTTTACAATAAAGAAAACCGCTGCAAAATAGAGATATACAATTGATAATAAAACTTGTTGAATTGCTTCCACCTGCAGGAAATAGAACAGCCTGCATAGTCGGCAATATTTTAGGTTTGTAGATCTGTAGAGAGAAAACTAGACACATGAGGTAAAAATATATATTGCACTTCCGCGCACTAAGTGTACGCATAAAAGATATAAAAATGTTGCCAAACTTTCTGAAACAGTCAACAGAGTGGCCACAATTAACCTACAAATTCTGTACAATTTGATATAATCCATGTTTAGGCGGTGCGCAACCGTTATTAAAAATACGGGTCGGGACATTAGGGCGCCGGCGAAAGGGCGCGACCGAATGGGCGCGGCCGTTAGGGCGCGAGACAAATGAGCGCGGGGACATAAGGGCGCTGGGACATATGGGCGCTGAGACATATGGGCGGTGGGACATAAGGGTGCAGAAAAGAGTATGCAAGACAAACAAAACAGACAAAAAGTACATTCAAATTGAGCATATACATTTACTTGAAATATATTATATAATCTTAATTAGAGTAAACAATTTTTAACTCAAAGTAAGAAGTCTTAAGGGAAACATATCTGAATTCTTGATTTTAGAATACAGTATGTTTGAAATAATATTAATATAAGCTTGAAATGAAGCAAATTTTATTAAACTGAGTATTCATATGTTTAAGTGAAACAAATGGATGTATTTATAAAGAATAACCATATATTTCATATGGTGCTATTCATCAATTCAAGTAAACTACATTATTGCTCTTTTCTTAATCCCAACTAGTATATTCTTAATTCAAATATATTGTGGTTTTCATTAATATTATTCAACACATACTGTATTCTAAAATGAAGAATTCTGATATGTTTTACTTAAGACTTCTTGCTTTGAATAAAAAATTGTTAACTCTAATTAAGATTATATATTATATTTCAAGTAAATGCATATGCTCAATTTGAATGTACTTTTTTGTCTGCTTTGTTTGAGTTGTATACTCTTTTCCGCGCCCTTATGTCCTTGCGCCCTTATGTCCCGGCGCCCTTATGTCCCCGTGCCAATTTGTCTCGCGCCCTAACGGCCACGCCCTTTCGGCGGCGCCCTAATGTCCTAGACGCTTAAAAATAAGGGGAATGCCGGACTATATTAATATTTGGATAAATAAATTGAGAATTTCATTTTTGTAGACAGACAACTAAACCTATATAAATTTTAATAGTTCCACGATTTCGTTTAGAGAACCCAATACCAACACTTGTCTTTAACTTAAATTTTTATTTTCTATAAAAAGTGTCACTCTAGAATATAAACAAAAGAAAAAATTTTTTGCAAATTAAGTCAGTCTAATGTGCATCTGACAACGTGAGTGCACATATAGTTGGCGATATTATTTGGGGGCTGTAAGTTTATAATAGTGGTCATAATTTAACAAATAAAAATGAATAACTCATTATAATAAAATCGTAGTTTATTGAAAATGCTGGCAATCTATGCATCTTTGGTACAACAAAACAACAAATGTATATAACAACATGTGTATTTTATACATAATTTCTTACGCTAGGATAAAATAAAATGGCTGTTTTAAAATTTGTCACAAACCAAAGCATGTGTCTAAGTTATATTGTGAAAAACGTTTAAAATTTGCTGAACTAAAGAAGCTCATAATATGGATTACATAATAAATAATTCTAGAAAATATAAAAATATATTTTATTTACTAAAAAGCAAAAAAATCGATACGTTAACAGGATTTATGTATTTATTGCATGAGTTATAATAAATCAGTGCTTACATGTTATTGCAAGTTTCTCGCGTAAAGAAATAGATTGCCGTCTACAAGACTTCTATTACAATGAACCCTGTATAGCAATTGGAATTTAGTTCAAACTGCAGCATATGAACGTAGCCAGAAAATGTTAAAATTTAGGAAAGCATCACTCATAAGAAAAATTGATTCAGTAACAGATCTACTAAATTTTATTTTGGAACTTATTCAACTCCCAGGTGTATTTTCAGCAACCAATATTTTGTTTGCTCGTAGTATAATAGGGATTATGGCCATATTTCCCATACTATAACCGGTATCTATTCCCTGATACGTCAAATAACGAAACAAATAAATCAACTACAAAGTCTCGATACCTGTCGACACTAAAATGATCCAGTAGTCAGAATCGATACACGGTCAGTATCGATACCTCGATAGGTGTCTATATCCGGTACTGGAAGTAATAGTATCGTCTCGCACTACTTATCTTGTTCAATAAAAGTCTAAATTTATTATTATTAATTAAAACAGAATCCATAGTATGATGAACACCGTTTCTTTCTTATTATTTTACAAGTTATAACCCGTTCAGAATGTCTGTTTACGCTTTGTAATTTTTTTACAGTTAAATTGTATCTTTATTACTTATTAAACATGAATTGTTTTCGCTGATTCCCGATACTCTACCTTTTTTTATAAAATGGCCACGCTTAATTAATATTCTAGTTTGCATCTAAATGAAACAAATAAGAAAGCCACTGCAATAGCTTATTTTCACGAATATAATTATTTATGCTGTAGATACCTTTTATTTTAGTACTGTGGGATACTACCGCTAGTTTATATTAGAATTGCTGATAACTTATAAAGAATATATTTTTAGCGTACTTGCTCGAATAATTTTGCAATAACATATAACTATCTGCAAGGAGAAATAGGTAATCTTATGAAATATATATGTATATGTAGATATATTTAAGTTTCTCTTAAAATAAATTATAATACCTCAAATTATTATCATTGTCGGTGCTTCATAACAATAAAAAATATTTGATTTGTTACATTCAACATCTAGTATCTTTCATATTATATTCCTATTGCTATGATCTTTCAATGACTTATCGAGTCAAAACAGAACCATCTGTTTGTAATTTCGTAGTAACACCGTGGTTACTTAATTGTCTTTGTATATTTGTTTGTGAACTTGAGATATCTACAATAGTTGGTGATTGGGGTTTCGTCGGAATTGTTTGGTTATTATTAGCAGCGTTTTCTGATTTATCAGTTTTAACATTAGGTACTGAATTTACTGAAGATGTTCCTTGACTTGATGCATGACTACTAGACCTAGAATGACTTCCACCAACGGGTTTCTGCACTTGTGGAGTTGGAGGAACCTTAGTTCCAACTGGAGGTGGTCCTGACTGCAATTGCATATGATATTTGTAAATATTTTCTGTTGATTCGACCACGCCTTGTGTTAGATTCAGACTTCTTCCTCTGACTCCACTTTCTTTTCGCTTTCGGTGACCACCAATTCACAAACGTTCCAACGACAGGAACATGTCGCAGTATCCCCTCTTGCCATAATCTTTCTTCATTTTCTTTTTGTAAGTCTAAGGTGGCAGTTTCAATACCTACAAAAATAAAACTTATCATTTGTATCTTTGTACATATACGATTTTTTAAAAATTGACCATATTATTATGAAAAGGATGAGCCAAGAAGAGCGCTGGTGATATTACCATTCGAATTTATTATTAATCTCAGAGTAAAAACTACTTATTTAGTTTCAGATTAATGTGTCATTTATTTTTACGTTATTCTTTTACCATAATTGTTGCCTTTCGTTTACTTTCAATGTATACACTACGGCTCATAATTATTTAGGCACACCAAGTCTGTGGTATAAGTAATAGAAAAATGAGACGAAAATGTACATAGATATATTTATTTTGTACTTACACATATTCTTATGCAATACACGTAACAAAAAGAAAGAAAAACATTCAGAAAGTTTAAATTTTCGATTCATCGACGTGGCCACCGTTCGAGTTGATCACTGCAGCGCAGAGACGCGGTATTCTTGCAATCAGTTTTGCGAGCGTGTTTGGAGTTATTTTCATCCAGGCTAATTGTAATGCTTTCCACATATCACCAGCAGACTTTGGGGTTGATTGTCGTGCGTGCCAGTCGAGTTCATCCTTCCTGGAATCCCCACGCGCTTTTATAGTACTTGCATTGTAACGACGGGTTTATAACAATAATTCCTTCAGGTATTAGAATACTTTAAATAGTTTTATCGACGAAATTTTTATGTATTATGATTGTATTTCAGATAAGTATCTATTTGTGCAAGAATGGTTTTTAAAAGCAGAATATTATATAAATAATACTAGAAAACATGGGTGCCTAAATAATTATGAGCGGTAATGTATAGTGATGTACATTGTTGCAAAAAAACTTATGAGCACATCCTGGATAATCTGAACGTGTAATTCTAACGCAGTGAAATTTGGTATGGAGGTACTAAACTAGCATAAGTTACTCTCGCATGGAGAGCGCCGCAGCCCTGCTCGAAAGGGATGCACCAATAGCGGGAGCAATAGAGCTGTATGACGACACATGGAGTCAGTAAGTCGTTGTATGGTAGCGGGAAGGATGGCCAACCATGCTGCTTCAACTCACCTACATAGCTCTTCAAAGCCGGATAACGTCGAAGTGTCCGACCGATCATATCCCAGACATGTTCGGTGGGATTCATCTTCAGAAAACGAGCCGTCTATGGAGGCATTCGTATATGGTGCTGTTCCACAAAGGTCTCCGCTCGACATGCGGTCTGACGTTGTCGTGCATGTATACCAGATGTGGGCGTCGCCTAACGTAGGGAAGCACAACGGGCCGTAGCACCTCATCAACATATCAGCGATCTGTTATCATCTGCTGTACACGCAGCAGAGGTGTACGTCCACCATGTGTAATCGCAGTTCATACCGTAATGCCCTGCTGGCGGCGGATATGGCACGGTTGGATGCACTGCTCGAGTTCGACTCTCATCACGTCTCCGATGAACCAAAATTCGTGCATTACCGACGCTCAATTCGAATCTGTATTCGTTGGAAAACAAAAAAACTCCACTCAATAACCCACCGATTTCTTGCCCCGACCCACTTGCGCCGCGTATAGCGATGCTCGCGAGTTAATGGAATCCGCTGCAACGCACGGCACACTCGCAGTTCACTCTCTACCAAACGTCCCAGTATAGTTGGCGTAGTGAGTACGCATTCCTGCTGGTCAAATAACTCCAAGTCGTCTTGAGGAGGACATACGCGACGCTATAACGCTGAACATAAAGGCGCGGTCCTTGCGTGCTGTGATCACGCACCACAGTAATAACGGCCGGTTTCTTCCACCCGCTTCGGTTTTCGGCATGTTCCACCTGTCGGAGGCGCGGGTCGGCGTTCACTCACGGGTCGGCGTTCACTCACGGGTCGGCGTTCACTCACGGGTCGGCGTTCACCCACGGGTCGGCGTTCACCCTACAGGTCGGCGTTCACCCTAACGGGTCGGCGTTCACCCTAACGGGTCGGTGTTCACCCATACGGGTCGGCGTTCACCCTATAGCGTCGACCCTTAAAACTCTGCGGCTGCACTACCCAATCCCTGGTCTCATAGTTCCAGGGTAACGGCGTGGCGGGAGTAGACTTCGTATATAGAGGAGGATGCTTGGGCGTAGGCATGGGCATACGCTCCGGTGTACGGCCGCTAACCGTTGGAATATACGGTGGGTAAGTGAGGCACCCTACGGCGCTTACCTAGAGAACTCTGCAGCTGCACTACCCCATCCTTGGTGGCCACACTCAGGGAAACGGGCGTGGCGAGAGAATTTGGCGAAGATAGTAGGGGAGGATAAAAGTCCGTTCGCCGAGGAGTAGTCCGCCCGTTGGTTGTCTGGTTGGGAAACCTTCGGTTTCATCCTAAAACAACTCGGTGATTCTGGGACCCTACGGTTTCACTGTAGCTGCCGCGGATACTTGATCGCCGGAGGGGCGAAAGGGTTGGCGCGGTTGGCATTTTGGGGTAGGGCTTTTGCCCGGCCGTCCCCGTAGTTCAGGCTTAATTCACGGGCGGGCTGGTTGTACCTCACGGCCAGATTCCGTTTCCCACGCTTGGCCGATAGTAGCCATCCGCAAGGAGGCCTAGGCCCCGTGGGGTTAGATGTGAGGTAGGAGTTCGCTAAAGCGTCTCCAACGGTGACCCGTCCAACGTTGACAAGAAAACTTGTCTAACATGGGTAGCACGGGGGAGAGGAGCCCACCGGTTCGCCGGGCCTCTCCATGAGGTGTCGGTCTCGTGCGGGCAACTGGTTTCGTGCCTCTTTGTCCTGAGGAGTGTGTGCAACTTCCCTGACGCCGCATACCTAACGGTCGGTCGGCAGCTGGGTGCCCCTTTGGGGTCCAGCAACCACTTTACGTGTCGTAGGCGCTTAGTAAAAAATGCAGCTGTAGAAAAATTCGAAAGTTGTTGCATCAATTCGTCTAGAAGAAACCGTTATGCACCGCTAAAATTATGTATGTATCTTTATGCGTTCAGATTATGTAAGGTGTGATCGTCAATTTTTTCAGACAGTTTAATATTTTGTTATAATAATACGTATAAACGTTTCACCTATTTTTATTATGTTTGATTACTATGTAAGAGTCAATAAATTAGGTTATTCATCAATAAGAAAAAGTCATTTACTCTGACACAATAAATTTTTCATCTTGGTATCATACCTATAACAAACAATTGTCTTCTAAGACGACCAGCAGTGGGATTATGAACATTGTTTTAATGCAATTTCTGTTATGCCAATTATGCAAAAACAGAGAAGACAAACTTTTTGTTTTGAACGTTAATATGCTTACCTTTTCTCACAATTTCAGCCATAGAATCTAGTACCCTGGAATTTTCTTCGACAGACTGACCAACTCTTATGACTAAATTAAGTAATTCTTCCACATCCGATTGCGGTGTTAACATACCAAAACGAACGCACATCAATCCATCTGCCCCCTCTCCTAATGAAAACGCAGAATCTGTTGACCTTAAAGTATCCACCAATGCTATGTTTAGATTATTCAATTCTTCTTTAACTTGATCCGTTAATAATTGTTCCCATCCTTCAGGCGCATATCTAACACCACCAAGGCCTAAAAAGTATTCAATTTTAAAATGAAACCAAAACAATTTTGATTTTGAGAACACAAGTTATGTAAGAGCACATGAATACCAAAATGTGAAGGTAAGCAAACTTCTGCCGATTTGGGAATTACAAAAAATAGGTTTTTTTTTTTCTTCCAGTAAATTATGAAATTTGAGTGTATGATAAATCCTTTACGGTAGTAATAGGAATGATGATAGCTTCACTTTTAAAATGCGACAACTTTTAGCCAAGTTAATGTGTCCAGCAAAACAGAAAAAGAGACTACATATAATTACCTGCCCATTCTGGTAGTTCTACAAGCTTCAGTACAGGTGAGGCATTAACTAATTTCACAAATGTTTCTTTATGTTGAACAGTCGCACGTAAAATAACCAATTGCTGCTCTAAACATTGCACAAAGCTTTGAATTTCTTCCACACTGGGTTGTTGTCCAGTATTCAATTCAAATGGACAAAATCTTAGTACAACACCAATATTTTCTAACTCGCATATATCCAATGGCACCTATTTATTATTTATTTAAACAGTATTATAAAAATAAATAAGAAATAAGATAACTCACCTGGGGAGCATCTAATTGCAGAATTTGTCCCAGCCATGAATTTAATTTATCATAATATGGAGGAACTCTACCAAGTTGTTCTCCATCTTTTATATCGGGTGTAAATTGAAAAACTACACAACAAGCAGTTGTTTCAAACAGCAACTAAAGAAATCCTTGTTGTAAATAAAATATTAAACTGTTATCAACAAGAACCTACTGGAATATTGACAGATTTCGAAATCAGTTCTGAAACTGTATATGCTCCTGATTCACCTCCTGGTTTTTGACTCTATAAACAAAAACATATGTTAAATTTAAAAAACAAAAATTGACACTAGAAAAGTCACAAAGGTAACATAGGGCGTTCTTAGTGAGAATTACGTAAACAGTAAAATACTTTCATAGTATCTTCACATTCAAGCATTCACATTCAAGTATATATTGAATAAAAATATAAAATAAATAAAAAACGTGTAGCCTTGGCCAATTGTATTAGACACCCTCATAAAACACCAGTATTATAAGTATTATTATATTTCCAAGATAATGACAACCGAATGTATGCTTAGTTTGCATATTTAATGGGATATTTATGAGGTACTTTGGGACAAAAAATATGTGAAGAATGGGAGAAAATAACTGTAGACGAATGTTATCATCTCGTAGCAAGTATGCCAATGTCACGTCCGTGCTGCTATAAAAACAGGTGGAAGGAGCACTAAATATTAATAATTCTACTATTTTGTAAATAAATTATCGTTAAATCCGTTTTTGTTCTTGTAGTTTTATTCTATTTCTTACTATTTGGTTCGAACCTATAAAAGTGAAAGATGTCTAATACAATTAGCCAAGGCTGTAATATATATCTACACATTTACTATGACTAGCACATCGAATATCATGCCTTCAAAATCTTTCCTGATTAGAGTAGACTGTTTTTTAAAGTAGTTTCTTTAGTAAGATCAAGATTGACGACGCTGCGCTACTTTTTAAATTGTACTTCAAATTGTGACAGCTGTCAATAACAAACTAAATTAGAATTTCGTACAATTGATTATTTATTAATATTTTAGAATTACAACACAAAAAGTTTATAATCGAAAATTACGAACTAATAAGAGACTAAACTAAACTAAAAAACTAATAAGAACTGGTCGAAAATGAGATAATAAGGAGGATATGTTGCCAAATATTAATTCCACGAGTCCACGAGTGTTTGGTGTGTGTAGAGTGTTCTGCTATTGCTGATTTGACTGTATATTCGTACGAGATACTAAGTACGAATATACAGTCAAATCAGCAATAGCAGAACACTCTACAAACACCAAACACGGAATCAATTTCGACAAATGCAGGAAACTAGCAACAGAACCACATTGCTAGAGAAGAGTCTACAGAGAAGCCATCAAAAAACAAAAGAATCCGAATAACATCAACAGAGAAGACGGACTACAGCTACCCAGTATTTGGAAAGGATTCTTCCAACCGCAACGAGGAACTACGGACACGCTTCAACAGACCGGAACGGTCACGCCTCAAGCAACGCACGGCTATATATAAACCCGATCCTCGACCAACCAGTCACTTCACTTCTGAAGAAGATCACGACAATATGATCGAAACGTCAAGTACCACAACTTTTCTACACGGCAGAGAACCCGAGAACCGAAGAGCAGCCATTAACAGCGGCAGTGAAAACCTGAAGACTACATCAAAACAAAATAAGTAAATAAATTCACTAATGACGCAGCGTAAATATTAAAAAGTAAAACTTTCTGCTATCACTAATTCAAACTTAAAAAAAAACGTGATTTATTACAATTTGATGTGCTAAACAGTAAGGTTTACTAAATATTGTAGCAAGCATACATGCCTAGACAGTCAAATAATATTAATGTACGCTGCGCGATACATAAAATCCGTACAACTATTATAAGCATAAAATAAGTTTTTTGAGATAAATACATATATTCAAATTGTCACTATCACTTAATAAACACAAAGTTGCACGTCAAATTTGACCAAATTACATTATTTTAAATAAAAACAACTCTACCGCTTTTTAATTTTTAACTGAATTTAACCAACATTATAAGATATCAAATTTGATAAATCTGATTTACATTGCTAATATATTGATGTACGATCTTATATGTTGCGCAGTGTACGCCTAAGAATAAAATATAGGGCTTATAGATGAAAACATAGGAATAATTATTAAAATTCTTACCAAAACTCTCACATGCCTATAAACATCTATAGCAGCCCAAAGCCGTTCACTCGCTAAGAAGTTATCCCTAATCCTAGAATGAAGCCCTTCTTTTCCTAGAGCTTGTAAGGCAGTCCATAGCGACAACGAAATTATTCTACGGCCTTGATGATCATTCTTTAGGCCTGCTATTAAAGGTAAAGTACTTTCCCTTGAGCCGACTTGTCTGTTTTTCAGTTGGGTGGGGCTAGCAGGATCCCATTGCCTATACAAAGTCTAATCCCATTAAGAACGATATTTATACAACACAGTAGTTAGTTCCACATAATTTGTACATACAAAATAATCTAAAATGATGATACAAATATTACGAAGTAAAAAAGGATACTATCATAGGTAATCCCGGAATACCCAACCAGTTTCCTAAACAAAGCGTAAAACTGTCAGATATTGATGGTGTCTGCAAAGAAATATAAAAATTTTGATTATGTGAGTACATAAAGCATACGTTTTCACTTGTATATGAATAATCTCGTGTATTTAACATTCTGGAAAATGGTTGAAAAATAGGAGGTCTAAAATAATAGGGGAAACCGGAATTCGTATCATATGTGCGGAAGCATTTCTTCGGAATAAACAATAACTTACATGACCATTCACTGGATGAGGTTGCAAAGCTAATGCTGCTAAACTGTGTCCGCGTAAATGTAACCATAAATCATGAGTTTTGCAAAGAGACTGTATCCTCAAAATATTATCTACATGTCCTGTTATTGGTGTACCGACATCAGCTATCACTATTAATGGTGTTCGACCTGAACTGATATCTTCTGAAATCAACCTCTGCAATGCTGTTACATCCATAATATATTGAGAACCTACAATTTTTACATAATCTTGATATAATTAAACATCCAAAATTAAAGCAAGTTACCGAAGTGGCTATTAACAGGAACTGGCCTCACACAAGCTAAGGGTAAACCTAACTGGCGGCACAAATGTTGTACAACACCTAGCGGACTAGCAACACTACTGTATATCATTGGTAGAGATGAAGTATACGCTAAAGCTCCATCTTCTAAGAACCTTGGGAATTTATAGTGTAGCATCATTCGTGTTACTCTAACTAAACCCTCTAACTGATCATCATGATAAAATGCTGCAGCTTCTATAAAGCTGAAAAAAAGGTTTGATATATAAAAATCTACATTTTACTGGCGCTACTTTTCTAAAAAATATTACTAGGAATGTAATAAAATTAAACTAAACCTTTAGAATTGTTGTGTAGAAAATTGACATATATGAGAATGAATCTAATTTTTATTCACTTTTTGTTATTATGAAATTAAATAAAACTTCTTTCAATGTACGTTTTAGTTTGTATTAAAATCAAATATAGGCATATTTCCAAACAATGATATATTTTTTTCAATAGTCACAGGTGGTAGTGTTCAATTATTACTAAAACTGCTCATGTTGTATGGTCAGCAATGTTCTAATATAGAGATAGCGTCAATACTATAAAAGATATCGAGCTACCGAGCATGTTGTATGCATGTAACGCCAATTCCAAGCTAGATATGGTGCATCAGAAGCATGCGATGCCCACAAGGTATTCTTTTATGATAAATAATTTTGTACGCAATGAGAATCCGACAACCGCAAAGCGGCGTGTTTTAAATTTGTTATTTGCTTACAAGCATATATTTGATAAGTACGGAGTGTAAAATATTTTTAACTGAAAATATGTTAGTAAAATACAAAGTTCTTAAAAACTAAAAAGAAAAAAAATCAATGCATGATATTTATAGAGATGAATACCGTTTTGAAGAATTTCATCATTAGTACTGTTAACCAAGGGTAGACACCAGTTTTTTCCCCTATTATTTCTCGCTCTACAATCTCTCTTTATAGTGTTTCTTTCTTTTATTCAGAAGTGAAGTCAGCAGAGGATTGTCAACTTTTGCAGCAGGATTTATACAGTGTTAGCAGATGGTGTCGGAGAAACTTCTTGGGACTGAATACTAATAAATGCACAGTCATGTCTTTTACGAGAAATCATACCCTTATAGCATTTGACTATAGAATACACGACATTAAACTCGATCCTTCTGAGATTGTAAAAGATTTGGGTATACATTTTGATACGAAGCTATATTTTACCTACCACATTAATGAGATGATTGCTAGTGCATATCTTACTTATAAATTTATATACAGAAACTGCAGAGGGTTTACTAATATTAACTGCCCTTATTTTATTATTTAATTCGTTTGTAAGATCAAAACTTGAATATGGATCTCTTTTGTGGTATCCTATATACCTAGTGTATTCGAGGAATATTGAGAATGTTTTACGGCGTTTTCTGAAATATTTGGTCTTTATAATTGATAACACTTATCCTCCTCAACGTTATGATCACATGTTACAGCTTAACCGATTTAAGGGGACGTTTCCGCGCCTAAATTTTCATCATATCGTTCAAACTGTATTTTATGTCGCAACTGAAACATAGATGGCTCCGAGAGTACTATATTTCTATACACATCACAAATTTCCGTTTCAATTTAATGACCTTGATTTAATTCCGTACTATAAGTTTATTTGCTTTGTATTTGGATTTACCTGAATAATCAGACTCTCGGTTTATCTTTGTCAGTTGTATTGGATTAGGAAAGGGTAGAGCGAGCAATGAATACATTGGGGTAAAAATTACATATTCGTTTTCTCGAAAGTTTCCTTACTCCATGTAGTTGTGCATCAGTATCAATGTGGTATCAATCCGTATTGTACCAAATTGTGTTTCTACTGTTCGCTAGTTGGTTTTTCTAGTCCTGCAAGAATTCGCAAGAAATTTATTTGTTAGCATTTTTATCATTTTTTATTATTATTGTTATTAGTGTAAATAAAAATACCGTATATACAGTAGTAATTCCAGGTTTGTGTATATAGCGGTGTTATATACTTATATAAATATTTTATGCTGCGATAGCTTATCAATTTACTAAAGGTTTTGCTAGCATAAGAATTAGGTACATGCATAGAGTAGTGTAGCGTAATTTTTTCAGGATTTGCAGAATGGATAGAAGAGCAAGAAATACATCATTTCGCCAATGTATTCTTTATAAAAACCCTAGACTTTTGAAAATGCAGGAACGACGGGCAAAAAGGAAAATATGATATTCAGTCCTATATATAAATTTTTTGAAATTTCGGTCTAATATATTTAACTTTTTCTAGATCATATAGCTAATAATGGATTAATTCAAATTAAAAAAGTAGGTACCTACCTGTACCAGTTTACATATCAATAAAACGTTTGTAGAACAAACAATTCAATTTATTATTATATCAATAATGAAATAGTTCCTAAATTAGAAACATTTTATCAGACTTTTATATTTCCAGAAATAATTAATAAAAAAGCAAGTTGTGTTATTTCTTACCCATAACTAGCCTTTTATGTAAAAATTAAGGTATTTTTATTTAACTTCTTAGGTTTTTAAGTATCCTTATTAACTTATTACTTTCTGTAGTAATCTGTTGCATACTGGTGAAACATATTAAAAATATAATTTAATAACAAAAATACTTTTTTGTTTCCTCTAATTTGTTAAACTGTTTAAATTGCAAGTATAGTATAAAACGATAATTCGGTAAAAATAATTTCAATTTGACATAAAATTAATATATGTATTTTTTGACCTTTATGTACTTATCTTTTAATTCCTGATTTATTTCCACTTAGAGGTCAATAAAGCAACAAATAATTAAATACCAATTTATTCCACAATAAAAGGGAATTAAAAGCTTTGACATAAAACAATTTTTTTTTCAAAAAAATACGTAAATAGGCCTTAGATTAATAGTAAACCTCAATAAGAAATTTAAAATATGTATTTAGAAAATAATTAATAATTTCACCTAAGGTTTTAAATTTTGTTATGGCAATTGAAAATTTTATTAGCTTTGTTCGATTTGGTCTCCTGCTTTATATAGTAAAAGGCACTATCATGCGCCATAAAAATACCCTATTCCATTTGCATTGTCGTACGAGCGAGTTTCGAATATCACTGCATGCGTCGTGTTGTAAACGTCTAAAAGGAACAAACCTATTGACATTTAATGAGCGACATCTGTTGCACAATCGCTGAACTTCATGCATGTACATTTGCCTTCGGCATAAAATTATTGAGCTTTTACTAAAAAAATACCATACATTTTTTAATTACACTATATTTCTAGCTACTGTGTCTTTTTTATGGAACTACATGTATATATCTAGGTTATGATTAAGAGATATCGTTAAAAAAGCCTTACTTCGTCAAGTAATTTTTACTAATTTTTTTATTACAGGTCTTCCAATTTTCTTTTGTTAATCAGCAACTGCCTAATGCAGTTATAGTTTTATAGAAATTATAATAATTTCGATATTCTTGCACGTTTAGAAATCTACGGTACTCTAAGAATGTGGAAAATTTAAACTTCCCGCACAACTGTGTAACGTCACCTTAACCTTGACTCATTGGCTACTAGATGGAATATATGAAGTATTCAATTTCTTTATAACTTACTACATAATAATGTAGATTCTCAATAGCCGTTGCGTAAAATAAACTTTAACATACCACAATTGTCATCCCGCCACCAATATAGTTTCTATCTTAATTGTAGTCGAACAAATGTTATAAATAAGTCACCTACAGTGTGTCCCAAAATGTCCGCAACAGCCTTGTAAATCCTGTATTATAGTCGTCATAAAAAAGTGTTTCAAATAAAAGTTGTTCCAATTTACATGATCTACTTTGTGAGCTGAAGAGATTTCGAAAATTTTATACAGCCTGGTCATTATGTCGTTACTTCTTTTCATCTCTTATGGCAGCCATCTTGAATTCGCTTCCAATCGAAAAATGTTATAAGAAAAAGTTGTTCAGAATTACAAAATACCGCCGAATGCAAAATTTCAACTCGATCGTCAAATATTTATTTTTTCCATGTATTATTATTATCTATCGCGGTGGCCTCTTAAGGTAATCTGTTATTTTGTTTCAATTTCAATCAATTTAGTTGAAGTAGTTATGAGAATAAAAAAGTATTTATTTACGTAGTAAATACTAAACGTTTTATTTTCTAAAGAAAAATCACGGGAAATATTCTAAGCCAGTAATTATGAAAAAATAAAAAAAAATGTGTGATAATATAATATAAAAAAAACAACCGTATACGAAAAATAATAAATAATAATACATTGCAGACTAACGCTTAAAATGAAAGTAAGCAAAGCAAGAATATGACAAAAAAGCAATCACTCCACGAAATCTCTTTCATTTGCCATATCGAAGAGTGGCATCTTTGATGATTGAATTCGTCCATAACACTGTAGAGCACATTGGCTCCTATCCCGTTTGCGCACTCCAGGATAACATCTTTCAAATGGTTGCGGTCTCGGAACGGCCGATGGCTATAGACCTGGTTTTTCAGATAGCCCCAAAGCAAAAAATCCAGCGGTGTCAAATCTGGATATCTGGGCGGTCACTGAACTTGGGATGTCCGAGTGAATATTTTATGGGCTCCGAAATTCACTTCCAACCATTCTTGAATGCCAGCTGAAGCGTGGCAAGGTGCCCCATCATGCTAGAAGTGCATGTTACAACGAATGTGAAGCGGGAAGTCATCTACAATCGGTTCCAGTTCATTTTGCAAGAACTGAAGGTACTGAGCAGCATCCATGCAAGTTTGTAAAAAAAAATGGTCCAACTAATCGCGTGTCCAGAATTCCGCACCATACATTAACTTTTTCATAATACTGGTCCCTACCGTTGACTGTGAAATGTGGATTATAATGTGCCCAGTACCGACAATTCTGCGATGAAACCGTACCATTCGTGTAGAAAGTCGCTTCATCGGAAATAAAATATTCCAGTGAAAGTTAGCATTGGCTTCCATTTCTCCTTGCATCCACGCACAAAAATTGAAACGACTTTCATGGTCATGTTTTTGCAACCGGCAGATAAATTTAGGTTTATACGGCTTCAAACCATTTTTCTTGAGTAATCGCTGAATATTAGAACGAGATAGTTCGGTCTCTTGCTCAATCTGCCGGCTGGAAATGCGCAGATTTTCGGTAATCCGTAAGATGACTACCAACTCCGCATTTTGCGTAACTGGCCATCGCCTGCGGTTCTTCTTAAACTTATTTTCTACACTTCCAGTTTCTTAAAATTTTGTACAATACGAGCTATCGTTGAATAATGTGTATTCTTGCCAGGATATCGCAAATTAAATGGTCTTTCCGTATTCCGGCAATTTTTTTGGTTTTCTTGATGCCATTGTTGTGAAATTAAAGTCACGTGTTTATTTCTGGCTCACTTATGACTCTCAAGCTCATCACCTCTGTTTTAAATTCGATTTTGCTACTTGATTTTTAGGCCATAATCCACTCAGTAAATATCGAGTTGAAATTTTGCATTCGGCGGTATTTTGTAATTCTGAACAACTTTTTCTTATAACATTTTTCGATTGGAAGCGAATTCAAGATGGCTGCCATAAGAGATGAAAAGAAGTAACGACATAATGACCAGGCTGTATAAAACTTTCGAAATCTCTTCAGCTCACAAAGTAGATCATGTAAATTGGAAAAACTTTTATTTGAAACACTTTTTTATGACGACTATAATACAGCACTTACAAGGCTGTTGCGGACATTTTGGGCCACCGCGATAGATAATACATGGGAAAAATAAATATTTGACGATCGAGTTGAAATTTTGCATTCGGCGGTATTTTGTAATTCTGAACAACTTTTTCTTATAACATTTTTCGATTGGAAGCGAATTCAAGATGGCTGCTATAAGAGATGACAAGAAGTAACGACATAATGACCAGGCTGTATAAAACTTTCGAAATCTCTTCAGCTCACAAAGTAGATCTTGTAAATTGGAACAACTTTTATTTGAAACACTTTTTTATGACGACTATAATACAGCACTTACAAGGCTGTTGCGGACATTTTGGGCCACCGCGATAGATAATACATGGGAAAAATAAATATTTGACGATCGAGTTGAAATTTTGCATTCGGCGGTATTTTGTAATTCTGAACAACTTTTTCTTATAACATTTTTCGATTGGAAGCGAATTCAAGATGGCTGCCATAAGAGATGAAAAGAAGTAACGACATAATGACCAGGCTGTATAAAATTTTCGAAATCTCTTCAGCTCACAAAGTAGATCATGTAAATTGGAACAACTTTTATTTGAAACACTTTTTTATGACGACTATAATACAGCACTTACAAGGCTGTTGCGGACATTTTGGGCCACCGCGATAGATAATACATGGGAAAAATAAATATTTGACGATCGAGTTGAAATTTTGCATTCGGCGGTATTTTGTAATTCTGAACAACTTTTTCTTATAACATTTTTCGATTGGAAGCGAATTCAAGATGGCTGCCATAAGAGATGAAAAGAAGTAACGACATAATGACCAGGCTGTATAAAATTTTCGAAATCTCTTCAGCTCACAAAGTAGATCATGTAAATTGGAACAACTTTTATTTGAAACACTTTTTTATGACGACTATAATACAGCACTTACAAGGCTGTTGCGGACATTTTGGGCCACCGCGATAGATAATACATGGGAAAAATAAATATTTGACGATCGAGTTGAAATTTTGCATTCGGCGGTATTTTGTAATTCTGAACAACTTTTTCTTATAACATTTTTCGATTGGAAGCGAATTCAAGATGGCTGCCATAAGAGATGACAAGAAGTAACGACATAATGACCAGGCTGTATAAAACTTTCGAAATCTCTTCAGCTCACAAAGTAGATCTTGTAAATTGGAACAACTTTTATTTGAAACACTTTTTTATGACGACTATAATACAGGATTTACAAGGCTGTTGCGGACATTTTGGGCCAACGCGATAGATAATACATGGGAAAAATAAATATTTGACGATCGAGTTGAAATTTTGCATTCGGCGGTATTTTGTAATTTTGAACAACTTTTTCTTATAACATTTTTCGATTGGAAGCGAATTCAAGATGGCTGCCATAAGAGATGAAAAGAAGTAACGACATAATGACCAGGCTGTATAAAATTTTCGAAATCTCTTCAGCTCACAAAGTAGATCATGTAAATTGGAACAACTTTTATTTGAAACACTTTTTTATGACGACTATAATACAGCACTTACAAGGCTGTTGCGGACATTTTGGGCCACCGCGATAGATAATACATGGCAAAAATAAATATTTGACGATCGAGTTGAAATTTTGCATTCGGCGGTATTTTGTAATTCTGAACAACTTTTTCTTATAACATTTTTCGATTGGAAGCGAATTCAAGATGGCTGCCATAAGAGATGAAAAGAAGTAACGACATAATGACCAGGCTGTATAAAATTTTCGAAATCTCTTCAGCTCACAAAGTAGATCATGTAAATTGGAACAACTTTTATTTGAAACACTTTTTTATGACGACTATAATACAGCACTTACAAGGCTGTTGCGGACATTTTGGGCCACCGCGATAGATAATACATGGGAAAAATAAATATTTGACGATCGAGTTGAAATTTTGCATTCGGCGGTATTTTGTAATTCTGAACAACTTTTTCTTATAACATTTTTCGATTGGAAGCGAATTCAAGATGGCTGCCATAAGAGATGACAAGAAGTAACGACATAATGACCAGGCTGTATAAAACTTTCGAAATCTCTTCAGCTCACAAAGTAGATCATGTAAATTGGAACAACTTTTATTTGAAACACTTTTTTATGACGACTATAATACAGCACTTACAAGGCTGTTGCGGACATTTTGGGCCAACGCGATAGATAATACATGGGAAAAATAAATATTTGACGATCGAGTTGAAATTTTGCATTCGGCGGTATTTTGTAATTCTGAACAACTTTTTCTTATAACATTTTTCGATTGGAAGCGAATTCAAGATGGCTGCTATAAGAGATGACAAGAAGTAAGGACATAATGACCAGGCTGTATAAAACTTTCGAAATCTCTTCAGCTCACAAAGTAGATCTTGTAAATTGGAACAACTTTTATTTGAAACACTTTTTTATTACGACTATAGCACAGGACTTACAGGGCTGTTGCGGACATTTTGGGACACACTGTATATACAGTGAGGTTTTTATAATACCATACATAGCCCTATGTACACCGTATCCGTAAATGTTTGAAGCTGACGTCTGTCAAAATGTATGCAACATCTGTGCTTAAAGTTTGCCACCCTGAGAATGTCAATTGATTTATTCCTCTATGGGCATAGTCTGTATTTTCGTTGGGTTTGTTTTTTTCGTCATTGCAATGGTTTTATGGGTATAATTTTTTATAATTATTAATTTTAATTAGCAATAAGCGTTTACAAAAGGAAGCATATTGTGTTTGATTTTAAGAAACAATTTTAATAATTTTACTAAAAGTATGTTCGGTTGTTATTTGTCCCATGTCAACGCATGGGCAGTTATGAAACCAACATTACTGCTATATATTATTGGAAAGTGAAATTATAAACATTGTAAAAATAGTAACTTGAACATTATTTACTGAATTGTAAATTTTATAGATGTACAACCACATATGCATTTTTTACTTATTTCTATGTTTTATTTCTTTCTTGTGTTCGCATTATTGTGTAATTTTTTGTGGTACTTTCCCTGTACTTGGGCTTGTCCTGTTGGGAAATAAATCAGATTATTATTCGACAAGAGAAAACGTTTTTGTATTGTAAGTGTTAGGGGCTACATTGTGCCCTGCTGGTGACGAACTTCTTGACAGCCAGCAATAATACGGGCTAGTAATTCCTGTTAAATCACACAGATTTGCGTCTTCCAATCCATATCGATTAAGATCAACTGTGTTCAAGTACTGACTGCAAATAGCATTAAAATATGCTAACGCAGAGTAAATTCAGAAAGCTGACGACAAATATGAGTACTTAAAATTGGAGGCGGCAAATATGATTAATTAAAATTGGAGGCGACAAATACGGTGTCACAAGATAATTATCAACAATTTCAGCCCAAATTAATGTTCGCTTTAAGCTGCCATTGGTCGTGTAAATTTCTAACAGTTTAAGGATTTTCATTAGACCAAATAATGTGAATTAAAAGGCGCGGTTGCTTTCACTTTACACCACAGTTACAACCTCTATTTTATTTTAGTGGTCGTACAACTTTGCGCTAAGAGTGCAATTAACTGAGCTTATTTCTGCATTAACAGGCATTTCTGGATATTTGTTTATAACAAAAATACCTTTATATGAACATCTTCTATAATCAGCATATCAATAACATATTTTTTAGTTTTTGTTGTTTTTGAGAAATCTGTATGTCCACTAAGCAAATTATGTCAAAGCATACTTAGTGGTCCAAAAATAGTTACAGGCCAAAGTTGTCAAAATTTAAATGGGATGCAACGTATTTTGATTGCGTAGACTAAACAAATGCCTATTAATATTGTTTCCTCTAAGGTATACTGTTTCAACAGCACAACTAACAACACTTAACAACTTTCTTATTATGTATATACATACTTAATTAATCATCTTATAAATGTTATTAATATTTATAATATTTAGTGAAATTCAATTGAATGCTTACATAATACAAACATTTCAACAAAACTCATTTCTTATTAACTCCAGAGACATTTCTAGTCGCCCAGAATGCAATCCAGATTGCAAATAGTATCCCGGTATATTAAATCGTCGCTCACGGTTTTAATACATTATTAGGTAAGAATGGAGATTACTAGTATCTAAAGTTTAGCATAGTATTTAAAAATATAGATATTATGATCATTATAATCTTCAAAAATTGACTATAAAACTGAAAACATAAAGCAATATTTATGACTAAGATAAAGTCGATTACTTTTGATTTCAAACAATGAAAATGAGCAATACTTTCGGTTTTGGAAACTGGTTATTATTACAATATGAATTTGACTTTTAACAGTGTTCATTTTCACAACCAAATCGTAAAAGATTTGGATCTTTGGAATAAAGTTATGCAGAAATATATTCCAACAGTGTTGATCGTGTACACACTATAGAATAGCTGAAGAATTGCAATGTATGTGACTATGCTGCAGTCAACCTTCTTGAGCTAGAACTTGTAGTGATTCTATGAATCCCACATAGTTAAAATATAAACATACATATTTAGAATTTCTCTTGTCAGTAGCTGGATATTGCAGGTTTTTAAAGATTTTATTCCATTACGCTATTAAAAAACATTTGATTACTTTCAGGTATTTCTAACTGCAAGCTTTCGCTATGTTTATTAATATTTGTAATGTTCCTTTATAAGCAAGTATTATGATGAAATAAAATGATATATATAGTTCACCTATCAACTTCCATGCATGAATTGAGTAAACCTTACAATTCACTTTAACAGTTTCTTTAGATATTACATATTTATAATAACCTATACATAAATCCTGTCAAATAAGTAATGTAAAAATCTTACCCAAATATTGAACTGATCCATCTTGTTATATCTGTAGTAAATCTCGTACTTAGCTTTTGCAAAATATGTCTATCTAAATTACTACAGTACGCCGCTAAACTATGGGAAGTAATAACCAGTTTTCCAACATCATCAACTATTGGAAAAGCAGTTGGTTCACCATCTTCGTCTGTAGAAATCAGTCCTTGAATAATTTGTATTATATCATCACTATGTTTTTGATCGAGACCTAGGAATACTGTGGATTGATTAAAAGCCGATTCAGTCAAATTCGCCCCCTCAGCTATTTGTTCTAGCCTACTAACTATCTGTGATGCCTCTATGGCTATTTCTCCTAACTGGGGCTGAAAAATTAGATAATAAAAGTAATTTAACACAATAGTTCAACATGTCAACGTCAATTACTTACGCTTTTTGGGACGTTAACGGAAGGAACAGCCTTCGTTAAATCCATTAGTGGAGAATTTTTATCAAATTTTGAAATATTTTTATCCAGCGTTGTCGCCATCGTGGCAAAATGATGACAACCCAATGCAACCCACAATTACACGCAAGAAAATTAAATTGCCTACACTATCACAGTACTAATTTACTTTACTTCCGTTGAAGGCGCCCTGATATGTGTACACTGCATCCTAAAAGTATTACATCGAACTAATTATTTTAAAAAGATAAAAGCAAAGTACATAGAAGTGCAGTAGGTACTATGTAGGTACATATATCTTTTCTAAGTGAAAGCACGTATGTATATAGAAGTCTATTATCAGCTGTAGTATGACATATAGCGTAGATAAGAAGTGCGATACTGGAAATAGTATCTGAAGTTCCCATACTAAAAATATTGAAATAAAATTTGAAAAACATACGTTATTAGAAGTCTAGCATGTAGCAGTAAATTAATATTATACGAGTTTTTTGCCATTTCAGTTAGCCCATCTAATAAAATCGCAGTTTTTTAGACACCATCAAAAAATTTAGCTGGAGCTATTCACAACTTTCTAGACATTAGTGCGATATGTCCTTCATGACATACAATTTCAAATGACGTGCAAATGACCGTATCCAACCGTATCTTTCAAGCTTTCAACTTTCAAATAAGCAAAAGATCTATACAGGCTAACAACTTGAACTATTACGAAAGCCTATTGATAGGTAGTGGGAGTTAAAATTAAGTGTATTCATTTTACAACTATTGTCAACTTTTTATATGACAGGAATGTCAGTGGTTATGTCAAATACTTTACCGAACCATCAATCTTTATCCTAATGGAACACACAATGGGGCCGTCTCGGATTTTTTTTTATATATTTTTTCTTAAAGTGTACATTAAATTATAGCGTCTACGTATTTTCTTTTTTTTATATTATTAATAAATATGACAAGAAAAAATATTAAAGTTTGAATTTTGAATTTACCGCATTTATGACGTAATAATGATAAATTGACAGAGAAGCTTGCCAAAAGTATGATATGGAAGGAGATAGAAAAATGTAATCTTTTTTTTTTTGTTAGCTACGTAAACGTCAAACGAAATCCACCTATATATCTGTATTCTATCATAGTATTTATTTTTATATTTGTTTGATAAACTATTGTGTTGTTATTATTTTGTTGGTGGAATCGTGGTTTATTTTTATTTGAATCTTATTTGATATCAATTAATCATGAAATGTTTTGTATCTGGTTGCAAGAATAATTTTAAAGTCAATCCGGAAAAGCGTCTTTATTTCCAACATATGTACAGATGAGTGCAAAAAAAACTGGGACAACTCTTATAAGCATAAATCCCAAGTTTTCATCTGTATAAACGGATCTGCCGTGACATACAGCATATTCAAATTGTCATAATAGATTTCAAAGGTTATACATGAATATGTCACATTACAGATTATCAAAGGATTTCTGACATTTCTGAAATTTTCAATTTCTGACAAGCATTTTGACATTGATGCATTAATCAAGCAAACGTCTGCTTCGCACAGTAACAGTTTTGTTGTCCCATTTTTTTATGCACACATCTGTACATATGTTACAAAAATATCAAAAGAATTTCTACATATATTAATATTGAAGTGAAAAGTGCGGCGGAGTTCAGATGCGTCACTAAAAGTTGACATCTACTCTTTCACTCAACCATTATATCTAAACTTAAACCCAAAACGAAAGTAGTTACATCTGCTAAAAATGAATGTACTTTTTTTGTGCATATCTTCGTTTCTTTCGGGCGTTTTGGTTTATAATTAGTTATAATTTCGCTAATTCTCTTCTCATGCCCTGGTTTAGCTACGTCTAGATGGTTTTCTGTATTACGATGTCGCCTACACTGACTTTTACTTGAGACGCGAATGTTTTTATTGGCGCATTTCCGAATCCTTTTACCAAAACACAAGTATTATCAAATTTTGGCGCTTCCATCTGCACCTAACTGCTGGCCTTTAACAAGTTCAGATTACTTCCGCTGTCAATGAATCCTTGTATAGAATGACCATTTATAGTCAAGAATATATTACCATGGTGTGGCGTAGCGATGGGCGATTCGAATCCAAATGACTCCTAAAATAAAAGATCCGTATAATATGATTCGTACCAAAATGATTCGTATCGACTCGTGATGATTCATGACTCTCCGTACTAGCGACAAGATTCAAATCGTTCGGTGATCCGTATACTAATTTCGTATGACTCGTACCGAAAGATCATAACAGATTCAGCCCGACTCATTGATGACTTATCGTATTAGAGATTCGAGTTTAGACTTTATTCTAATGATCTTGCGAAATAGTATTAAGATTTATATTTCAGTAAAATAAACAAACGTAAATACACAGATACCTTCATGAAAATAGTCTACCTTGCTAAAAATACGATAACAATTATTTCTTATTGGCGCTTTTAGGGACACGAACTACCTACTAACTATAAATATAAAAGCTAGCGTATGAATATGTTTATGAAATCATAATACTCCACTGTAGTAACGATTCATATTCATGCTACTGATTAGAGAAACTATTTGAATCATACTATACGACTGTTCGTAACATACATACATACAATTTACCAGTATGAAACAAATATTCTGTTTGACTTCGATTTAGTTTCGTATCAATAGACTAACTCTAAGATATACGAATTCGTATGAAGTAAATGATTCACATAAGTTACGTATATTGTAATTATACAGATTCGTACAATGATACGATTCATACGACTACAATCAATTGCTATACCAGTATACTAATTGACTCCGAATCCGATTCATATCAAGGGACGACTCCAAAATGATACGGATTATTCGTATAAAGTAAATGATTCGTATAGGTAGCATTATACAAATCCGTATCAATAGTAAAGATTCGTACCGTACGAATCACACATGAGAGTCGTATATACTGTACGAATCATACGAATCCGACCCATCGCTAGTACAGTGTATAGTAGCGATGCATTGTCCCCGTTGGAACTGGAAAAACGCGTAATTTTAAAACTGCTGCTTTTGCGGAAGAGCAAAAGAGTTCATCTCGTCTTCGCAAAAGTAGCAGTTATTAAGTTACGCGCTTTCTCAATTCCAACTATTATAAAATTTTAAAGACAAAATATTTTAAAACAAATTCTTTTAAAAAGGCTACAGTTAACTAACATTGTTTTTATTTAATTTAAAAATTTAATAGAATAAACAAAATTAACAACATTAAAAAAATAAGCTTTAATATTATTTCTATCTAGATTTTAAATAGTTATTTCTACGCACACCTTTGCAAAAATTAGTCTAATGTGTTGCGCGAGTCTTTACCATTGAAAAGCGGGAAACTATAGACTAAATATACACACTGTCAAGTTTAAAACTACACATAAAAGATATACATATATGAATGAATACATCATATGAATGAATATGTAATACTACACCACACACCTAAAATAAAATACTATATTAACACCACTGAACTAAAAATAAAAACGAAATTAATTTGCTCAAACTCGTAAACATAACCCTGACAATATGCAGAAAAGCAAATTTTTTCCCACGTGGTTTACATGTTTACATTCTGACCGCCGATAAGGCAGGATTTGACTGATTTGTACTAGAGACCCTCCGTCAATTTCATCCCGAACTGTATGTCATAGGTTCAACTTTCCATATCTAGTGCCCATGGGGGGGGGTTATTCTCGAATCTGAGGGAATGGAAATTTCAAGAGAATTGTCAAAAAATTCCTACAATTTCAATAACTGGTTACGAAAAAGTGAGAAAGTCAACTCCAGAATAGGAACTATTGAAAATATTCCCCAAATATTCGCTGGATTTTTTTTAGGAGAAATTGCTAGAGAAATTGAAATTTCTCATTTCGGTGGTTTTTCGAGAATAACCGTTCACTTGGTCGCACTCTATGTCATGTTAGTATAGTTTGCGATATTAGAAGCCCGTTAAAAATATAATAAGTGGAATATTATAAAATATATGTACATTGTACTAATTACCTACAACCACTTAATTTCAAGATGAAGTTACTGAAGATCTTGCTGCAGCCCCACCAAGGCAGTTTCTACCCAGAGTAAATGCATTTGAGCAGCTAAGCGATAATTTGTTCAAAAAGTATGAATAAAAGTCAGTAACTCCAGAATAGGAATTACGGGTAATTGAAATTGTTCATTTAGGAATTTTTTATATTCTATTAGTCGTTGCTTTTTAGCAGTAACGTGGGTCTGCCAATTTTTGGAAAATTTCAAGAGAATTGTCAAAAAATTCCTATCTTAAATTCAAATAGTCACAGAACAGCTGTTATAAAATCAATTCCTGAGTTTTTATTGGAATTGACTTGACAACAATGCGCTACAATTCCTACGGAGTTTTCGGAACTATTCCCTGTTAGTTCGAAAATACAACATTTTTAGTATCGAGGAGTGAGCGGTGAAAGTTACTCCCTGGGAGTGCTATTTTTCCACTGTTTCGAGAATAACCCCCCTGGTGATTAATACGAGCGCAAATGACCATTGCGCATTTATTCCCCGCCTGTATATTCGTCCGCTTATGTGTGAAAGCCAATGCGCAAAGAAAAACTCAGTCCCCGAAGATCAAAGGTGCCGACAGAGAGTGACTATTGGTTAGATACTACTGTGACCATACTCTAATCATGTTATATAAAAGTCATACGTGTTAATTCAAGTATATTCCGAAATAAAATTTTAAAACATTTGTCCCAATGTTATTTCTTGGATAACAGCTGCCTGTCTATCTGAAAAATGTAAAAAGACAGATGGGCAGTAAATAATCCGGGCAAAACTACGATTTTACCTGAGGTATAAGCTAATCCGAACGCATTCAAAAAATGTTCGAGTGGATATGCTTTAACTTTTATATGAGTATGCAATTTACATGAAAAAAAAAATCAAAATATTCTATTAAATAATGATTTATCATTGTTGAATAATAATAATTTCTTAACGACAGCAAAGATGTATATAATTATCATAATTATTGTTCACCAACTGTTCTAATATGAGATTGCATTACCTACGTAAATTCTTTACAAAAAAAACAATTTAAAATAATGTATAAATGGTAGGATCCCTACCGACATAGTAGATTAGCTAGGTCGGTCATAAAATTATAAACTCCTTTACGTTTTAATTTTGCCATTACATATGTTTACTTTTTAAATATATACCTAAAGTACCTAATTACTGCCAATGCGTCCTTGGCATGACGAAATAATCATTTAGAAAATAAGTTCTGCTTTTATAAAAGGCAACATTATGAAAGCTATTACGCATTAAAGAAAATTAATACAATATAAGTATGTAACTAATGTGTGTATAATATTTATATTCTATTATTTTTCGGAAATTGGATTTTATTTGTAACAAAAAAATATCTAGAGAACGAAAATAATTATTCAATGAAGTTTCCTATTAGCCAATCCGAAGCTCGATAACGCGTTGCTTTACGACGGACCGTCAAGCATGACGGCTAATGATGGCAGTTTTAAGGAAACGCCGGCATCTACTGGATGCGGTGGGAAAAAGCCGCACCCCGTTTTTTATTTAAAAGCAACCACGGTCGCGGAAAGAAATTTAAAGGTCCGAAAAACCGCGAAATGCACACAGATGGCTGTCCACATATAGATCATTTCAAATCCAACGACGGCTTGAAGACATTCAGGATTATCCATGCGATATTTGTAGTATGTTCGACAATAGAAGCCAGAAAAACAAAGGTTAAGTCAGGTTTTTTTCACGATGCATATTTCGCGTTTTAAAAGCAGATCTAATTTTATTGTAAACGTAATTCAGTATTATTGAAGCAATTTTATAATTGATGTATGTAATAGTTTACCGTATTTTAATGTAGTTAATGCTTAATTTGATTAAACCGATATGCGAGACTCCATCCACACCTCCATTTTGAAATATACAAATCAGTAGCGTAACATTTTCATTCACATTAATATTTTATTCATCACAATAGATTACCGATGCGAATCAAATTATTATATAGAATGAGTGCTATTATTTTATGTCGTTTCTCATGAGAGTAATGTTCATGCGCTAAAATATGTTATAGAAGCGTTTATAGACTGTGGACAATTGCCTCGCACATTAGAACACGGTTACGCCACTGTAATTCAATACATTAGGCTACAGGAGGTTATTTTGAATTTAAAACTATTTAAACCTATATATATTATGTATGTTAATTAAAATTGTTTGATTAAATATTGCAGGTTGACAACAATTATTGCCATGTTTGTAAAAGAATTGGACCACTTCTTCATGCTTGTATGCAATGTGTCTTTTTTGGATGCCATAAACATATTAGAGAACATACAAGAAACTTGAAACATCATTTTGCGATAGATCTTAGCTATGGACAAGTTCACTGTACACTATGCGATGATTACATATATGATATGGAAATTGATAGAGTAGCAATGAATAACAAGTTAGGTGCTGGACGATGCAGAAAGAGGTTTATATTGACAATAATAAATTCTGTAGCTGAGATATTTTTATTACATACCCCATTAGGTTATTCAATTGGACTTCCTGGGAGGTAACGAGTGAAGATAAAGACATATTAAAATACAATCCAAAACGGATTTGTATAACACCGGAGTCAACAATTGGACTGAGAGGACTATTAAATTTAGGCTCAACATGCTTTATGAATTGTATAGTGCAAGCTTTAATGCATACCCCACTATTACGAGATTACTTTTTAAGTGAGAGACACAAATGTAAAGGAAATCCAGGAACATGTTTAGTGTGTGAGGTTTCAAAATTATTCCAGGTAATTGAATAAAATTTATATTAGCTACAATGGAAAAGGATTTTGTAAATACTTTTCTTAGTGTAGCTAATATTATTTAGGTTTTTTGAGGTATTTTTGTTCATTTACATAATCGCAACACAACGTAAGCTAACTTACAGTAAATAATTTGAAAGATCTAGATAGATTTGTAATTTAGACTTAAAGTAGGTATAATCAAACCAAATTGTTTGGTTTCTTAAATAGATTGAAAAAAGCATTAGTGAATTGCTCTATCTTTTTAAAAGATCAGACAATATGTTAATATCATTAAATAAAAAAAAAAAAAATTGATATAACTTGTTATGCACCACTGCAGAATCATAAAGCAAGACAGCAAACTTTATCAGTGGAAATGCCGCTCAAATTGTAGTATCTACAGTAATGTATTGCTAATAAAACTTTAATTAACAAACACTAAAAAGTACAAAATGTATTAACAAATCATTGATCAAAATTCTAAATACAGTTAGTCACAAAATGATTCGGCCTAATAGAATAATGCTTTGTAATTGTATTTAACTTGGCTGGAAATCATTTAATCGTATAAATATATACTATATTCAGATAAAATTATGTTTAATTGCTACTACTAGTTTATACAGGGTGTCCCAGCTGACGCGGTTTCTTTGATAATTTATTTATTTTACAGTATAGAGAAAAAAGCTTCAAATAAAAGTTGTCCCTATTTATACGATGCATAGCTAGAAAATATTTTCAAATATACAGGGTGTCCCAATTATAGAAAAAGCGTATGTAACTTAATTATTTTCAATGGATCTCTCTATATATTATATATTTTTTAGATTCTACATGATATTTTAAGCAACTTTTATTAAGACCTTCCTAGACCTATGTGCTTTTGTTTTCGAGAAAATAAATATTTTTTCAAAAGTTTTGCAATTGCAGCGCTCTCGTTAATGAGCTGTAGGGTCAAAACTAAAAAAGGTAGAAAATTTTGTTTTGCGCAAATTGATACGTCTTGAATTGATTTACCATTTCCTATATGAACATGTACGGATCCTTTTGTTAACATACAGTAACTGGCGCCAACATTTGGAAACATTTAAATACCAATAACTCTGTTTTTTTTAAATGGGACACCCTGTATCTGGTTACAGGGTTGGATGTAAAATTAAATTCTCTTTCTTTTGATATCCGAATGTACGCATTTATCTTCAACCGTTTTAGAGAAAAATGTATATTTCTTCTGCTACTGTCGAAACAGACCACTTCAATTTGCACAAAGTCGGCTACGTAACAATAATATTGTGACAGATATATTTAATAACCATTTGTACCATTTATAATTATACACAAGTAATAACCTTAATTTAAATTTGTATTATAAAGCAGTTTCTAAGGATAACATTTGTTCCCAATCCTTTTATAAAAAGTGTAATTACTTTCTATTTTGTGACAAAATTCAGCTGAGAAGATATACAGGGATCTTTTTTTATCATTACACATACACTTTCCCTATGTGTAATGATAAAAAGAAAAAAGTCAATGCATTGACATAGTAGGCAACCAATTATACACCAATCTATTTTATTTTCGAAGTAAGATTTGCGGTACTGGGGATTATTAGGGCGTGGAACAATTTATAATAATAATTCATGCCTTAGCATCCCCCAACAGCTTGCGCCAATTAGAGGGGGCATCGGCTGGCCATGAGTTATTATTACGCCTGCGGCTGTAGACCGACTTAAGATGTAACCTTTCCGCATTTGCCGTGGAATTTGGAAAACTACAGAAAACCAAACTCAGAAAGGAAGCACCGGGGTTCAAACCCGGTACTGCCGGACTACGAGGCAAGTGTGCAAGCCACTAGACCACTAGTCCGACGAATAAGCAAAGTAAAATAGCATTTTAAAATGTGTATCGTACAGTATTTCCTCTACAATTTCATTTTTTATTTCAAAATAACAAATAGTTAATAAAAATATGACAGCTCATGGTTCTCGCTTGTCAAAATACGACTGTATAACTGGTTGCCTACTACGCAGCTACAATGCATTGACTTTTTTTTAAGTTACACATAGGAAAAGTGTATGTGTAATGATAAAAAAAAGAACCCGGTATGTGTCAGCGAATTATCTTGGCGTTTCAAGAAATCAGCCCAATCGTGCTGAGAAATGTTGAACAATCATTAAAAAAACAAATTCGTAATTGTTTCGCCCAAAACGGAAGACGTTTCGAAAAATAAATTAATGAATTTAATAACACTACATTTATAATGTGCATTTTCTAGTTCACGCATTTCCTTGTCTTTTTAAAACTCTTTTTGTTGCGTTTTTTATGTTGTTATTTGTTGAAAGGTCCTGTTCTGTTAAAATTGCTTACAATACAAATTTAAATTGAGCTAGCTGATGACTTGCGCATAATTATAAATGGTACAAATGATTATTAAATATATCTGTCATAATATTATTGTTACGTAGCTTACTTTGTGCATATTGAAGCGGTCTGTTTCGACAGTAGCAGAAGAAATATACATTTTTCTCTAAAACTGTTGAAGATAAATGGGTACATCCTGATATCAAAAGAAAAATAATTTAATTTTACATCCCATTAAAAAATGTTGACGGTAAAAGTGGTCACGAGATTCGTACAAATGATTTTCAAGGTGTAAGTTTTACTGGTAGGTGGCGTAATTGATATGTCCAAATATAAAATTTCTATTATCTCAGGAAATCGCAAAGGAGCTATAACATCATTAGCTGAAAGCTCGTTTCTTACCAGATAATTCTGTTTAGTCACATTTTTTCGTATCTGTCATAATAAGAAACAGAGAAAATAATCTAGTTGTCAATGTTTAAAGTTCAATCCAAATAATCCTGAATTCGTTTGAAAAGGAATTGTATGGACTTTAAATATTTATATATATTGCATCCATTAGTTTCAAACAGATAAACTAGAAGCCCCTTTCAGGAGCGGTAACTTATTTTTAAGATTTCCTTTAACAAATTAAACAAAACGTTACTGTTGTATTAATGGGTTGCTAAGCAGCTTAAATCGCCTGTATTTAACTGAAAACCGCATCTCGATATCTATCCGTTCTCAACTTATCGCAAAAAAAGTAAAAAGCTAGGATAAAACAATAAATATAATTATTAATACAATATAATCAAGTTAATAGCAAAACTACAAAATTACGTAACCATAACTGAATCACCTCACTTATTAAATCGAATACAGATTCAAAGTGCCTGTTAGCATTACTGGCACATCGCTAGGTGTTCACGGGTAGCTAAAGTAGTAGACGGCAGCTTCTATTTTACTTCCACCAGTGTTAGGCCACGAATGACATCTCGCTTGAAAGACAAGATCTTTTACTCTCCTCCACAAATAAAACTAAACAAGTAAAGTCGGGTAATCTCGCCATGAAGGGGGATTTCACCTTTCTATTAATCTGTCTGGATATATGTATTTCATAAAAGTGTTACCAAACATTAATTGAAAAATATCGTGGAAAGAACATATTTTACCTGGTTTGAAGGAGTATATTTTTCCATAGAACAGGTAACTCGTTCTGAAGGAACTCCAAAAGCAGAGTATTATTATATTAGTAGCAGAAATAGGGTCCAATGATTGTTTCCCCTAATATGTTGCAACAAAGTTTGACTCTGCAGTCTCTCTATTATTGCATTTCCCGCATCCAGTAGGGATTTTCGGCAGACCAGTAATGAAACTTACTTTACCGTCATTGTAAAAAGTAACCTCGCTTCCTCTGTCGAAAGAATTTGCAATAAAAGTCGCGAGCTTTTGTTAATCATTCCCAAAAACCAATGGTCGAAATGACGGCGATGTCGATACCGCATCGCGTATTCTCTTTCAGCTCCTGCTGCATTATGCTGTGATATCGATAACCTCATTATTCGTAAAAATCATTTTAAATGCTCAAAGTTAACATCATCCGAAGACAAAATAATTTGACATTTCTTCCTAATATTGTTATTCGCAAAGCCAACTTATCTTTCGCGTTATTATTATTGAAACTAATGGATGCAGCATATAAACGCTGTTTAAAATCCATACAATTTCTTTTCAAACAAATCCATAATTATTCAAGTAGGTTGAATAGTAGCGGAAATATTAAACTTTAAACATTGACAAATAGATGATCTTCCCTGATGACATTATTCTGCGATTTCCTGAGATAACAGAAATTTTAGATTTGGACATAACAGTTACACGCTGTAGCAGTAAAACCTGGAACTTGAACATAATTTCTAGCAATTTCTTTTGACCACTTTTACTATCGATACTTTTTCGCGCATAACCTAGAACAAATACAAATTTTCGAGATACAGTCGCTTAGTGGCCCACCCTGTAGAATTCGCTCACGACATCAATTGACAAACTTATTTGAACAAATTAAATTTAAGTGTGACGCATCACATTCATCATTCAAGTATTGTCGTCCTTTATGATTCCGCAGTTGTACCATCATTACTGCGTATTTTATATATTTATTGTTTAATTCCTTTTAACTTTCATAGTCTAAATATACAAGGTGTATACAAATTGACTGTACATGGTATTATTTCTCGTTAAATTCTGAATCATAAATTCCACATAAAAATGTTGTACTGTGTATCTTACGTTTGCATAACATGCATGTATATTTCCTTTCAAACCTTTTCAACATGTTATCATGCTCCTGCTTTTGTTTGAAATTGTGCAAATTAATATTTTCAACAAAAATTCATATTTTTTGTAGTTGTGGTTTCCGTGTTGTCTAATCTCAAAATTAACGATCATACAAAAATCATGAATATGCGGATTCAACATCTAAGTGGATATTTTACAGTACGGTTTCGGCTCAAACAGCTATTTATTGAAAGTAACGTGCAAGATAAGGAGTTGTTATATGTGTTCTTGAATACACAGTAAGTTTTATCCAAGATATATAAGAATGCCTTTACAATACATTTGTTCTAGTTAAGTATAGCTGCTTACACTAGATTGTCTTCACAATATACAAATGTAAAATTGTAATACAGTATTATGTATAATTTATTACTAAAAGTAAATTATCTGTCCGAAATGGTAACCAGCGGCATCCATTTCTTGAGAAAATAGCTTATGAATGATGCTCTCATGCGTTCTTTTATCTCTTTCCTTATGTTCACTGGTGTCTCATAGACCTTGCTTTTGATTTGTTCCCAAAGATATAAGTCCAGAGGCATAAGATCAGGAGACCTCTCTGGCCAATTCTGAATACCTAACTGAGAGAATTCTTGGAAGACTATCGCGTTACAATAGTTTGGCTATACATACATATATGTACTAGCAATTCCTCGTAACATTAAAATGTAGGTTCAAACATTTTTGTCTGCAATCTATTGCGGTACTCAATTTGTGGTATCTTTCTGCATTCAAGCTTTCTTCAAAGTACGAAAACTGGTCGTTCATCAACAGACCAAACAGATTGAAACTGAATTTGTGTTGAAAGTTTCTGAATTGGACATTTCACATAAGATTGTTTTATCGTAGGGATCTTGATAAGGCGGGTCTTCCATCAACCTGAACTTGTAAGGGTGCATGTAATATTTCCTCAACACCCTCTAAATGGAACACTTACTAACGCCCAAATTGTACGCAGCAGTTCTAATAGATGAGTTCGGAGTAGGCCATGTTAACTTTTCAATCTCTTCATTACCCATCACTTGCTTCTGGAAAAATTTTTGCACTTCCTACCTTCTGAAAGCATGGAAAGTTTGCTTTTAGTCTTCTGTATTTACTATTAGTTATTTGTGGAAAATCTGAATACTTATTGTTAAACCTTACGAAAGTTCTACTAAGAACTTTCTCGTATAATAAATAAATCAAGAATTACGTGATTTGTATAATCTTTGATATTGTTTATTTTTGTACAAATTATCAAATGTTTAAGCTTAAGTTGCAAGCGTCAATAGACAGACAGTTCACAAATAACGTATGTATCCAGTTCATCCAGGAACGCAATACTCTGAATAATGAATAAAAAATTAAATTTCCATGTCTTTAAAAATAACTGAAAATCTCTCCGGTTTAAGTATAGGAACATGTAGTATTCAATAATAATATTCAACAAAATATAGAGAATTTCATCAAAAACCAGTTTTCATGGTTTTCGATTTGAAGGGTATTCATTTTTAAATACTTGGTATGAAGAAATTTCAATTTTTGACAATAATTGTGAGAAGTAGAATACAAACACTTTAAGAAGTACACATACATACGTCATTAGCAGGTATGCTCGAGATCTGAAGCCAGCGGCAGCGCAGTTAGCAACATCAATGTTTAACGCAGCTGGGGTTCGATCGTGAATGATACGTGTGGACGCCACTGAGTACATACTCAACCCATAACAAATTAATAAACTCGCCTGAATCAATATCATGTATTCGCATGATCACGTACTTATGTGTACTTCTTATAATAGGTATTCGGACTCTAGACGTATGAAGTAACAGAAGTTATATATCTTTTTCCAAACTGTCATTCAGCTGTCAAAATTTAATTTTATCTTAAGAACAAGAAATAATAAAGATGATAATGTTTTAACAAAAGATATTCAGTATTACTACTGTCATCCAGAAATGCTCAAATGTGTGTCAAGCAAAGTTTAAGACGACTTCCGATACAACCGGAAGTACTATGCCACTGGAAATAATTTAGATATAAGGAGAAGAAATTATACTTGATTCCAGATTTTCAATTCTAATAAAGTCTGCATGGTCAAATGAGATCGAACCGTGTATACAATGCACTGAGCATGCATTCAGTTTTGCTAGGAGGTTTAAGAGTAACCCCCTAGCAAACCGAATGCGCACCAACGGTTTTAATGCACATTGGCAAGTCTATTAAATCGGATTTATATTTCCTAATCCGTTTTGAATGCGCCTTTAATGAAAGCATGAACACAGTCATACTTTCATCAAATTGCATTAATTTGATGTCTTAGAAAATACCTGGGTATTCTCAATCATGTCAGGCTGCCGATAATAACACTAGGCAACAAATTTTAATTTTTTTATATTTTCTTTGGTAACTATGTACAGTTTTACTTTCTCTTACACTCGTAATAATAACAATAAAAACAAATTTACTCTGGCACGTCAGCTTTTGGTACAAAAGTTCTGTTTTTCGTTTTTCTTTTATACTGTTCTACGATCCTTTCTGATATCAAACTCCAATAATAATCAGCCAACATTTTTCGATAACGAAAATGTCTTGATGAAATCTCTCGCCGTGTTCATCACTGACGTCGCCAAAGTTCGGGGGAAAGAAATCCAGGTGCGAGTGTAAAAAATATATTTTAAGGCTCACGTTACAGCCCAGTTTATGGTAACTTCTAAGAAGTTCATTAACAATTCCTATGTAATTGTCAGATTTTGTGTTTCCTGGAAAATTTTGGATCACACTTAAAAGCATTCCAAGCACCACGGTCCAAGTCATTTAAAGTCTCTTTAAATTGTGTATCTTATTGTAGACGTTTAATTTGGGTTCCTACAAAAATTCCCTCTTTAAGTTTTGCATTTGAAATATTGGGAAATTTTTGTTGAAGGTATTGGAATTCACAACCATCCTTATCCATTGCCTTGACAAAATTCTTCATCAAATCTAATGTGATGTGCAGTGGCGGTATAAATATTTTATCAGAAGGAATTTTATCACAAAGGAAACGGCAGTGCTTGGTGTAGCTCAATTGTAAACCGAGTAGAATTGTGCTGATATGCCATTTGTACACTTTGTAATTAATTTTGTCCAGAAGACGAGTCATATTTTCATAAGTTTCCTTCATATAGACTGTGTAGCCAACCGGGGTGGAAGAATAAACGTTTCCCGTGTGAAGAAGCACAGCTTTCAAACTCAATTTTTAAGCATCGATAAAAATACGTCATTTTTCTGGGTTGTGTTGATGTTAGCATCAAATCATCGACATTATTACAGAATGAAAGATTTTCTTCGGTCCAATAAAAATTGACAGTTTTTTCTAGTCTAGATCCTACTATTTCTTCTTGAGTTTTTGATAAGTTCAGATATCGAATAAGGTCATTTAATTCTGACTAATTTGCTAAGTGAGGTCCTTTTGACCATGATTCATAGCGGAGTAGCACAGAATTTTGTGAGTTTTGGAATTTTTGGTTAGTTTCATTTTAAAATGCCTGCGAAATTGCGAAAAATGTTTGCCTTAGTTGTATAAAATTACCATACAACATTTTTAGCAAAACAAATTCTCATACTTCATGAAACCATGCTTTCTGACAACAGAAAACCTGATGCAACATTTTAGCATGAAGATTATGGTGAAATTTTTATACACCTTGTATGTGCATTCTCTGTATATCTATAATAAGTGCTGATAGTTACTGGAGACATTAATATTTGAAAGATACATAAAATTAAAATCAATTCATGATACAATATGCTCCATTTAAAATAAGAAAGTTTATCTTCAAGAGTAGCTTAAATTAAAAGATTTCGCCTACTTTGTATAGAAAACATTTTTATAAAAACCAACAATTTAGCATTAATTCTAATGCTTTTGCAACAATGCCATTTAAAATATGTTTTCAAAAATCATGAAATATTTCAGCAATTGCTAAAAGTTTGTAGAAAAATTATGAAATCTAAGGATTACTTTTGAATAAAATATTAAACTACTTAAAACTTGTATTATATGTATTTACTCTTACAAAATAAAGTAATATGATATACACTACTTTCCCTAGTGATTCTACTTATGGCTAGTAGTGTATATACACGTTATGATTAACTTATTAGATATTTCTTAACAAGCACTGTAATGAATCATGCGTATTTCTTACAGAAGCACAACAAAACTATCAAATTATATACTGTACGTGATAGTATTTTTGTAATATTTATAGTTGTTTTAGGAGTTTTACAAAGGTGCAAGGGCTCCATTAGCTTTACACGAATTGTTACATTTGATTTGGACACACGCGAAATATCTAGCCGGTTATGAACAACAAGATGCTCACGAATTTTTTATGGCTGCTTTGAACGTTTTGCACAGTCACTGCAAAGACGAAGTAAATCCAGCAGAGAATAAAACACTACTCAACAATCATGAAAATGTAAAATGCACTTGTATAATCGACCAGATATTTACTGGGGGACTACAAAGTGACGTGGTGTGTCAGAACTGCAAGTAAGTTACATTGAATCAGTTTTGTGTGACGATTTGTTTTTACGACTATATCGTTTTCAAGTGGTGTTTCAACAACAATTGATCCAATATGGGATTTTTCATTAGATTTAGGACCCGTGACGTTCGGCGGCCGTCCGCCATCCTCATTAGTAGACTGCCTAGAAAGATTCACACGAGCTGAAGACCTTGGTCTGGATGCTAAAATTATGTGCTCAAATTGTAAGTCTTACCAAGTCTCTACAAAACAGCTTACGATGAAAACTCTTCCGATTGTCGTTACTTTTCATTTGAAACGATTTGAACATTTCAATGAGGTACGTATTTCAGGTATATTGTACAATTCTTATGTAATTACCAGAGAAGCTAGTCGCGTAAGCAATCAGAGGTTCAAAGGTGCACACTTATTGTGGTATATGTATTATATGTACATATGTACACTGAGCGATAAATAACTAATTTTTTCTTTACAATGTTAATATATGAGCTGAGACCTCAACTTGTTCTCCGTGATAAAACGCTAATTTATCAAAAAAGTTACGAATCATTGATTTTTTCGGCCATTGCAGCTGTATGATACAACATTCCACTTTGTAGGTAATCTTTGCTGCATCAAATATACATTGCGATAGGAAATTCGGTATAATGTTATGCGATGGCCCTCTCTGATAATTACACATAGTTTTATACCTTACTTGTATGTGTTTTTTTTTATTTAAGAATATATAGGAAAAAGTATAGAATAGCTAATAACAAGTTATTTTTAACCGGTAAGTTTATGATTATCCGAAATTGTGTTTCGGATTTGTTCATAACTGGTTGCGCAACTTTTTGAATGCACAAATTAGCAGGTTATATAGCTAGACGTTTTATTCCGTATTTAGCGCGATCTAAATTTTTACGTAACTCAATGCGGACTGCATATTAATTGAATTCGTATCTACGAATCCGATACGGATTATGTTACCGGATTTATACCGAATATGTTCCTAATTCACTGTATAGATAGAAATGTCAATAAAAATTGCAAACAATATCGTTTGCGTGCGACATTACGTGAATTGACCTGTTTTCAATTTTCTAGAATAAGTGAATCGACTGTATAACTATATGAAACACTTTCAATTGGTTAGTTTATTCATATACATATGAACCGGGCAACTAGTCGATATAATGCAATAGCGTCAATATTTTCACCTACTAGTACTAATTAGTCTAGTGGGTGAGTCTTGAAGTTTCAGAATCGATTACACGGATAGGTGGTTTATTATACTTAAATATCTACTGCAAAAAAACGAATGCATAGGAATGAAGGTTACTTGACACTGATATTGATGGAATGGAAGGGCTTAAAGAAGAATGCATCATCCAATATAGTAAAGCAATGCGTTAAAAACCAGTAGTAAGTACGCTATTTTCTTTCTTGTATGTGCGAACTTGGTTCTATTCTAGCATAGTTACTGCTGCAGTTACTGTATACTGTATAAGCCGCATTTTATATTTGCATTCTTTGCGTATTCGTAACTGTAACGTGGCAAAAGTAATACACTAGCCGGCACGATTTTTTAAACCGACTTAATCTAAAGTATTTAGTATTTTGCATTGTTTTAAACATAAAAAACTGTATTCTAACATAGGGTATCACGTCACATTTTCATAATAATAATTTTATCTGTTTCCACTAAGTGATTCTACTGACTCTACACAAATTCGGGTTGATTAAAGAGTTTGTGAAAGCACTAGAAAAACAAGGCAACTTTTTTAAATATTTGAAGAGATAATTTTCGAAAACTGTTTGATGCAAAAGTTCATGACGGAATATTTGTTGGTCAACAAATTAGAAGTCTTCCAAAGATGAAAATTTTGAGCGTATCATGTATGATTTAGAGTTGGTAGCACAGACTTCTTTTAAAAATGTTTGCATACAGTTTCTGGGAAATCAAAATAGTGAAAACTACCAAGATTTACTAATTTACTAGAAAACTAAAAATTAAGGCCGCCGAATGTCGCTCAAAGTTAATTTTCTGCAGTCATATTTGGATTACTTGCCTGCTAATTTAGAAAAGATGAGAAGATTCCATCAAAATGTTTAAGAAATGAAAAAACAATATCAGGGAAGCTGGAATTTCGTCATAATGGGAGATTATAGCTGGATGCTCCTAACATAAAAGAAACAAATAACTCTTACCTATGCAAAACTTTGATATGTCAGTAATTTTTTTTACGTATAATTAAGTGTTTTTGTATTCTTGATACTAATTAAACATGAATGTTTATCATGTTATCATCATCATCACAGTTGAACACTAAACACTTCAACCCACAAAACACCAAAAACTTTTTATCAAGCATCATATATCATCATTATCAAGCCTTGATAATGATAGCTTTGGTGTCAAAACGTGTAGGTTTTTAGTAAAAGGTTTTTGATGTTTTGAGGGTTGAAGTGTTTAGTGTTCTACCACTGCATCAAGAGCTCCAGTGAAGTACTTCTCATTATAACTGTTAGCGTATATACTCGCGTATAAGTCGATCTTAAAACGCAAAAAACTGGTACTAATATCAAGCCTGGACTTATACGACCGATCAAGAATATTACCTTGTAAATGTTCTATAATAAATATGTTAATATAATAACTGAATGTTTTAAACCGATATTAGTGGGAGGTGCGATATTGTGCAACGCGTGAGTCTCGTGCTGCAAGTGGAGGGATGATCAGCTAAGACTAATTTTTCGCATTCGACTTATACGAACCATATTGGAAAATAGCAAAAATTAGACTGAAAAAATAAGGTTTGACTCATACGGCGGAACACTTATACGCGAGTATATACGGTATTCACAAAAGTTTGAAATTGTCGGCTAGTGTTATTAAAGATATATTATAACGCTCACGTAGTATAGTAAACAAAATAAAAGAAAGTAAGATTACAATCAATTTGAAATACTTGCCCGCTTAGACAGCATCAGATTCCTTAACCCATTCCTTCCCATTGTACTCGTTTGAGTACGACAAACAATGATATGTAATGACCTCTAGTGATGACACGTTTAAGTTTCAGGTCTCTAGTCATGACTGAAACTACTCTATATAAACTGTAAAACAGTATGCTAACAACAAAATTGTGGTCATTTGTGTTATGATGTATGTGTGGTACCTTCATTTTGTTCACAGTTTGAAGGTGTTGAAGTTGTGTGAAGCACACTCCAAAAACTGCATTACAGTTGTTTTGCGCAATTTTATTTCCATTTTTGAATGCAGTCATAGTTACTTACTAGTATAGGATTAGCTAAAGAACATAATAAGTGTCAATTACATTTTTTTTTCCAATATACGAGTATAATCAAGGTGAAAGGCAAGTGTACTCATTTGAGTACAACGGATGAACAGGGGTGTTTTTATTCCTGATGATGAAAAATTATTATATATTTTAGTGGAAATTTAAAACGTATTTTGAATCTGATACGCAAGAAATCCCTCCTAGGGAGTTTTATGGCAGAAGATATGAACGACTGGGGGCAGTTATTGATGCCGTTTACTCTATAGATGGAAATAATCCAGTAGAGTAGAGTAATCCAAAAACATCCATGTTTTATCACGGCCACGTGATGTTCCAGGAACAATTGAACTTCACTATGAGCCAATTGACGAGGAATATTCGAGTGAAGACGAAATACGCCTTTCAAGAATATGTACTGAAGAATCGACTAAGAAAACGAAAACAGTCTCTCTGGTATGGAGCAGTGATCGTGATATCAATATAGCCATGCCCTCTACTTCTGGATACTTGGATCGTGCACACATATTGAAGGCTCAATTGGGCGGAAAAAATCCAGTGGACATTTTTGAAAAAATTATAGATGACACTCTAGCACTCCAGCATATAGTGTCGCAAACTATCTTATATGCACAACAGAATAATGATCATCGATTTTCCTTTTCTAAGGATGACGTGAAAATCTTCTTGGGAAAAGCAAACAGTATGTCTAGGCATGGATTCCATGAAATAAAAAGGAATATACATCTGGAAAAAAAGATATAAAATGTCCAAAGTTCGTCCTCTTATAGATCTTCTCAATAAAAGATTTCAGCAGTGGGGTACCACTCAGCAAAACAATCTATTCGGGGCAAACCAGTGAGGTTCGGTTACAAGAATTGGACAATGTGTAGTGCATTGGGTTACTGTTATGGGTTCGATACTTATTGCGGCGCCAAAAAAGCTGAAACCAGAAAAAGATAAACTACCTTTGGGATCGAAAGCAGTTCTTGATCTCCTTGAAGCAGTGGCCGTTCTTTCTGATCACATCATCTTTTTCGATAATTATTTTACGAGTGATAGTCTAATGGGAAGTCTGAGAAGTCTTGGTTATCGTGCCACTGGAACCGTTCGTGATAACCGTACAAAAAATGCCCCCTCAAGATTGCAAAGGAAATGAATAAACGGATTCGAGGTACCTACAGCTATAAATTTGACAGTGAAGCTTCATTACTGTTTGTACGTTGGAAAGACAACAGTGTAGTCACTATGGTGACAAATTATGATGCAATAGTGCCATTGGAAAAAGTGAAGCGTTGGTTTTCAGCTGCAAAGGAAAAAACCGAAGTACCCCAACCTTTACTTTTAAAAAATTACAATCTAGGAATGGGAGGTCTGGATCTAATAGACCAGTCTGTCAACAATTATCGAGTAAACATAAAAGAAAAGAAATGGTGGTGGGTTATATTTATCCATATACTAACATGGCTGTGGCAAATACATGGCGAATCTATAGGTTCGTATCCGAAGATGTTGATCTGCTCTTCGTGCAAAGAAAAATTGCCCGACATTACTTACGATGCTATGCAAAGTGTTTGGAAAGAAGTAGGCCAAATGCCTCCCTCCGAACATTTTGAAACACGAAGGTGGCCATTTTCCTGAAAAACTGCAAGTGAGATGCAAAAATTGTCATGCAAGAGTGAGGCGGATGTGTTGCAAATGTAAAATTACCCTGTGTATTGAAAAAGACTGCTTTCACTCTTAATTCTTCATTGTTCATCTAATTTACGGCGATCAACGCAAAAACGATACGTTTTGTCGTTTTTCGGAATCGGGAGATGACCAAACACTCTGTCACTTTTATGATTTTAATTTTGTTCTAAAACTATTTACAGAGGGTTGCCTGATTTCTTCATTTAGATGGTTAAAATATTTTATAGCATGGTATTTTACTGATTGTTGCGTTGTAGTAAGTTTGTGTAATGGAATCCGTATTGAAGCATTGTTTCTAGTGTGATAATTATGGATACCTAGTTGCCGCTCCAGATTATACGTTGTTCTTGCGTAAACTAAACCTCTCCATATAAATAACGATGGCATAATTAAAATTTGTTGCTGTATGAAGATTGATCTGCAATGTTCCGTGCTGTTTGTTCTAATCATTGCTCTTATACACTTTTTTTGCATTTTAAAAACTCTGCGCATTTGCGCTACTTCCCCAACATAATATGCTATTATTTACCTACGCAAAAAATTGGCATAATAAATCAATTTGGCGGTTTCTGCGTTGGCGCAATTGATAATCTTACGTATTTGATACACCGTGCTGTTCCATTTATTGCACAGATGTGTAATCTGGTTATTCCAATTCAATGCCGCATTGATATGTACACCCAAAAGTTTTAAAAGTTATATTCTTTTAGTATCTCATAAGATTATGTACTTTTAACGGTACTGTTTATGGTATTCAATATTCTAAGTTTTTCTCTCATTAAGTACCTGCCGGCTATGGATTTGGATTTCGTAATTCTTCAAGACGCTGTTGCGGGACACCCTCTTTGAAAGAGGAATAAACTTCTGATCTTTTGGAATTCATTTTTGTACATTCCAGATCATCATCAAAACCCTTCTCCTTTAAATGATTCTGAATATCTTCAACGGTAGTATCTTTATCTGGTTTTGTAACATATATGAATGCGTATGAGGTAACAGCACGCAGTTTAGTATGAGTAACCAGGCCCACCTTTGGTTTTCTAGAATTTCTTCGTTTCTGTACAAGTTGAAATTCAGTTTCGTCGTTTTCCTTGGTTTGGTATTCAGTGTATGTTGTTTATTGAGAGGCAGTTTTCGGATGTTTGATGGTTTTTTGTTTTTAATTACATCCGAATAACTGGTACTTGCATATTTTCCTATATGTGTAGCTGATTGGTCAGTTTTATTATTTATTATTACTTCAGATACTTTACTTGGTGTTTTTTTTTTGGAAATTTTGTTGTTTAACTTCATTCTTTACATTTCTATTCAGATCAGTAACACAATTTCTCAATTTATTAACTTAATTTTTTAACGAAAGATTCTCTGAGCGTAATTTTATGATTTCCGATTTTAAAATATTTACGACTTCTTCAGTTATTTGGTTTCCGTCGTATCGCGAGATTTTATACTAGGTACCTATATAATATCCCAATACGCACCAATGAATATACTTTTTAAAATCTTAACTTTAACACCCTGTCTATTGAGAATACAGCGTCCAAATAGAAAGTGCCATAAGGAAAGTTCTATTATTTTTGCTCAAAGAATATATGGCTGACGGATTGACCAATACACTGAGCCACAAAATAAATTTTCAGACTATGCCATGAATTAATTCAGTTATGTCTTAGATTGATTCAACGATTTAACCTAACATATCCTATTCAATTTGACGTTTAGGTTAAATCGTTAAGCAACTGACATTCATCAAGCTAACTTAACATTCAAGGCTACGAAAAAATTGAATTTCTCGGAGATGATTATTGAAAATGTTGATTGTTGAAATGTGTAACTAACAATGATTTGTTGTACAATACAGTTTCTTTGGAGCACTTCTTGTTTTAAAATGAAAAAAATACCGAAAAATAAAGTGTGAAAACTAACCTCAAAAATCTAATATGTATTTTTAACTTTTTAATTTGACATGATGATAAATGCTTCGGGGATTGATATCAATTTTCTAAGCTCAGAGGTGACTTATATGTCTATTTCACTCATTCATGGCGTATCTATGGCTCGCTTGATACCTATTTGTACTACAGCAGACGCACGATAAGCGTTTTTTATAAGAACTACACTACATATCTGTCCACTAAGAGTTCGCCAACTGTTTCAAACTCACCTAAACTGTTTATCACATGTAATTTACAATATAACAACATGTTTACTTAATAATCTATAGAATTTTTGTTTGATCTAAAAATTAAATCACGCGAAATGTATAAGAGTGTATTCAGTTAAACATAATTCTTAAATACTTACACTCTACTACTCTATTGCAGACCTTACACGTTCAATACGAGTTCAATATTATTGTCAATACTAAATTATATTGACAATAATATTGAACGTGTAAAGACAGTATTGATGGATTGATGTTTTGTATTGATAGAAATCCGGATTTCTTGAATTTCGAACATCAATACCAGCAAGTAGTGGGGATATTGTCAATAATATTGAACGTGTAGTGTGCGCAGTGTCAATGTTTCTGCGATACTCAGTTCAATTGTTGAATTAGTGCCGACAGTATGGAAGGTTATGTGGATAATGAGAATTTTGAGGATGCAAATTTGCCAATTGTATCTCAAACTGATGACCTGCTTCGTAATTTGATTGACACATACGAGTCACTACCCGAATTATGGAACTCCGTTCATCCTTCATATGCAAATAAAACAAAAAGAAATTTAGCTTTGGATAAACTGCTACCCATTTACATAAAAATAAAACCAGGGGCTACAAGAAGTGAGGTTAGAAAAAAAATTAACTCCTGAGAACAAACTATCGCAAGGAATTAAAAAAATTGAGAGTTCCAAAAGATCAGGTAGTGGCGTAGACGACATTTACCAACCAACATCATGGGTTTTTCATGCATTACAATTTCTGTATAACAGTGAGAAGCCGGTTACTATGAATACAGCCGAATTTCAGGTTAGTATAAAACATTTAAAATGTCTTTCGTTGTACATATTTAAGTAGGGTCAATTTACATATTTAAATTGAAAGAGTAATATATACATTAAAAAAAAGAGATCCTAAACATTTTGAAAGTATTTATTGGATTATTCACTAATATTATACGCAATAAAAAGCATTTGAAACATATTAATAATATTATTCACTCATAATACGATTACAATTTTCCAGCATTGTTGAAGTACATACAAAATTGCTCTCGTATTTCTTTTGCAGTAGAATTGCTGTTTCTATGTAAAGTGCTTTGTAAATTGGGTAGAGTACTTTGGTAACTTATTTCTTCATTTGGATTATAGTACATTTCCTTGAGTTCATTATGAAGAAAGTTGTGCAAATAACAACTTGCCAATGTAACTGTTGCTGCTTTTTCCGGCTGCAAATTAATTGCCTTTTGAAAAACACCAAACCTAGATGTCATTATTCCGAAGGTATTCTCGACTACAACGCGAGCACGAGACAACCTTTTATTATATTCTTGCCGTGAAGCAGTGAGGCTTTTTTGGGAGTAGGGTTTCATCAGATAGTTAGTAAGTGCAAAAGCTTCATCGGAAACAAAAACGTAAGGGAATTTTTCATCTGTGTTAGGTAATGTAGTACGTTCCGGTAATTTAAGGCTTTTTTTTTCTAAAAGTTCTCCAAATTTGGAGTAGAATAAGACTCCTCCATCTGATATTTTGCCATTGATGCCTACATCAACCATAACAAATTCCTTTTTAGCGTTTACAAGTGCTAACAGTACAATACTAAAAAATCCTTTATAATTATAATAGGTAGATCCTGATTTAATAGGCTTTCGTATTGCTATATGTTTTCCATCAAGCGCACCAACGCAATTCCAAAACTGATGTAAAGTACCAAAATCATCTGCTATTTTAGTCCATTCGTTAGAAGTTGTGGGAAACTGAAAATAAAACAACTATTTAATTAATGTCTTATTCTTGATTGCTTTTCTTTCAGATCTCCACTCAGGAGGAATCCCAAAATTTAAATTGTAGTGAAGGAGAGGATACAATTATTGTTGAAAATATTGCAGAAAAACAATTATCACCCACAACATCTTCAACAATCTCCAAATCATCCCTTTCACCAATACCAGCTCCCACAAAAAAGAAAAGGACAGGGCCACTGTCTAAACAGAACGAACTGTTATCGTTAGCATGTAAGTATCTCGAAAGACCGAGAGAGGTTCAATGTGGCCAGCCATCGATAACAAAAGTTTGGGGAGAAAAATTAATGGCTTTAGATCCTCACCAGAGGTTATACGCCGAAAAGGCCGTCAACGACGTACTTTTTGAGGCAAGTTTTGGAAACCTGCATAGAGATTCCTGAAAATTAACGAAGATTCACGTCGTCCGAACTCTACGGAATATCTAAACTCTCCGGTGCTATCTCCATCACCGCAAGAAAATATCAACTTTGAAAAGGAAACTAGTGGAAATGGCATATTTACATATTTCACTAACTTTACAGCCACGTAAATTTATGTGCTTCTTTTTTTCTCTGTAAGTTCTACTATAATAAAAAAATTTCTAAATATAATTAGCATATTTTTCTTTCCCGATGTATTTCCTAAAGAAGAATGATATAAATACCCTACTTACTTTTATATACTCCTGTAGAACGTAAATTAATACTTCACAAGTTTCAATAATGGCACAACTTATTGAAGACGGCGACATTATAGCAGAAAATTTTAAATCTTCAAAGGTTCGACCTGTAGCAAGATACCTCAGAGTTAGGGCTAATCGTTCGTGAACCGACAAACAATTTCGCATAACGGTGTCTTTTCTATTTAAGAGGGGTGTAACCATCTGAATTAATTTACCAAATGTTGCTTCGTTCATGCGAAAATAATTTTTGTAGTCCTCTTTGTCAGTACTGCTAATTTCTTTTAATAACACAACATGTGAAAATTTTTGTCGTTTCTTCAACCACTCTTTCATCCAGTACCGTCGTTTTACTGTTCGCTTTGTTGCTAACGCCAAAATTACGGCTACACATGCAGACTCGTGTACATCCATTATTGATGACTGCAATAATGCTGATGTCATTAATGTCAATAATATTGAACGTGTAAAGTTTACGTAAATATTGAAGGCGTATTTGAGAGAGTATTGATGGTATTGATGAAGTGCATTATTGACAATAATATTGAAGTCGTATTGAACGTGTAAGGTCTGCTTATAGCTCTATACTTGAGTAAGTACTACCTTAGTCTAGTCTTCTTAGGCATATCTAGGTAGGTATGTGGTAATTGTTAGATCAATCTGTCTAAGTAATCTCTATGCAACTTTTGTTAAAAAAATTCTCGATTTTTCATAAAACGTTTTAATTATAAGTTCTATTGTTATAGAAATTAATCTTCGAAATCGCACGCTTTGAGCGATTTAATTTGGATAAAATGAGTTTGTAAATATTATATATGGATGGTATAATAATCTTTCCGCGGTAAATGAAAATAGACTTATTAAAAATAAAGAAATATATATATTAAATAAAGAAAAATAGAAAAAAACGTACATTAAATCAGTTTAAATGATTGTTTCGATATGGCGAAGATTCAACACACTGAAAAAACAATCATTGCACGCGGTAATTGTCACTATGTAAGCACAGTAACCTCAAATATCAAAATAAATGAGAAATAAAGTTATTGTACAGTTTATTCCAGAATTAATGTTGTGGGTCTACAGGGGCGATATCTAACTTTCTTCCTTATGGGAGGAGCTTATACGTCACCCGGGGCCGGTGTTACCGAGGCGATCGCTTTTAGAACGGTTGGATAATAAATAGTCGAAAAATGCTAACGTTTCATTACTTTATCGTAAACTTTGTCATAGCTACAAAAAGATATACAAGAGGTACACACTATTACATATACCTACATATATACATACATCGCAAATTATTAAAAAAACGAATCAATCCTTTACCTATGTATGTAACAAACTTACATATGTATAACTGAAGAATTAATTTCATTTAACATAACAACTGCTTAATAATTAACGGTAGCAATTGCTTACTATATTTTATTCATCTCTTAAATTTTTGGAATATAATAAGCATTTATACGTCAATAACAATAAGTATCCTTTTCACTACACTTTTAAATACTCGTAACGGTATCTATTTAGTTTCAAGCTAAAAACTAAAATGGAAAGTGGTTATTGTAGGTTGTGGAATTACATTTCTTCCTCATTATCTCATTCTAATAAATTTTGTAAAATGTATGTGTAATTAATAGTTTCTTAATGTAACAACAAGAACCTATCGAATGACCATTATTCGAAGAAATCTAATTACATAGATAATGGCTCTTAATACTTTTAAGTTTTACCCCTAATTTTATCGATTGATGGGTGCATTTATTTAATAATATGAAATGCAATTCAGGGAAAACCAGCTAATATCTACAGAATAGAAATACAGTGGACGCCGCTTAATGTGATCGGTTTGGGACGGAACTGTTTTGATAACAATTATCGAATGATAATAGTATACGATAAATAAAAACAAGCATACATATATCTTTATAAAAGGTTTTTTGAAAACAAACAAGCACAATGAAAGACAAAATCTCGTAAATGTTTTAAACACTTCATCAACGACTAAATTTCCGAATACAAGAATGTAACGTATAAATCATTTTAAGAATCGCATGCATGCCTCAACCGTTATTCGCACTATAGAACAATGGTAACGATAACACATGTCGGTGCCTTTGATGTCCGTGTGGTTACTTTGAATATCCTCGGAACAGTTGACAAATTGAAGTACGAAAAAGAAAAAAAAGATGACTATTCAAAATTGTCGTATTACACATACATATAGGTATGAGTTTATACTGACTATTAGATTTTGGAGACTTTTGGAGACGAACGAAAAGCCATTTCGCTTGAATTTAATATTACTAACTTGAAAGTAAAACTAATAGTGAATGAAAATTAAAAAAAGAATTTCCTTTTTAGAGATAAAATTATAGATTACAAAATAGTAATGAAAGCAAAATAAAAATAAGAAAGCGAAATTTCAAAAATGTCAGGAAGGAATATTTTTTTTTTATTTCATTTATTTCTAGTTAAAAGTAAGTAATTTATTTATGTATTTTTACTAGTTACCTACATTTTAAATATTGAATAATAAGATTCACCTGAAATGTGAGCGATTATTATACAAGTTATTCTGAAATAGTATATTCTTTTATTTTCAATTCAAATAATGATATTAATACTTAAGCGATACTATTTATGGGATTTGCTATTGCAGTGTGAGATATTTTTATCGTCTTCTTAGATCAACCGATTTTTTTTTTTACATATTATTATAACCATATATACAATTTTCTCTTTATTACAGTTGCTTGTATCCGTGTTAAAACTAACGAATACACATACATATGCATATTCTCATGCATACATTTCATTGCAGTTTAAACTAAGTTAATTACTATAAGCATATAGGCATATTCCTAAAATAAACGATTGCAATATATTATTACTGTGTATGCATTCACGCTTTCAATTTCTATAAACTCGCAATAACTTGCAGGCAGGTATACAAATATGTATAACTAAGTAAATATGCTAATACAAGCGATTTATTTCCGAGAGCGGAGAATATTCAATATAAGCCACACCCATAAGGAAGAAAGTCAGAAGGGTAGAAGATATCGCCCCTGTAGACGCACGACATTAATTCTGGAATAAACTGTACATTTATATATACTAACCTAATAAAACACTTAGTTAAGATTTAAGATGAACATTACAATTAGATACATATAGCAACTTTTACTTTGTCTAAAGTTTTACTTATAGCGCAGTGATATCTGTCATATTAGTAGCGTTCTTTTTACAAGAAATCTCACATAATCTCAGCTCACTAGAGATATTTAGCTAAAAACACTGTTCTTTTTAATCGACTCACTTTGAGCTTTATCTGAGATTTTTACCTCCCCCCTTTCCGCTATCGCACAACCTCCTGAGGGTATGCAGTAGGGAGTAGAAACTCAATTAGATGGAGGGGATACAAATAAAGCTGGTATAACCTATATTTCTTTACTGTACGTTTGAAAGTTTGTCATTTGTCAATTGCGGCTGGAAAGCACCTACAACGTGTTTGAACTTGATTTTGAATATTACGAAGTTTGTTTGAGCTTTGTTATTTTGATACTGCAAACAAGTGCAAAATGAACAACAACACAAAAATAACGTTAATAGATGCTATGACAAACAAATAGACCTTTTTTGTGAACAATGAAGACGCAAAGAAGGCAAAATCTTTTTAAATATTGATCAAAATTGATCCTATTGATCAAGAATTTGAGCATAGCGAGGTTAGCTTTCCTGTTTTGATAAACATAAACATGACATAAACACAAGTGGCTTTCGATTTGTGCACCGTACAGCTCGGGAGCTGTTCCGGGTCACCTATCTGTCGTTCTATTTTGCCATGTGATTCGCACTTGTACAGCCCCGTTTCTGCTTTCCCTCACCCCTGGTGCACCAACCTTTTGGCTGGGGCGATATGCTCCCGCATGCGCACTTGCGTTTGTTTACAAAATAGTGTTGACAATTTGAATGAATTGTAGACAACGAAAACTTGAAAGGTTATGTTACATCTGTGATTACATGGTCGCCACCCCACCACTCTTTATTTGTTTACACTTTATCTGTACCTGAACTGTACTGAATTTGTTCACTGTACACGCACACGAGTAGCTCCGGAGCTGTTCCCGAGTAACCCTTATGGATAAATCGAAAGCCACTACAGTCTACCATGCCACGCAGTGACTATTTTACGAATTACAAAATATAGGCGGGAGTATATGCGCGCGAGCTGTGGCGCGAGTAACCCGTTCTTTTCTATCACAATTATCTCAGATAAATATCAACTCACTAGGGAGATATTTGAAGTGAGTCGAGTTGTAAAAAGAACGCTACTATTGTAGACAAACTAAGATCAACGCCAACGCCGGGAAATATTTATGTTTAAATGTGATGCAATTTAAAAACAAAATTGAACTCAAAAGGACGCAGATTTACAAACAACAAGGCCAAATTCTCGGGCCTCTACCGTCTTCCCACCTCTTCCTTCTCTTTTCTCTATGGCCCTAGTCACTCTAAATGTACCGTATATCCACAATATACAGTGTATCTGAGAGAAACCTGAAAGTCGCGGATGTAATAATTTCAAAGTATCGCCTACTAGTAGTAAGTCATGCCTCCCGTCTCTTATTGTCGACGGTGATCGACAAACATTTGAATCTCATGCTATCACCAATGAAGGCATATCATCAATAAAATGATTCAAAAATAAAAAAGATGTATGGTAGAACCATAAGCAATCCCAATGTGGACTAAATATCTCCAGAATTAAGAACAAAAGACAAAATAAATCTTAAATGTATACTGAAATAAAATTCTAATTACAAGTATGAAAGTAAAAGCAGTTACAACGAGTGTAAACATCCATATTTTTTGAAATGGTTTATCAAATAATGCATACAACTACATGGTACTTCGCGTTCAAATGCTGTCATAAATAAGTCACCTCATTCAATGTGCTGCCACAGTGATGCCATTGTATTACGGATTTCTTTTCCTCCAAAGATAAATTCATGATAAACGATTAACTTAATCTAACGGTTTAAAGCTTTCTAAAATTAGTCTAGAATGTTTAGAGCTAGACCCCAGCCTCTCACTCTTGAAATGTTAAATGATGAGACGAATAGGAAGTGGTAACTGACGGGCAATGCCGAGACTGCCGGACATTAGGCATGCAATAGAATAAGTCTGCGCGTGCAGAACACATTTGCTTATCCAAAACAAATACAGACATACTAAATTATAATTTTGTCCATGTCTTAAACGTACCTTTACTCTGCTCTTTTATCATTCCATTGCACATGTGTTTAGTTAGAATTTGTTAATAAATTTTATAAAACTAATAAAAAAAGAAGCATTGCTAAATTTTTGCTAAGTTTTACATTAAAAAAATATAAACAACTCAATATATTGCGACCGCCTTTTAGGCTTGGTTCTAATGTACAGGCGTCTCCCTAGTGCATCCAAGTACCATTAGTAATTAGGGAGTTCTGCAAATAACTTTAATAATCTATTTTCAAACACAACTCTTCGTCAGTAAAATAAAATAAAATCTATCTAAAACTGACTATCAATGTCATGTCTCAAATTATAAAAAAAATACTATTTAGGGTAGAGTATGATTGGTTAAAAGTAATTAACGAGCTGATTTTGTTTTCAGATAGAGAAGAAAATATCAACTTTAATAACTTTCCCAGAAATGTTAGATATGACTCCTTTTTTGAGCAGACCGAGAATACTGGATCCCATACCATCAGATAATCGTTACTCTCTTTTTGCTGTTATAAATCATTTAGGCAGTTCTATAAACGCCGGCCACTATACAGCTTATGTGAGACAACAAAGAGATTACTGGTACAAGTGTGATGATCACGTAATTACAAGAGCAAATTTAAAAGAGGTCCTGGACTCGGAAGGGTAATACTTATTTTATTTTCATTAACTTTATTGTATGTGCAATTGCAGCGACTGCATAAGTAAAACGATTTAACGTGACAACTGCTGCCGAACTTATTGTGTGTGTCAAAGCATTATTAGTCATCGCAAAACGGACATGACGTAGAAAGGCAGCAAATATTCGCCAAAATGTCAGATAACAAACCTATTGACCATTGAGCTAGTATACTAAGGAGACGCTATGAAGCATATTTCCTGTATGTTCAAAACGGCGCACTGGGCGGGGCTTAAGTGGAGTACCAATATGTCTGCCTCACCAGGTCCGGACTACTGAAAATTATAAGCATAATTTTAAGCCTCCACTTAACAGATGGTTTTATTTAAAATTAATTACGTCATCCCACGCCTGTTAGGCCCAAGGCCCATAAATGTCATAATTTGACAATATAAACGCTCAATATGTAATAGTTTATTTATGTACCTACATACAGGCGCATCAATTTAAATTTTCTAATTACGGCCCTGCATATTGTTTTTATGTCAAACACTGACCTATGAAATGTTATTTTCGACGAATTCTTCTTGTTAACGCTGTTTCTACTCCTGCAACTAGGTAAAGCACAAGAAACCATAATGTCTTCTAGTAGTTTGCTATATCATATAACCGTAGATAACTGAACTAATCAATTAATGCAAACATACATGACACATACCCTATAAGCTACGTGTTTGACGTAAAGTCGAGTACCAATATGGCTGACCTGCGCCGTTTTAGCCACGTGAGAGCGTCTCCCTACTTATTCTATCTCAATGCTATTGATAGTCTATTACACAAAGCACTTACAGTATTAGTGATTTGTGGTCTATTACACGTCAATTAAAAGTTAAGTCTTATTGCAATACCTCTGTCAAGCTATCAAGTACGCTTTGTTTACTGCTTATCTACGTCACGTCGTCACAGATGACAGCCATATTGAACACTGCGTTTTCGCATATATATATTTACGCAATTTTATAGCGCAAAATCATTAAATAAAAATCAAAAAAATATGATTTTCTCCTATTATAACGATTTTTTTAAATGAAGTTAAGCTAACCAATTATACAGATTGCTTTGCTATTTTGTAATCGGCGCTAAATTATATATATCTGCAGAGCAGTCAAGAGCGACGCGCGTGAAAATAAAATTTTTGCCGATATATTCAGTGAAAGATACTAAGTATACTCACTATACACCGAATGTACTTATCGGTGTATTTAAAACATTTCTCTTGGTCCAACATATTATGTACTGCCACAAACCATAATCGAGCCTGCACCAAGTATTAGTGAGACTAAATTGGGTATCTTGTTCTTAACAGCGATACAGTTCTTTTCTATTGTGAATCGAGTTTACGAAAAGACAGCTTTCATCAATGAATGAATTTGATTATACCGATTTTAATCAATACTTTAAAGCGCTGATTAAAATCATTTCGAATGTATTTTGTTCAAGAAATTAAATTTATTTAAAACTATAGTATAGAGGGTGTGGCACGAAGAGTTTTGATTAGAAGTTTTTCGGAATGCAGTTATAGGGGAAATGTAAAATTTTACCACATTACATGCTAAAATATCTGCGTTAGCACACGTCTTATTTGCAAATTTGCACCAGTATTATACAACTGAATGTTACTTTATCCGTCCTCCCTATCAATATGCATCACCGTCGTATGTAGTAGCAACTAGCTGCTTTATATTCAAATGTAAACATATGTATCTACCTATACTTTGAGTTTATAATGTAAATTTATATATTGACTATTTTCATTTTCAGGTATCTCCTATTTTATCATAAACACATTTTGGGATATGAATAAAGTGGACCTGTTAAATTAAAACGAAGTTCCAGAATGAGAAACGGATATTTAATAACAATAACGATGTTAGATATTTTTTACACATGTAGTATGTCTGCAGAGTTTGAAAATAATACATTCACTTATACTTTATGTTTTATGTCATATTTTATAATTAGAATAACAAATTTTGTCAACGCATGTTTTTTTTAGAAGTAACCGTTTTTCTAAATAATAAGGCGTAAGTTATTTTAGGCAAGTGTAGTGATATAAAATCATTAATTTTGATATGATAAGCGATTTCTTAAAAATTTGTTAAAAATGACGTACATTAATTTTTGGTAATCTTTGCAGACATACAATAAATGTTGTTTTGAAAAACAAAAGATGTCAGGTTTATTTATTACGATCTTATTGTTATCGTGAATCTTTATTTTTATAAATGAATTACAAAGTGAAACGCTTGTAAAATCACATGTGTTCTTAATCAATTCTTAGTAATTTTATTTTATACAATTGTGTCTTGTGATGCTATATTTTCTTATTTAATAATAATCGATAAAATGCTATAAATAATTGTTTTTATTTGTCCACGATTATTTGGAACTTCCCAGGGTTTATACTATTTTTAAGGCCTCAGTATCAGTTGTTCTAACGATCTAAGCCTGATTTTCTTTATAACTCTTGTAGTCGAGATTTCAGATTTTATGGGTTTATACTACAGAATTATTTAATACTACAGAAAGAAAAATTAAAAAATGAATTTAAAATTGGATTTTGAAAATTGATGATAAATTCTGTAACGTTTACGGGGGGTTTAAATATTCAGGCGATATTTCGTAAAAACAACGATTTATTTCTAATAATAATAATGGCGTAGTAACAAATAAAACAATAACGATTGACTAACACTAAAAGATTATTTATGTCCGCGCACTATTTACTTTTACAATATTTATTTACACTTGTCGATGTTCGGTAATAGACTGTTTTTTCGGTCCAGCCTCGACCCCCTTTTATATGTCTTGGGGTACCCGATCATTCTATACTCGAATAATCTAGAAGTTTTCTAGAGGTTTTCTAGAATTCGAAGTTCTCCCGAATAATCATAGGCGTACGGCCGTAACACTGCCCCCTCCTTAGAACTGTTCCGTCTCGGAGCAGTATCTCTCGCAAGCTCGTGGTGGTAACGACACTCCGTTCCTCTTCTACACCGCGATGTTTCGAAGAAATAGCAGGGAACGGACTTTCTTGTAATTTCAGTTGCGCGTGGATTGTAACAGCATACCAAAACGTCGATACCAGTATATCGGAATAGTTCCTCAATCATGCTTCTTATAATTCGCCAATACAATCCATCCAAACCGCATCCTAGCTTCGGTATGCTCAGCTTCCTGATGCCCTCTTGTAACAGACGTTCACGCAGGCACTTCAACGCGTCCCACATCATTTGGTAAGACGGCTTCCCATAACTGGCCTCCTTGGTCACCAGGTAAAATAAGGGACGGCCGTTGCCAGTGTGGTATAGTGCTTTGCCAACTTATGGCCGTTGTTTCCGAAGATCCTCGATTCCTCCAAACTTTTGCCGAAACACTCTAGCTATCCCTTTTCCCGTCTTCAGCCACGCAGTGAGCTAATGCATGGTCCAGGGGAGCCGCAAACAAGTCTCGTTGGATTTCTGTTGTGACCGCATGACGAATCTTACGTCCATGTCCATGGTTGGCCATAAATTCCTCGTATGTCATTTCCTCTTTGGGGACGTTACAAATGCGGACACTTTGTTCATTTCGGTCTTGACGATTGTCTCCAAGGAATGGCGCCAGTCGGTTAAAGTGGATCACTCTCGGTTTACCGCTTGGTTTCTTTCTAATGCGATAGATTACATCGTTGATTCTTTTGATCACTTCGTAAGGTCCTTCCCATGATCGCTGGAGCTTTGGGGAATAGCCACGTCGTTGCTGGGGGTTAAATAACCATACCAAGTCCCCTGGTTGGTATCGTCCGTATATGGTATGGTTTTCGTCCGCTTTGATGTCATAGCGCTCCTTCATTCGATCACTAGCTTCGTGGATACTGCCTCTTACCGCACTATGGATTTCATTCATCCGTTTCCGAAGGTTGGTTACATAGTCTTCCTCGACTACTTCTTCATTGGGCTTGAAACCAAATTTCAGGTCACATGGTAGTCGCAGCTCTCGACCAAAAATTACGTTGGCTGGGCTTTGACCAGTGGTTTCGTGGACTGATGCTCTGTACGCCAAGAGGAACAGATGGAGTTGTTGATCCCAGTCACGTTGGTGGTCGGCCACATACTTCGACAGATACTTTATAACCGTTCTATTCATGCGTTCTACCATTCCATCAGATTGTGGGTGCAAAGCTGTAGTTCTGGTTTTGTGAACTCCCAGTATTTGGAACCCGATTCAAAATTGCGTCCTTGGTTAGAATGTAGTTCGAGTGGTACACCAAATCGGCAGATGAGTTCTTTAACCAGGGTTTCAGCAACCGTGATAGCCTCCTGATTGGGCAGTGCGTAAGCTTCAACCCACTTGCTAAAGTAGTCCATTGCCACTAGAATAAATTTATTTCCACTTTCCGTATCAGAGAATGGGCCGGCGATGTCTATTGCAATTCTTTCGAATGGATTACCCACATTGTACTGCCTCATTGGTGCCGTTCTTTTACGATGCGGACCATTAGCAGTAGCACAAGTTACACATTTTCTGCACCAATCCTTAACGTCTTCCTTACAATTCATTCAATAGAAACGGTTTCGGATCTTCTCTAGTGTCTTCCGGATCCCCAAGTGTCTTCCTGATGTTCCATCATGCAGCAGCTCTAGTATCTCGGGAATCCTCCTTGTTAGTACGACTAGCTGTAGCTTTCTGTTTGTTCCATCCTCGTCTTTTAACACACGTTTCAGCAGACCATTTTCCAATATCAAGGAGTCCCATTGCGCCCAATATGATTTTACAGTCTGAGTGTACGAAGCAATCCTTTCCCAAGTTGGCTTGGTTCCTGCCATCTTCCATTCTAGCAAGTGCTTCAAATCCTGGTCCGACTCCTGATCAGCTCGAAATTGGTCTTCGTTGCATCGATCATCTACTACCGAGACTCTACAACAAGAAGCCTCCTCCTTTTCTTCGGTGCGGCGGCAATGTGCACAATCCTTGGGACAAGGTCTTCTTGATAACGCGTCTGCATTACGATGGCTGGTTCCTGGTCGATGGACTGCATCAAAATCGTATTCCTGCAATCGTTCGATCCATCTCGCCATTTGCCCCTCTGGATTTTTGAAGTTTAGCAACCAGGTTAACGCTGCATGATCGGTTCTTAACAAGAACTTCCTCCCGTACACGTATTTGTGGAAATGCTCGATTGACTTAACCACTGCCAGCAATTCTCTCCTGGTTACGCAATAGTTGCGTTCTGGTTTTGTTTTGACAGTACCTTGCTGAAGTAGGCAATAACTTTTTCATCCCCGTCCTGTATTTGAGATAGGACTCCTCCGATACCCACATTGCTTGCATCAGTGTCCAGAATAAAATTTCCGTCAGGACGTGGGTAGCTCAAAATCGGAGCACAAATCAACGTTGGCTTGAGTTGCTCAAACGCATGCTGACAGTCCTCGTCCCATACAAAATCTCTGCCTTCTTCAGTAAGTCTTGTTAGTGCCTTAGCGATCTTGGCAAATCCTGAGACGAACCGACGGTAATAAGTACAAAGGCCGAGGAAGCTTCGAACTTCGTGCTTATCCTTTGGTACTGGCCAGTTCCTAATGGCTTCTATCTTTTCTGGATCGGCCGATACTCCTTCTTCCGAAACAACATGGCCAAGATAGTTGACTTGCTTCTGGAATAGATTGCATTTCTTCGGGTTCAGCTTTAACTTGGCTTCACGGAGACGTTGGAATACAGCTTCTAAGTTTTTCAGATGAGCATTAAATGACTTCCCAAGCACAATTATGTCATCAAGGTATACGACGCATATTTCCCACGATAGCCCTCTTAACACATTCTCCATAAGCCTCTCAAATGTTGATGGAGCATTGCATAGCCCGAATGGCTTAACGTTGAATTGCCAAAGCCCGGTTCCAATTGTAAATGCAGTCTTTTCTTTGTCTTTGGGCTCTAAGTCTACTTGCCAGTAACCACTTTTGAGATCCAGCGTTGAAAACATTTTGCAACCAACCAAGGTGTCCAAAGTATCGTCGATCCGAGGCAAAGGATAGCTGTCCTTCTTTGTTACGTCATTAAGGAGTCGATAGTCTACGCAGAATCTGGTACTACCATCCTTCTTCTTTACCAGCACCACTGGAGAAGCCCATGGACTGTTCGACGGTTCGATGACGCCATCCCTTTCCATATCTCCGATAATTTGGGCCGCTTCTTCTCTCTTTACTAACGGTAAAGCAATACTGCAGGCTCGTTGAGCAATCGAAGAGATGTCTGAGCAGCGTCCCAATGTGGTTCCTCTTTTTATTTTTACCGGATAATCATTAAGATTCATCAGTCGGACTGGAAAATTTGGCTTGGCTTGGATGATCGTTTTTGCAAAGAGTACTCCTTGATGCAGACTATTATTTACTTCTGGTTCTAACAGTACAATTTGGCCTTCAGAAATATTGTCTTCGAGTGTCGCCGATGCAATGGTTTCACTCCTCCCGTCGAGAACTATGTCTTTGACCAAAAACTCACGTGTGGCAATATCTTTACAACGGTTCAGGACAGTGTCTTCGCCATTGACAACCAGTACACCTCCTTGAAGGTCTAGTTTGAAGCCAAATTCTGCCATTATATCCATGCCAAGAATTATGTCCTGTTCTATGTTGACCACCAGTATGCGATATCCGAATTTCGTATCGCCAATTTGGAAGTTGGCAATCGTTTCACCCATGACGTTGACCGACTCCCCAGTGGCTGTGCGTAATGCCATTCGTGTTGACAGCGTTTCCGTTTTTTCTTTTAGAATCTCTGGACGGATGATGGTCATTGTTGCACCAGTGTCCAGCAACATATCTCGTGATTGACCATTGACTAATCCGTTTACAAAAAGACTACTGGCGTGGCACTTCATGGATGCGGCAGTTACACATGGTTGACGGGCGCCAGCAATGTGAATCAACGATTGCTCCTTCACGTTAACGCGTTTTTGTTGCGCTTGCTTAGGTGCCTGTCGTGGCTGAGGACAGTGGTTCTCCAAGTGTCCAACCGTGCCACGATTCCAGCAACGTCCTGCCTTCCTGGATTTCAGCGCTTCTAGTACTTTTGCCACAATTTCCTCTACAGAGTATGCCTGCTTCTCGTCCATATGATTCTCCACTGTTCGCACTCGGGCATGGCTTCGAACAGATTGCTTGACAGCTTCAAATTCAAGTGCTTGAGATAAGGCTTCGGTTAACGTTTTTGGACGGGCCAGTTTCACTGCTTGCTGGGTTTCCGTATCCCGAAGCCCGTCTAGAAATTTATCCACAGCTAAGCTCTCACTGACTTCGTCAGGAACTGTCGGATATGCGCTCCTGATTAAACGAAATACGTCGGCTTCATATTCTTGTAGACTTTCCGTGGGCTTCTGGTAGCGGTTTTTCAATTGGGAGCGGTAAACTTGTTCCATGTGATTGTGCTTGAAACGCATCTCCAATCACAAGCTCTGTATAGTTCTGTCGCTCCGTGAAGGGTATGGCTTGCAGCACACGCAAGGCGTCGCCGCGTAGTGTAAGTGATAGAGTGGATGCTTTGGCAGCCTCGCTCCAACCCTTAACCAAGGCAGCTGTTTCGACCAGTGTCAAGAATTCCTCCAAAGGTGTTTTGCCATCAAATGTGGGTAGCTTGGTTTGACCAGGGGGTATGGGTGCTATTCTATCTTCCTCCCTTCGTATGACAGCTGCTTCCGGCTGGATAAAACTATCATGTGCTTGACCCAATCTTATTTCAATTCCCGTTATACGCTCGTCCAGTTCTTTCGAGAGTTGTTCTATGTTACCTTAATTTTCTAGTAACTTTTGATCTATTTCTTCCTTCAAGATTCTGGAATTTTCTAACATTTCCTTCTTTCGGTTTTCTCCTATCTCTTCTTTGAAGCTTACCATTTCTTCTTTGTCTTCTAGAATTCTCTGCTATCTCTTCTTTCAAACTTCCCACATCTTCTTTCAAGCTTCTAGAATTTTCTACCATTTCTTCTTTTAAGCTTCTAGAATTTTCTACCATTTCTTCTTTCAAGCTTCTAGAATTTTCTACCATTTCTTCTTTCAAGCTTCCCACATCTTCTTTCAAGCTTCTAGAATTTTCTACCATTTCTTCTTTCAAGCTTCTAGAATTTTCTACCATTTCTTCTTTCAAGCTTCTAGAATTTTCTGCTATTTCTTCCTTCAAGCTTCCCATATCTTCTTTCAATACTCTCTTTAATTCATTAGTACCACCATCCACCTCAAATTCGTGATTATCTGGATCCTCACCTGAAGTTCATTCTTCCTCCCGTTGGTGTCTTCGTCTCTCTCTTCGAGTTCCCGCTTGAGATCCGCTACTTTTAGGTCCTTTAATTTTTTCGTAGCCATTTTTACAAAATATGTCGACAAATATCGCCAAACCCCACACCTGATACCAATTGTAACGTTTACGGGGGGTTTAAATATTCAGGCGATATTTCGTAAAAACAACGATTTATTTCTAATAATAATTATAACGTAGTAACAAATAAAACAATAACGATTGACTAACACTAAAAGATTATTTATGTCCGCGCACTATTTAACTTTTACAATATTTATTTACACTTGTCGATGTTCGGTAATAGACTGTTTTTTCGGTCCAGCCTTTCGGTCCAGCCCTTTTATATGTCTTTGGGTACCCGATCATCCTATACTCGAATAATCTAGAACTTTTCTAGAGGTTTTCTAGAATTTGAAGTTCTCCCGAATAATCATAGGCGTACGGCCGTAACAATTCAATATTTGATAAGAGTATAGAATCAGAGAAAGGTATGATATTAAACTTTTTTAAAATAAATTAAAAGCTCAAAAAGCTATCAGCAAATCGGCGTTTAAAAAATGTGTGATATATGTATGGCAAAAATCTTGTATTCATTCACAAACATAAAACAGTGGTTTCGTTTAATAAACCTATATATCTTGGACGAGTATTCGATATATCTGATGATGAATATATCTAAATTGCTAATGTATAATTTCCATTATAGTGTAATCAGAAGTGAATTTAATGATCTTATAAAATTATTGTATATGGATACAGATGCTTTAATTAATTAATTCTCTTGTGATTTCAATAAAATCATAAAAGGTAATCAATTTTATGTTGATACATCCACTTATTCCAAGAGTCAGAATCTGGATATTGAAACTAATTAAAATGTAAGTAGTAAATTTAAAGAATTTGTTGGATTAAGATCTAAATCATACGCATATAGAGATAATAATGTTCGTAATAAATTAAAGGCTTAAAAGTTGTCAAAGATTTTTGTTTGATCGACAAAATTGTTATCTAAACAATGTGTTATTAGGAGTTATTATTATATGGTAATACTGACAAATTGCGTAGTAGTGCATTTTTATGTGTTTGTGTATTTGAATAAATGTACAGCGACATTTACAATACTATCCAAGATTCACCGACTGGCTAGAACAGAATTTCAGTGGATATTTTTTGGATACACTACTCGCAAAACAAAATATTTGTCAACTATCTAATGAATGTGCTATTAACAAAAAAATATGTACATATATCGAATATACAGATGAAACAGCCGTCCTATAGTCGGGGCATCGTATATCGGAACTATTCTGGAATAGAGAAGTAGGGATGTATTAGTAGATAGTTAGATGCACGCTTCACTCGAGACCGCACGGTTGTATTCTGTTCAATACATATGCACAATACAATAATTGTTTGCTTATTCTCAAAATGTCTATAAACTTTCTAAACTAAACAGAAGTTTGTGGTAAAAATATAGATGATGAACTCGTCACAAATAGGAGAAGCAATTACACACGTAACGAAGACAATAATTTCTGTTCATAAGTAAATAAAGTAAATGGCCCAATTATGTTGTTATGTAATAGGCCAGCCCTAGCATTTAATTTTGCAGAGTATTGTGTTCGAGCGTCATAAGTACAAGGTCTCTTTTCTTGTGACCAATACCTTGCAACACTTGGGTTGTGTCGACCATGTAAAGCGAACGAAGATTCGTCTGTAAATACAAGTTTTACACGGATTTAAACAGCCATACATTTCAAAGTTATTGATTATATGACGAACTGTTTCAAAACAAATAATTTGTTGGAACTCATCGTTAAATAGGCGTACAATATCTCTTATTGAGTAACCACGATGATGTTGTTTTGTAACATATTTTTTTGTTGAAGGGTAAAAATGTCCATAATAAATTACAAAACAATCAGCATCAGTAATAGTAACAATAATAATCGTATATTTACGATAGCATGAATTGCGTTATCTCGCTAATACAATACAACTGTGCGCTGTCGAGTTAAGCCTACTAATGCATCCCTACTTCTCTACTCCCGAATGCTTCCGACATACGATGCCCCGACTATAGGGCGGCTGTTTGATCTGTATACATATATGTATAGGCCAATCCACTTACTTAGCGTGCTGAGCAAATTATACGAGCGTATGATTAAGACTAGGCTGGAAACGGAGAAAAGTGCAAGAGACAATTTGATTTTACGAAAGGCAGTTCCACAGTACATACGATAAAAGCAGTCGTTGATAAGGTCAAGGAGTCCAAGAACGTATGGATAGCTGCGGTGGCACTTGACATTAGGAATGCTTTCAATTCAGCTGCTTGGAACAGAATATCGGAAGCACTGCGAATCAGGAAGATACCAGAATATCTGTTGAATATCATTAGAAAATATTTCACAGAGAGAAAGATTATTGTAAATACGTCGAAACTGGATGTGGGCGCAGGTGTCCCACAAGTGTCCGTACTAGGACCTATAGGTACTGTGGAACATTCTATACAGTAGCGTTCTTGACTTAGAACTAGCAAACGATGTAACGTCAATCGCATATATCGACGAGCTTCTCATAGTGGCTGGCGGAAGCCGAAGACCAAAGAAATTTGATGTTCAAAACTATTTAATCACTTGAATGAAAGAACATGAGTTGGAAGTAGCACCAAAGACGGAAGCCGCAATTCTAAAGGTTCCAATGAAACGGGAAAATATCTGCTTCGAAATCCTCGGTAAAAGTTTTCCCTAAACAAGAGATGAAATACTTAGGTATCATATTAAATGATAAGCTGACTTTTGGGCCTCACGTTAACTATGTGGTGAATAAAGCGGAAATCAGTTTGGCTGCTCTATCAAGAATTATGCGCAATGTCGAGGGACCCGGCAGTAAAAAAAGGGAAGCTTTGTACGGAGTGATACAGTCGCAAATTATGTATGCAAATCCAGCCTGGTCGTATGCCTTGGAGGCAAAAAATACAGGAATCTGCTAGAAGGGTTGCCGAGAAGAGCACTTTTAAGGGTGCCAAGTGGCTACCGAATCATTTCCACTGCTGGAATACAGGCAATAACTGGAATACAGGCAATAACGCTGTTGATAGAAGAACAGCTTGAACTGGTTACTCTCAGAAAGTCATCTCGGGTCTCAGATAAAATGAAAGTAAGGGGTTGGACGTTCTTCAAAGGGCAGGAGACGTGGAATAAGGGCGATAACACAGCGGCATGGACTAGGATCCTTATCTCTCACTTAGTACGATGGACACACTGCAAACATAGAAAAGCAGATTCCCATTTAACGCAGATTCTGTCGGGCCACGGACATTTTCGAGCATATACGAAAAGGTTCCAGATAACACGCGAAAACCTGTGTGTATTGCAAATCTACACACATGCCAGAACACACAATACTAACTTGCAGAAGGTGGGAAGATGACAGAAACCAGCTAGCATTTGAGATGAAACAGGACGTGACTACTACCAATAGAATAAATATTATGCTGAGCTCGGAAATAAATTGGAAAAGGGCAGTCAGTTTCATTAAGAGAGTTTTATCGGACAGGGAACGAATAGTAAGGGAGCTAAGGCAAAGGGAAAACGAAAAAAAGAGAGCACCAACAACACCTACATCAACTGAATAACAAGATGAATAAAAGTTTTTTGACATACTGAGAGGTGTTTTGGTGGGTAAACTGTGTTTAAACACACTAGACGGGAGTCCTCCACATACTTAATGCGATCCACCATATATTACGTACACGCTCTACGTAAATGATTGTACGTTACGTCATGCAACATTTTCAGTTTGGAATATTGGCAACTTAAAAAATTTCATAGGCGTACTATTTAATTAATGTAAATCTAATCAAAAAATTGATTAACATTTGATTTAAAATGTAGATATTCATTAATTAATAAACGTTTGCGCCAAATTTTACTGCTTTGGAAGTATGTGTGTGAGATAAATAAAACATTATTAATATACATAAATAAAGTGTTTATTATGATTTTCTAATAATAAAATTACTTTTCACTTCATATCGTGCATTAAGGTGTCAAATGTGAGAAGCAGAAGGGCCGCAACATAGAACATATTAGGTGATTCATAAAATTGTTTTGAAATTTCAAATGCATAGCTGCGCATATTAACATATGATCCTGTCAAAGATAATACCAAAATACTGAGCTACGTCAACGTACACTTTGTCAACGAACAGTCTTTCGAAAATATAAATACGGTATCTGGTATCTGTCAAACGTTTCGCAGTCAATATTGGTAACAATCTTTATTAAATTGATCAAAACAAGTTCGCCGAATATAAAAACATGTACTACCCGTATTTTAGCTACTTCTACGATAGTGTGTCCGCAGTATAAATGTATTTCATGCTATTGCAACGTTAAGCTTAAAACCAATTTTACCCTTTATAGTGTATTACAGATAGCTAATCAAATGGGTTACTTACAGAGAGTATTGGTACAGTGCAGCAGTTGATTCAAAAGAAATTGTTTAGAAGTATGTAAGGAAATAATAATATTATATTTATCCCAAAAATATAAAAAAAATATAAATAAAAATACATAATATAAAATAAATAAATAATATATGGTTGTGACATGTTGACAGTTACGCCAATGAATAAATTCTGTCAAATATAGTGATTTTAGACTTGTAGAACGTTAAATTTCCTAAAGGCACATGACGTCAAATATTTACGTTCACTCTATATACACGTTAATGTTCGATGGCTTCGTATGTCCAACATAAATATAAGATCTTCAGTTGCATTGCTTTCAGAAATATAAAATGTTTAACATAACGTTGCAGTGAGTCGTCTATTTAACAAAATTGGAATAACTCAAAAAGGACTGGTTTTTGATATAAGGTTTGTTCCAACAAAATATTGGCAACTAGTCGGCGATAAGTGTATGTATGGCTCTACTGCGCATGCTTGGTTGCAGACAAGTTTCAAGGATTAGGCGATTCAAAAGTACTTGTTGGAACGGCTGGAACATCCACGTATATATTTAATAATTGCGGGTAGATGGTGCTGTACGAGTCAACATTTACATAGAAACTTGATAGAAACTACTATAGAAACATGAACCAAATTAACCCATTTACAATGATGATAGCCTATCGAACAGATAATACTTGATTGATTGATTGATTGCTATCAAGGCAGGGCAGTCTCTAATTATCCCTAACACTGCGGCCCACTTAGCCTATTGTGTTATTCCTGCCTTGATTCCGTTTTACTCAAACAGGTTAGTTCCCTCGATCAGGTTTAGAAGCCTATTTGGTAAATCTTTCTCCACTGGTAGATCAAATGCGCTTTGCAAAGTAGCCCTACGTTGACTTAGTGCCACGCATTCGAAGATGATATGAAAGGCTAATTAACTAGTTTTGAGCTTGCGAAAATATAATATTGAAAACACAGAAACGCAACACTTTTCGCAAAATAATACATTTATTGTATGCATATGCGCATTTCGTGCGGTACTTCCGCACATCATCAGTGCACTGATACGTCTTCTATATGTACAAGTTAAAATCGTAAAAACTGACAAAAAATGTTTCTAAAAATACATCACAAATTGCATCAGAAAAATACATAGAACAATATATATGTATACAGAGTAGTACAAGCATACTTTACATCCAATTAAACTTTACATCAATTTTACTATATCTAAGAGGATATTGTCGAGCATTGATACATCATTGTTCACAAGTTTATTTTCAAATTTCTTCATATAAATAGATTCTAAAGTATCTAAGTTTTGTTTGTTGCTTTCTTTCAATAATTTTATATTTTCTGTAATTATATTATGACCTGAGTTGACAAAATGGTGAGCTAAAGCTGACTTATAAATGTCTTTATTTTTTATGTGACGTTTATGCTCTTTAGATCGAATCTCTAGCGATCTGCGAGTTTGTCCTGATGATGTGCGGAAGTACCGCACGAAATGCGCATATGCATACAATAAATGTATTATTTTGCGAAAAGTGTTGCGTTTCTGTGTTTTCAATATATGAAAGGCTGTTTCCTCCTCTTCATTGCAGAGTCTGCATAGGGGTTCATCTTTATAGATCCCCATCTTGTGCAGATGACCTCTTAGACAGCCGTGTCCTGTTAATAGACATGTCACTGCCCTAAGCTGAGTCCTGCTTAAAGCAAGTAAGTCAGCAGTTAGTCGTTGTGACGGTCGTTCCATCATCCGTTTGCTGTGTCTTTGTCCAGCTACATGGTTCCAATTTAGTTGGTGTTGTTTTATAATCCACTCATTAATTGCACCACGTACTGCACTCTTTGTGATACCCAGACCTGGCTCCGGCCCGGTGAATTTAATTTGGGAACCTTCCCTCGCTAGCTCGTCTGCGGTTTCATTGCATGCTATACCCCTGTGTCCCGGCACCCACACCAAGGTGACCTTGTTGTCTCTGGCCAGGACAGTTAGGTTTTGCAGACACTCCCATACTAGTTTGGAGGCTATGTAATAAGATGCTAGAGCCTTTAAGGCTGCATGACTGTCAGAGAGAATACAGATCGCCTGCCCTCGCGGTTGGCGGCGTAGACTCTCCAACGCACAGGTTTGTATAGCATATATTTCTGTTTGAAATACCGTTGTGTATCGCCCGAGTGGTTCACATACCTTGTAACCCTGGTTTTCCTCGTATACACCAACGCCAGAATTAGTGCCCGCCCTTGACCCATCTGTATACCAGTTTTGGGCGTGCGGTTTTCTCCCCTCACCATTTTTCCATTCATCCCAATTCAAGAAAATCTTGAAGGGTTTGTTATAGGAAATCCTGGTGATTGATATGTCGCTCCTCATATCAAAGATTGGGTTTTGTACTATTGCTTCTATTCTGGTGTGCCCCAACCCATAGTGTTGCTAGTATTCCTTAGTCTGTATGCTCCCATTCAAGCCTCTCCCATGATAAAGATATCGAGAGGAGGCACAGATAATACTTAATACATCAAAACATGTATTGGATCTAACGACACACTAACGATCTAACAACCAAAGCCACAGCCAAAGCAAAGCTCGCTCGTAAGCAGGGTTGGTTATAAACTGTAAACAGTTATAAACATGACAACACAGACTACCAACTACCTAGTCTATGATGACAAGGCGCATGCGTTGCAATTGTACTACGTCGATTTGAGAAAAATCTTCAAATCGTTCTGATAGCCGGCAAACTGTCGGCAAATCACAGAAAATTTGTTGGAACGTTTGACCTGTTTCCAACGTTGTAGGAACAAACCTATAGAGTACCTTAGTAAGTTTGATGTAAAATTTTCTGCGAGATTTAAAAAACTCATAAAAATGCACCACGCTATTTAAATTAAGAAAGTTGATATGAACTTCTGTTAAACCGGAAATGAAACAATATCGTAACATAATTTTGCTAATGCGGCCAGATGACACTACTCTAACTAGAAGTTTTCGAATTTTTAGATTTCGGGAATATCGATAAAAAGTCGTATGGTCCTAACGAATCAGTCGGGTGACGTAAACATTCACTTACATCCTCTCAAGCGGGGTCCCCACTCATATTCCTTTAGCGGAGAGGAAAAGTGCTACGCGCTGATTGGCTCATGTGAATACGTCGAATACGTGCACTATCGGGTGGTGGATACCTAGCGGATATAAATGAGCGCTGTAGTGAGAACATAAGTGAGGGTGGATATAAGTGAGCGCGGAGATAAGCGAGATTCTAGTGTATCTAATGAAAATATATATGTTACAGTAAAAGTATAAACTACAGTTACTGTATACATTTGCCAGTAAATGTATACATCCGCATCGCATTTTAGTTAAAGTGCTAACTATGCAGAATGATGTTTACTATAGTAAAAGTAATTTACTGCCATCGCTTAGATCAGCGTTTCTGAATCTTTTTGATAAATGGAACCCTTTTTAGTAGTCACTTTTATTGTGGAAGCCCTGGTTTGTTTCAATAGTATGCTTTTAATGTAGGTAACATTCTGTAAATATAGTATATGCAACAAAAATGACAATTATTGCCATTGCAGAATGTTCCCCTAAATATATTGCATATCTTTATTTTAAAAGAGATATGCAATTTCAGATATAATATCTGATAGTTTTCCTTAAGTTTATTGATAGGAGGAACAATAGTTTTCTTTTGCTTTGTGATTCTTAGTCATGATTATTTGATAGCCAATAGACAGTAAAGATTTTTGAAAAGAAGATTATTATCCAAGTATCAAGAAAACGATTAACATTCATACTTACTAAAATGTTTCGAACATAATTTTAATCATTTTAAAATATTTAAAATAAATTCAAAATCACATATCCACCGCCATCTGACAGAGCCGAACCTAACTATATAAATCTAAAATCTGACAGATTTGTATATACATTGGCGAACTTTAGGCCGCTCATTGAGGAGGAAACGTTAAGTAGAATCACGGGCATTTCGTTCAAATTTGAAATTTCGGGCAAGATGTGCGCGCTATCTTTGATTCATATGGAGTACTAAATATTGTATTGTTGCCAAATCTTTGTAAGCTTTGTATCTAAAGGAATGATAATCAAACATCAAAGAAGGTTTTAATATGAAGAATGAGAAAGTTTTTAGCGTTATTGTGACAAAAACGTTTTTTTATTGTTCTTATTAACAAGAAATCTGAATAAATATGGTTAGCTATAAAAGTGTGCGATATGGCAACAGTGCATGGTAACGAAAATATCTACAAATTAGTAGTGTTTACAAATTATTTTGTGAGGTTATATGGTTATAAAGAAAACAGTGAAGTTTTGGGTAAGTTTTGTTATCCTTACTTGTTGTTTTATTTTATTAATTGTTGCTGGAGTAATAATAATTCATTGTAATAATTAGGTAAAAATTTATTTTTAAGACTTTTTCAAGTGTACACAAATACAAATGTAAAATTCCAGGTTGCGAAAGTCGATATTATTTCAATATTTTACCAGATTCGGGTTATCAAAATAGACATTTTTTTACCCTCCCTTCTAATGATAGAGAACAGGTATGGTTAAACTCTATTCAAAGTTGTAAGTTATGCAGATTTAGGCTCCAATCATAGACTTGTTGTGTTACTTGTAAATCAGAATACTAAAATTGTAGTATGAAAGCCTTGAAAAAATTGAGCACTATCAATTTGAAAGTTACGTAAGTTTAAGTAGCACATCGTACTTGAAACACCTACAGTGCTGTCATAAAATCACTACCAGTGAAAGTGAGTTGGATTCATATTCTTCGAGGTTTTATTTTCTTGTGCAATAAACTAGACACTTGCAAACAAGATCATTAATCAAGATCGCTAGAGAATCTGCTTGGTGTATTATGTCAGTGTTATGGTCTTAATACAAATCCAAATTTTCATCAATTTATTGCCAATTTTAAAACTTGTATTTTAAATAATTTTGTGTCTTCTCATTCTATCGGATTCAATTGTGAGCAAGATAGTGGACATATCTCATCTACAATCATTTATGACTTCTATTGAACCTGAAAGTGGTAGAAATAGTACGTTCAATAAGAATGAATTAGAAGATTCTTCTCTAAATGTTCCAATTAATGATAAAATGATTTAAATTATCAAGTTGTCACCTTATCTACATACATATGTGGATTTTTTCTAAGAAAGCTTAATTTACCTGAAGGTGATAGGTTTGTAAATCTTCTTTATTTTCTGCTAATGTAGAACTCCATCATACTTTTAGTTTTCTTTATCCCACTCTTAGTTTGGTATTACATATTAATAACATTTACGATAGAATGGTTGTGTTGTTGAAATCATCGTTTGATCATGTAAATTCTATTCAGAAAAAAATGTTGCGGAAGGTTAGTTTTTCATGGTACACTTGTGTTAACAGCGATCAACCTTTAGTTCAAGAACAATTGTTAAATATATCTATGAGTTTAATTATCAGGAAATTTCATGATGATATTTGTCGGTCTTCTAATGTCTAAGACACAAATTAAGTTATTCAATTAATTTTTATTTATATGCACGTAAATACGTGTCTGTGATTTCTATATTTATAGATATATCGCACTGATGAGATCAAATAAGATCGAAACACGCATTTAGAGCATATTTAGTACCAAAAGAAAATATTATAGTAATTTAATAATGCCGCCATCGTGGTTGTTTACGAATTTAGTACGCCATATGCCCGTCAGAGTGTGCTAGCGTAAGGGTCCAATTTTTAACGTGGAATGCGTCACTCTTATATGATATGCTCCTTGAGTAGAATATAGATGGCACCGCAGAGCTTGAATGCGAAAAGAAAGAAATAAGAAACAGCAATTGAAAATCAGTGTAAACAAATTGGATTAAAAAAGCAAAATAAAGCAGGTGAAGTAGGGTTAATGTAGCAAAACACAGCAAAAGACGGCGACCTCAAGAAAGAATGGATACGTTAACGTTTGGTACACACAGGTACTGTTTGAAAATTTAAACTATATTTTGATATTTTAACTATGAAAATTACATTCAATTACAGATTAGTCCATTTGGATTTAAAAGGGGCTCCACCTAAGCTCTCATATTTGGAAAAAGTGAGTTTTGGAACTACTCTTGACAAATATAAACTAAGAAGTAACATAAATAAGTAGTATATCTTAACTCTCTTATTGTGTATTTTTTGTTGTAGTTTTTTCCATTTGTAAAAGATATCGGAGCTACAGGATTGTTAATAGAATGGGAGGACACCTTCCCTTATACAAAGGACTTAATCCAAATTGGTGGGCTCTCTAATAGCGCTCAAGTAAATAATGCACCATATTCAATCGAGGAGGCAAGACATATTTTAGAATTAAGTATTGTTTATTACAGCATGATAGTGGTAAATTTTATTGATTGTTGTATAAATAGTTGCAGATACTGGACTTATGATTATACCGCTTGTCCAAACATTTGGGCATATGGAATTTGTACTAAAACATGAACAGTGGAGACATTTACGTGAAGAGGAAGCATATCCAAGTTCTATGTGTCCAACTAATAGTGATGCAATGCCCCTAATAAGAAGTCTTCTTAAGCAAATTATTGCTTTTCATCCTAATATACAGTATTTGCATATAGGAGCTGATGAGGTACTTTATGAAATATATATAATATAGTGTGTGTACAGTAAAAACAAAATGGAACATTATTGTATGGTTTACAGAACAGTCATTTGTTTTTATTGTATACTTTATCAGATAAGAAATGTCAGATTTATTTATACCTATCCCAAGTAAAGTAATTAATTCGAGAACTCGAAAATCATAGCAGGTAGAATAGTGCTCTCACAGACTTTTTTGTAGAAAATTTCATACTCTATAAAAAAGGTCGTACAAGATTTTTTATATCCTCTGTCGTTAAGCCTATGTCTACAAAGAAAAGAAAATGTTGGTTATTTTTGCGATATTTTTTTTTTTTTCCGAATCCAGCTTTAACCGCACAAGATATCAAAAAATTTGTTAGACCTTTTTTTGTAGAGAATGAAATTTTCTACAAAAATGTTTCGAGAGTACTATTCTATAAAAAAATAGCTGCTGTGGTTTTCAAGTTCTGGAGCTATTTTTGCCTGTGATTGTTGTCATTTCCATGGCTTGCTATTAAGAAAATATAATTTTCTACAAACTTATTTTCTAAATTTTGACGAAGTTTCGTTACATGATTGTATTCAGAAAAAAATCCCTCTTAAAAGAGCCACAAAAATTGTACGGTTCCAATTTAAAATTTGGAGGTTATGAGATTACAAAAAATGTGAACAAAAGAAATTTGTTTCATTAGGCGCCAATAAAAGATAAAAGTTTATATTACAATGTGAATTACTTCAAAGCGCATCTCAATATCTTAAGTAACAAAACGGCAAATAAAAGAAATGAGGAGATTTCAATTTTTCTTCAATATTAAAACAAATGAAGCATGACAAATAAAACTTGAAAATTAATTCTTAACAAGCTGGTTTTACATCTGTCAATTTATTGATCGATTTCTAGAACTTAGACGACTTGACGTCAAGTTATGTTTTTACATGTGTCAATTTCAAGTTCAATTTCTAGTTCTCTTCAATTTTAAGTTTCTAGCTGAGAGCTTTACATTTATCAATAAATAGATCAATTTCAAGAACTTGGCCTAGTTGTAGAAATTAAAGTATTAGCGCGTGTTCTATTTTTGCTTCAATTTAACTTCAATTTCATAGGAATTTTAGTTTTAATAGTCGATCGAGCTAACCTGTCACAGTTGTTGTACGAGAGTAATTCCAAATTTACTTTAATTACAATAATAACGATTCATTGAACAACATAATATTTTTTGTAATTGTGAAAGGCTAAATTCATATTTTTAGATTATTTGAAATTTTGATTTTGCAGCATAATGCAGGGAGCAAGTTCAAAATGACAACGAAAACGATAATTTAAAAAACCTGCATTCTCCCATTCTCCTTAATGTTACTAAAAAAAAGCAAGAGTAACAAGGAGGTGGTGAGTTAGACCATGCGGTTGACAGCAAAAAAGGGAAACTGTACTGTTGTACACATTCAAAGATTTGCAAAGATTCACAATGGAGTCAAACGTCGTCACCATCGCACACGGATATGCATAATATCATAATTCCCTATAGTGACGGAGAGAGTTAAACTGTTACCACTGTTAACATTAAAAAGATTACAAACTCCGTTCACAGTTGCTGTTCTTAGATCAATTTATTGTTAGGTGTAATGCAATAGTAAGTTCTTATTTAAGAACTTAAAATTCACCAAAAACAAAAGATCTTAAAATATTTTCAAATTTATTGATAAGTGTAATACAAGAATGAGTTCTACTTCAAGAACTAGAAATTGACTAATTTTAAGTTCTAGAAATTGATCAATAAATTGACAGATGCAAAGCCAGCTATTAAGTTTTAGAAACTGCACCTTTTTGCTAATTTAACGGTCCCTCTATGTCTGAACGTGTAGATTTCGAAAATGCAAAGAAAACCATTTCATTCCGATTGAAATAAGAAATATGTCAATTTCCGGTACTTTCGGAAGTGTCGCCATCTTGAAAGTATTTGTAGTGGATAGATTTAATTACCCTATATGCATATAGGTACAACTTTGCAGACATTTATTGTCATTAGCCGGTCTCAATCAATCACGCTATATACCGTGTGTTCCAGAATCAATGTTACAAGTGATATCATTTAACAAATATTCAGTACAAAATAATAAAAATAATGTAATGTAATAATAATTGAATAGGATACAATTGATTTTGCGTTTGTATCGATACGCAGCGTAGATGATGCAATTTCTTTCAAATACCTCCACAAAGAGTTCACTTCTGCTAATAATTGCCGAAATATATGAAACGACGTGGAAATTTTTAAAAAGAAACCATAATTATGGGTCAAAAACTAATCCTCTACGAGCAAGTTCTAGAGGTCCTCAATTTCGTTTTACTTTCTCTGTAAACAGTAAAGTGTAGAATCATTTCAGGCAGAATTATTGGAATTTTTATTGTGAAGCTTCACTCACTGGCGAAAAATACGTGGATTTTATGCGATATGTTATGGATATTTTTTTGGGTAAAATCGATTTTATAAGTTAACAAAATATTTTTAACGACAGATGGATTGGAATTAATGGACTGATTTTATTTTCTCCAAGATAACCTAACTTATTCCACACGATTTTTTTGGGGGGATTATTTTATTATTCGAGACGATATGATAATGTTGAGGCTCTAACAAAGGTAGTTCAGGAACAGCTACAACAATTAAATGGCAGGATCTTATTTAAAACAAGGAGAAGTTTTCAAGCATCTGAATTAGAATGGTGTCTATGTGTAACAATTCCACTGCAAAATACAGTTTCTTTCTATAGTAACCTAGATTAGTTTCGCAATAGTTTAGGTTCTCATGCTTCCGTTATTTTTGATCCTAGTGGAAAATTGATCGTAACTGATTTTATTCTAAATTTCAATATCCTTTATAAAAAATTATAATCCACATTTCATTAAAAAAATCTTATTTTGACCAAAAATGTCAAAACACAAGGTTCAATTGTTTTTCTGATTTCATCATTATAACCGGCGGAAGAAATGCTAGTACTTTGCTAAGTTGATCACAAGCATTACTCATGCAAGTTGAATACTATGCACGTTCTTGTCTATTAAATAATTCACATCGTGATACAACATAAATGATTTCGCCAACGATATCTTTCCACTTGCATATTTGAGATTAATTGATATTTGGGATTAAAAGATAACTATCTCTTACTATAACTTTACAAAATTGTATGATTTCGAAAAGTTCAATTGAATTGCGCACTACTTTTGTAGAAAAAATTATATAGCATAAGTCTAGGAATGTTTTCAATTCCTGATATATTTCCACTAGTTTTATTGACCTACAAGCGGAAATATATCAGGAATTAAAAAGATAAGTACATAAAGGTTAGAAAATATATATATTAAATCTAGGATTATGAAATTAAAAACGGTCTGCCGTTATAAACTAATGCACTTGATAAAACATATTTTTTAGGTTTGGCATTTAGGTACCTGTCCTGCATGTATAAAGCGAATTCAGAGTAGTAAACATGGAAAGGCTTCACTATATTTGGAACACGTCACTGAGGTTGCACAGTATATTAAAGAGAACTATCCTCATTTAAAAATCATAATTTGGGACGACATGCTTAGAAATATTGACGAAAGTATATTACAAGGTGAGGTTTTACATTTTATGACAGTACCAACGACTAATTGATTTGCTGTCTATATAATCGTTGGTCCTTTTCTTTGGTCGTATAAGCAAATATTCGTATATTTTTAAATAAGAACTAAGAAACAACCCAACTTCTCTCTACACTTTTATATATCACGATGTATCCCTTTTAGTGTGAAAAATGCTGTTTCAACAAGCACTTTTTATTATAAACACAAGGTTATTATCATATCTTGTGAAAAATGTAATCTTTTCTGACTAATTTAAATCATTCTGATAGTGTAGATCGCGTGGATAATAAAATATACGCATCAAAAACGAGCGGTATTTTTCACATGATAATCAGTTGAGTAGTAAATGGTGGTAAGACATTTTTTTTGCAACTTTATCATTATTTCTTCATTGATTAAGGTACAAACATTTCTAATTTTTTTATAGAATATTATCTTGGAAATTTGATTGAGCCAATGGTCTGGCATTATAATAATGTCGAGACATTCCATCTGGGTGGAGCTCTTTGGGAGAAATATAGTAATGTTTTTACAAATATTTGGGGAGCCACAGCTTTTAAAGGAGCTACAAGTAGTTGTCAAATATTACCCATAAATAAATACCACGTCAGTAATCATGAAGCTTGGTTATCAGAACTTAGTATGCACATAGGTAAACTTTTAAATTTCAAAGGAATTGCTCTGACTGGATGGTCAAGGTAATTATATATTTTGAAAATAGCTTATTAAGGTATTGATTTGAAGAGAAATTGTTGGTGTGATTTTGCAGCGTTAGTGGTCTTGATATAACTACATATACTTAACGCTTTCGTATTTACTATCTCAACCAGAATTTTGTAAGCAGCACAAATTTATGTTATTTACTTTGTTTTACTACACTGCGTTTGTTATTAATATAATTCAGTAGTAATTTAGTCTTCTAGAGATCACATGGGCATAACGATCTTTAAGAGAATGCGTAACATATGACATATGTTGTAATTTTTCGTTGAAGATTATATATTTAACATGCTTACGTTGCTAAGATATACTGTATTAAACATTATTACAGTTGTGCTACCAATGCCGGAATTCACCACAATAATTGGTGTTGATCTATATCATTTATCATATCAACATTTGATGTTTTACTTCTTATATTATTTAGTAGTTGGTGTATAACTAATCCCTTTGAAAGACAACTTACATCGTGATTTTAGTGATAATTGGGCAATTGCCAAAATACGAATTATATATTAACAATAAAATCATCGTATCGTCCAACTACTTGCTTTCAAGTTATTACTTGATATCATGAGGTGTTGGTAAATGGAATGACACTTATCAAAGATGACCACTGTCGGTTCCATGAAAAATGGGACGTTTACTAAAGTAGTCACCTTCCAAAATACATATTACATAGAAATTGATTACAACCTAATAAATTTCGTCATTTCACTATAACGGTTGAAATATTAAAGTGGTCGTTTCTAAAAGTTTCACTATATTAATAAGTAAAACAATTATAGTCTATTTATTTTGATATCATTATTCAAATATATGTGATCTAATAGTCCTTTTATTTCCAATTTAAAAGTAGTAACAATTAGTTTTTATTGTGTTGTCAAAATTGTGGCAACGAATAATACAAAAAAAATATATTTAAGAAAGTTCTATAAAACTAAAGAAGATACCACGAAGGTGCGCACTCTATAAGAGCAATTAACACTGCACTGGATTAAAATGAGATGGAGAGAGGCGATAAGTAAATTTAAACATGTATATATCTATGACTACATATGACTGCAAATATCTTTGTCAGTATGCATTATTATCCTCAGTACTTTTCAGTAATATGATAATTTAATGTGAAACACAATAAAAGTGTACTTCCACAGTATTATAACTACAAACATTCAGTTATTTTAACTACAACGTATTGTTCATTTTCACATTGTGTAGTAGTAAAATTTACTAGAATATGCAACCACTAAAAGTTGGTTCGTGTTATTTTCATTCTGTAGTCGAGTTTATTCCATGAACAACCTTTTTACTACAAGTTTATTGTGTCCTCTACTAGTAGTTTTTTTTTGTATGCTTTATTAGATAGATCTCTAACTTGCAGTTCCTAAAAGCAGACTGTAAGGTTGTCTTTATGCATAAGTGCAAACTCAAATTACTTATTATATAGGTTATATTTATGATCTTAACTAGCTACTTCACACATACTAAACATGATATGGATATACTAAAACGTCCTTTAATTAAAAATTACGAAAGAAAGTACTGTACATCTTCTTGCCGGCAACGTTGCATTAAATAGTGAAAGGCAAATCTTTGGGATAAACAGCTAGACAAACTCTAACTGATTAAATTATGGAGTTTGCTGTTCGGATATAACTTAACCAAGATGATTAAGATCACATAGGAACACAATAGCTCTAACAGGCCGTGTTGCTATACGGCGATTTTCTATCCACAGGAGGAACAAATCTGAAGGATTCCTAGTTTTCTTTATTTTATCATCATTATTTTAAACAATAAGTTACTGAAGTTTTTGATAAAGTTGATTTTCAACCTTCTGGTTATTCGATTTAAAAAACGGAACCACAATTCTACTTGCAAATGTTAATAATTCCTGTACAAAATTACTTACAACTCAAAAGGTATCAATGTTAGGCATAGAGAATGCTACATATAATCGAAGAGAATAATATATCTCTAATAGATGGCATAAACATTTACAGGCTGTTTTATTTGAAATAGACGAGTTTTAGTTATTTGAAAATATTTAACTTCGACTTTGATTTCCAAACTCGGTGTGTAGTCGAGTATTAGAATATGTATTTAGTATGACATATAAAACTTTAAGTATTAAAATGATAAACGCTATGTAAGTATTTTGTAAATTCGTTTTTTTTTCATATTTCAGCTGATTATTTAGAAAACTGGATTTTAGTGCAGAATATTGTAATGTTATCGGGTTCAAAGCAAACGATATTCGGTTTAAAACGATATATTGATTAAATAAACACTTAATACTAGCAATAAAAACAAATACACGTATAACACTAACTAACTATGTATGTACAGATTATTTATATTTGCGATTTATAACAATTTATTTATGTCTTCGCGACGCGCACGCTCTTCGATCAAGACTGCCTTCCTCTGCTAGATAGCCCATCTATATATGCCTCGGTGATTATTTCTCGATCATTCTATATCATAATTCATTTAGATCTCCAGCTTATCATATGTCTGCAAATTTCAATAATATGTTTGATGACATCATTTGATAAACATAATATGTATATGTGATTTTGTCTTTAATATTTGTTACTACACTTTGTCTTTTTCTCTCAACTTGAATTTTTATTCCTTTGCATTACACTTACCTAGGATTAATATTTTGTAATGTTTCATTTATAATTTAATATTAATATTTTATAGTTGTTAGTTTACTACTTTGTATAGCAGATTGTTTTCTTTCTTACTTGATTTCTCTTTATTATTACACCTCATATTATTATTATTATATATTCTATTATATATATATATATATCTTGTCCTGTAAATGGCTATGCTGTTGGACAATAAAGTATTATTATTATTATTATATCGATCTGGACAAGTTCGGGCGGATTACTCATCGGTCGCCGGTCAGGGTGGGTACCGTCATGATCACGCGTGGCGCTGACTCATCACAATTTGTTAACTAAACTTATATTATTTTTTTTTGCCTGTGGAAAATGCTGTTACGCAAGGGCTTTGATCGTCGCGATTTTCATGTGTTCCAGTGAGCCTTCCAGCACACCACGTACCCTCTCAGCGCCCTCTACGATATATGGAACTATTTGAATATATATCTCAGATATCACCGGCGACACTATATCATACTATTGTTTGCTTTCCTACTGTAAATATAATCCGCCCCCTCTAGGTTTTCCTTCTCTTTCCTATACATAATGCTTCTTATCATTTGGTGTATGGTTTCTCAGTTAGAGACTGTTGTTATTATGGTATCTGGCGTAACTATGCAAATTATCCTCATATGCACTGTACTTCTAATTTCGTGCCATCTATTACACACGAGAAGGGCGTGTTTCACCGTGTCGAACGCACCGCAATAGATACAAGTATGGGTATCATCGTTTCTGAAACGTTTCGCATACACGCGAAATTAGCCATGTGCTGTTAATAGTTTGTCCATCCATTTATGTTTTTTTATTAATCGCTTTGTCCATTGCGCCTCTTCCGTTTTATTGTCCCATCTCATTTGCCATTTGGTTTGCATGTCTAGCATGGCTAACCTCGCAGTTGCTTTTCGATCTTCTTGTTTGTGAGCATAGGTGTAAGTTCTTTCCTGAACTTTTAAGTTTATTGGTGTAGTTCCAGTGATGACCTGTAGTGCTGCCAAACACACTGTTCTGCATGCGGACGATACTCGAGAAAGTATATTCCTTTGCGGTTTTTCGACAATTTTCTTATACTTTTGTTTATATAATGATGATGCCATATAAGAGTGCCATATAGAATTATGTTGTGATATGCGTCCCTTAGAACTGCTTGTTTGCTACTACTAGATCCTTTAATGTTGGGTATCTGCAAAGGCTGGCTACTTTCTTTTCTGTCTTATCCGCCACTTCCACAATATGCGATCCAAAAGACCCTCTTTCTTCGATGGTAATTCCAAGGTAGCTCAAGGTTTTGATAGGATGTATTTCAACTCCTTCCAACGCGAACAAGATGTGGTTTCTTCTTCTTCTACCATTGACTATTATGGCCTCTGTTTGGCCAGCGCGAGTGTCAGCCCATGCTCTTTAATCCAGTCGCTGACCCGTTCCTGGCATATATTGATATTTTCCATTAATGTAGAATCGTCCCCAGTCCGCACTAAGAGAGTCAGGTTATCAGCGTACCTAACGACAATCGCGTTCCTGGTAAGCTCTAGCCTAAGTATTCCATCATAAAAAACCTTCCAGGGAACAGAACCCGATAAACTTATTTAAAATTACATAAAAGAATCCAAAAATCGAATAATATTCTGGGTGTCCTAAAAAAAAAAAAAGAATGTTACCTATCGCGCAGACAAAACTGAACAGCCTATATGTAACAAAATATTTTTCTGTAATACAGGATTTTGTCATAGATAGTTTTTACTAAGAACTGTGTCCAATAAAATTAATAAGGAAGCCACAATCGACCGATACTAGACAGATGCCACTCCTTGTATATGTATATTACGCACCTTGCGGTAATATTTCGATAATGAGGTTAACATATCTAGATGTGATTAAATCAATGTTTCGATTTTGAGGGAAAGAGAGAGGGCAAAAATTACAAAATATAAATACAATAAGTGTTGTACGTTTTTCGAATAAATCACTCGGATTTTTGTTTGAATAAGTATATATGTATCACTCACCGGCTGCGATCGTGGCATAACTCAAAAATACATAGAATAGGGTTTTTTCTGTTTTACCCAAAGTATATTCTATCAAATGCTATTGAAGGCTTCTCTGGCTCGAGTCTCCGTTATGAGGGCTTCCGAATTTTGATCGCGTTATAGGATGTATACACAATACAAAAATAAACAAAATAGAATAAAATTACGCCTCTAACGTGGTTTTTGTATGTTGAGAGTATAAAAATAACTTCCACAAAATCAAAATATAGAGCCGTAGATGTTAAATAAAGAAGTACACGAACAGGAGTTAAGTTTAATAACGTGCATATAAAAATTCTTTACCTATATCTAAGGAGAAAGATGATGACTTAATGTATTTATTGCGTCAAAATTCTATTAAATAATGTTATAGTCCAATGTATTTTTCTACAACTGCCAATCAATATAAGCATTATTTTTATTTAAAAAAGTATGCGTCTATGCATGCAATCGAACCATAAAGTTTCGTTTGCCGCACGGAACTAAGATATCATGCCAACTGAACAGAAAAATACATTCTATTATGTACACGCCAAGAAATTCTTCGGCGTTAAAAATATTATATTCCTATTAACAGTTTAGCGGGTTCCGCTGAAGCTCTTACTTATGATTAAGAACATTTAGTTTCCTTCTGATATTCTTACAATACAGTACTAAGGTTATGTTTTGTTAGTTTTTATAAGAAACTTGCATGATTTTGACTCTGCTATAATCTGCAATTTATCTTTAAAACAAACTCGATGAGAGTAAATCTCTTCCGACTAATCGACCAATTATATAAATATATTTGTTACAAAAATCACCTGAGATTCCCATTAACTTTGAACACCTATTATTCAATACTTTGTTGGCTATTGCAGGCGGTGAGCGATACACAGAAATATAAAAATAAAAAACCTTGTAACTACATACATATATGCTTTGATGGGAAAAAATTGGTATTTTGTTTTAATATCTAGGTGGTTGTAGTACGTTGAATAAAACTTTTAGTGTCTTACAATAAAAAAGAGTCATCGTAGTGTAGGAAAAACAACATGTGAATTTTAATCATTATTAATAAGGGAAAATAAAATTTAAAGCTCGACCTTCTTCACTGCCTAAAGTCTATTTGACATTTTACATAGAGCGTCAACGTGCCTATTGGAGGCAAACAACCCATTCCGTCAGGTTCATGGTATAGACGCAAGACGAAGTTGGTTTAAAAGCTTGGGTACCAGCAGCTAGAATAAAACTATGCCCACATCACCGAGTAGCCAGTCTAGAATATTCTCTCTCTTTTTGTATAAAACAATAAAAGTTTCACTCTAAGTGCTACAATAATATAAAAATTAATATGAAAGAAATGACCAAATTTTTTAATGCGTATTGGAGGTTGTATACATGTTTGTTTTATACTAGTTTCTTTCAACTTCTTATTTATTTGATCTATGGTTTTAAGTTTATTTCAAATGAGACGTTGAGCTTGAACGTAAGTTGTATGTACTGCGAAACTACATATACGTATGCGACAGTACTATGAAACGGAATGTGTTGGCAATACGAAATAAAATATTTTCAGCTATAGCGTGCACATTTTCACCCTTCATCTCTTTTGATCTTCAGGTAAGCTAATTATTTATACTTTGAATTAAAAAAGACAAAGTGTTAACTTAAATGCTATACTTTTAGAATATTTTTTGTGTTTGTACGAGAAATTAATATATCAAATTGATTGATGATAAACGAGATGCCTTGTATTCCATGATATTATATTGTGGGTTTTTCGAGAAAAATTTTAAACTCAGTAGCTTTAGCTGGATTTGGAAACCTTAAATTACTGTTCTTTTGTTGTAGAACAGAATGGTTCGTTTACTGATAGAGAACACCTTGAAGTTTTGTGAAGATATCCATCCCGAATGAGCTTCTATTTCTAGACAGTAAGTAAGAGAATAATTCAATGAAACTAACGGAAACGAGCAACCGAATTTGCTAAAATTTGTGCAAGTGTTATGAAACTTCAATCAGGAGGTTGTGCACCACATCATTGCCTAAGGCTTATGGACTAAATACCTCTAGTATATTGAAATAAACAATGCTTATGCAATCAAGTCTACTTTAATTATTTTTGTGTGATGCAAATGTAGGTAAACGGTACACGGAAAAACTAAATTTTACTCGATGTTGCACATGATAACTTCGAACTCAGATTTATGCACTAATGTGAAAAAGCCAGAAGTTAGACTAACGGGATAAAATATGTATAAGTAATAAAAAGTAATTTTTCTGCAAAAAAAGAAAGAATTCACTACGGTTTTATAAAACACCTTGGAAGTTTAACCGATATGTTAGTCACTATGTACGGGCATACCTACAAATATTGCAAGTATTTGAGTTTTCAACTTAGCGTTAAGTGTACGATGTATTCGTTCTTCGAGCTAAATAAATATAAGTATAGTGGTGGTGTACTTAATTCTCTTGGTAGTTTTGAATTCTTATATTTCCAATGCACTGCATATTAACATTAATTGATACTGGTAAATTTATTAAATTTATCACGAAATTACAGAAAATTCTTGAAAAATATACTCCCAATATTTTGCACTGCCATTGTATATTTCACATATCCTCTTTCAGTTATGACGAACTACCGTAATAATACTGCACATACAATCGTCTATTAAAGGACTTTATTTTTGTGTTAAGGATTTGCATTGTACGTAGAATTGTGGTTTAATAATAATAATAGAATTATAAGTATTTTTTAAGACATAAGGTTTAAAATTTACTGTTTTTACATATATTTTATTCCATTATATAGTATCTAATTGAATAAAACTGGACTAACTGAACATGTACCATTTTATTGAATTTAGTGAATAGTGAATGTGACGATAATCAACTTCTATGCGTAGTGGTATCGTTGGAAATGCCTACTTCCTTATCTTAAAAGACTTTTATTTTAGATAATTTTGTTTTATTGGCCTTTATTTATCGAGAACATTTTTTTTTGTTTTTTTCTTGGTAATAATGGAGGCTCTTTTTAAACAAAAAATCAAAAATAAATTATACGAAATACTTCATAGTACGTCTACTTTTCATCATCTTTTCTGCCCTCATTACAGCTCTCCCGTTTGAAAAAGGTGGGGTTTATCTGCTCCACGAAGTTGCGGATCGGTATTGCCATCCCGTTTTTTTTTCTCATCTTATTTTGCAAAAGGTCTTTCCACTCACCTGGTGATCGCTTTACGGTCTATCTTCACTGATACTTTCTTTTGTATTGTGCACTCTTCTGTTTCTTGACTTGTTCTAATTACCAGCAATACCGAGGTAGAAACATCAGCATTCTAAAAGCTTCTCCTATACTGCAGCAATCCGCTTTCTGCAATGAAATTTTGAAGAATGACCTTTGGTCTTTTTCGCGATCATAAGTAGACTAATGGTAAAGTTAATATAAAATCAGCAAGAAAAAGAGTACTCAGAGCAAAGTTACTTAAAAACTATTGACCTGTTTTCCAGTGATCTTTTTAATGAAATTCTATTGAAGTCATGCCTAAATTTAGGAAAAAAATAATAAAAAGAGATATATAAGAGAGTATAAGGCGTTAATAACAAAATAAATGTGTTTCGCAACTTGGTAATACTAGCAAATTCTTATTCAACTTTTCTTATATAAAATATGTTTGTTTAATTTCTCACTACAAGCGTAAAACCATGGTTTATAGAATGATATAATAGGTATGATAACGAACAAAATAGTAGTACAAACTGTTACGTACATGGAAATTTGTAATAAAAGAAAGATGAATATTTAAGAAAATCAGTTTTAAAGTTATATAGAATAGGATATACATAGAAACAGTGTTCCATATCCCATGTATTGTATATTTGAGTATATTTGAAAGAATTTTCAACACAGGGGATTAGTAATATTAAATTGTATCGGATATTGTGGCAACTATCTTTGTTGAAGCATCATAATTAGGCTATAGAAATCAGTATGTGTCATTTTTTCGAAGTTTAAACAACGTATTTTTTCAGTTCCAACTGTCAACTTCTGTGCCTACAAAACCCCATTCGCGGGCAGCTTTGCTTTTAGGAATATTTTATATACATATATTTATATATATTTAGGAATATTTGTCATTTCTATTTTTGCTTCAACTTAAAGGTTGATTTATTTGTAAATATGTAATTCTTCTGTTTGAAAGCAAATACTAGGTACCTATATGGAAACTCTTATCTATTATAAACATACATGCCAAATTTGATATACAGCATGTTTTGTAATTGGGTACTAATACTGTACTCCTGGAATGCTATTTAGATATAAAGTTCAGACCGATATGGGTTCTTAATCACACATTACCGCGAACACCACGGCAGTGTTAAAATCAACTTAATTTTTGTGAAATTAAGAAAAATGATTTTCCATCATTTTTGATAGTAACTACCTGAAATATAAAGTTATGATTATATTCATACGAACTGTACATATTAAAATCATCTCTTGTGACCCTTCATATTAGTATCTACTGTGAAACAGCTTGTATAATAATATTAGATTTACTTAAGATAATAAATCAAATTAACAATTACAAGTGATGATACTTTTTAGATACGATCATTATGCGACCTTATGCGAATTGCTGCCATGTTCCATACCAACGTTGTGCTTATGTATGAAGACTTGGATTACAGGTGGCTACAGTCAAGATATGCACAGGTAAATTGGTATCAATATTTAATTCTAAATTACAGTGGTTTTTAAAGATGGATCATAGGGTTTTGTTCAATAAAATCCTAAATCATGTATTACGCATTATTATCGATTTGCACGTCATAAACAGCTTGAAATATTGTAGTAATCAATTAATAATGGATGTAATATCCTTTATTGTGTACAACTTCTTCGTATCTTCAGAATATTAAGTAAATTAATTTTGCTATAACATCATTCCATAGGTATATTATCCCATAATATTACCATTTTCTCAAATAATTATTATTATTGTCATATATTTTTTGTCTTATTCTACTAGCTTATTAGATTTTCTATGAAATTGAGGTCTAGATTTTGAGTTGGCCATACAAAACGCACAATATTGTTCCAATTGAGCTACCTGTTCGTACCCTTGCGATGTGTTTTAGGCTGCCATCCTGTTGAAAACTTTACCGCAAGTAAAGAAATATTGTTTGTATTTTTTGAAGTAGATTGTTAGTGTGCCAGTAGGACACCATGCTTCCAGCTAGTGTAACGAGGATTTCATCCTTGGAGATTCAGATACCTTACCTTACCTTATACTATCGGTATTCAATAAAACTTGCTTTCATCACTTAATGACTTTTCAAATTACAAATGTGCTATTTTTCGTTAGATTATTATTCAGACCAATGTTTATCAACTTTACCAAAACTATAATACTATATTACTAACTATATTATGTCATTAGGCACAAGTCGGTAATATGGCTACTGTAGAGGAAAACTACTATTAGTTCTTTCAAGATTCAAGACATAATAATATAATTGTCTAGATACAGTGATGTGCTTTAGTACTGACTCAAAGTGCTATAAAACTTTATAAATATAACCCTTATGTACGACGATAGGTAGCCGACTGCACTCGAGGGGTGAGTCAGTACTAAAGCACATCACTGTACATCTTACGGATTCCGTTTTAATAAAATTTCATTTCAAACACAACTTCCATACACGGAAAGCAATGAATATTATTAGTTCTTTCTATAACATATATTTTTCGATTAAGTGATTAGCCGTCTTTAATATACCATTTTAGCAATTTCTGGATATTTAGGAGAAATGAAACAAATAATTTTTTGAAAAACTTGTTGAATGTATTGTTTTGCCATCAGAACCCATTCTATTTATATTATTATTATAAGGGGCGTCTTTCCAGCAACTCGCCCAAATAGATTTGTTTCATTGAATCTTCTAATATTTAATAATAATAATAATGTTTATTAATCCCAAATTTTTTGCATACTTTTATATAATTACATTGCAATAAAATATTTGGATTAAATGGCGGAGATGTCAGTATCTGGTATAACCAGTAACTGATTTTCAATCTCAACCACTCAGCAGCAACTATAATATTTGATGTCTATAATTCTGAGAAAAAAAATAGTGCAGTCAACAACCAAAAAATAAACACAATATTTTCTAAGTAATAGAGCTTTGGTGCTGGAGTAATACATGTTTGATTTTTAATTTAAAATTATGGAATGCCAATTGCTTATAATCGTACGAAAACCCATTGTAGACCTTAGCAATGTTATAACTAAATGAACGACGAAATAGCTCAGTGTTAAATGTATGCATTTCTATGAAATGTTTATGTCTTACATTAATATTATGGGTATCCGTACGATAGTGAATTTTATTATATAGGTAAGATGGACTTCTCCTTTGTATTATTTTATGGAAAAAAACGCGCCATATGATACTTCCGTCGATACTCGATTTTTAGCCAACCAGACCTGCACAAAGAGCCAGTGATATGCTGAAATTGACGGACTCCATAAACAAACCTCAAACAAGAATTTTGAAATCGCTGTTGGCAAACATAATCCAAGCATGGCCCATAAATAACGTCACAGTAATCAAAGTTGGACAAAAGTAATGAGTTAGTAAGGAGAAGCTTCAAATTTGTATCCAAGTAGTGCCTATTTCCATACAACAACTTTAAAACACCGAAGGACCCCCTAATCGTGCTAGATACATGTGCCCGAAATCTCAGTGATCTGTCTAACGTCAAACCCAAACCCTTCATAACATCCTGTTTTTGTAATTGCTCTCTCTGTATTTTTACTGATACTAAATTTACATAAGGCGTATGGGCTTTTCTAGAGACACAAATAACCGATGACTTCGTCGAATTTATTCTTAAATAATGTTGTTCGGCTAGGGTATCGAATTTTTTAACATCCTCATTAACCCTTGCGCTAGCCAAATGTATGTATATCCGCAGGGTCAAATGCCAAATACAGTAAAGTATCATCAGCATAGTAATAGCCCCGACAGTACTGCAGCTGCTCGTTTAAATAGTTTGTGTAAATTATGTACAATAGCGAACCCAAAACTGATCCCTGCTGCACACCGCACCCAACCTCTCGCGCTTTTGATTCTTGATCGTCAATAAAGACTAGTTGTCAAATAACTATCAAACATTTGAATTGCTTTATTAGAGAGACCTATATAATGAAGGATATTGCGCAATAATTTATGATCAATTGTATCAAACGCTTCAGAGAAGTCAATTGCTACCATTATAACTATTTTATTGCTATCTAAAACTGTTTTTTTTTGGGACTGCACGGGCGGAAGGACCGTAAGGCAAGCCCTCGTGCTGTTTTACTCCTCTTAGCCAGGTTGCACTCGGACAAAGAAGTCCACAATCTGGTCGAGAGTTAGTTTTCTTAGTCCGGGATCGTCCAGGCGCTCGACCCCGAAGTAACTCCTCTCCCTGTCCACTGTCGAGCAGTCGGCAAGAAGATGGATTGGAGTATCTTCCGCATTCCCACAGTTCCTACACAGGGGAGAATTTACTATGCCCATGCGATGCAGGTGTTTATTTAGTGCGCAGTGACCGGTTACGAATCCTGTGAGTAACCTCAGCCTCAGCCTGTTTTACAGTGTCTCATGCCGGCAAGTGCATTCCAATGGGAGCAATGCCTAGCAGCGAGTTCGGATCTGACAAAGGCTTTGATGCTGCCATAAGAGTTCCCACATGTAGGTTCTGGACCCACGAGTGGTCTCTCGCTGGCACCTCTAGCTAATTTGTCAGCCATTTTTTTTTTCATTGCCTTTGATTCCAGAGTGACCTGGCACCCATCTCAACGTAGTGTTGTGACGTTCCGCCAGTTTAACGAGAGTCCTATGGCAGTGTAGCGCTACCTCGGAATCAAACCTGACAGCCTGTAGTGCTCTAAGGGCAGCCTGACTGTCACAGAGAATTTCTACGGCTCCATCAACCTGCGGGCAATTTAATATGCCTTCAGCGCAGGTCTGGGTTGCGATTACTTCGGCTTGGAAGATGGACGCGGAGCTCCCTAGGCTAAAAGATTCACCGTCGGTTACACCATCTCTCCAAATTCCAATTCCCGTGCCGTTAGGCGTTTTAGAGGCGTCCACAAACCAGCGAGATATTTCCCGTCTCGGTTTGTGGACGAGCGTTTTTGCAGTCTCTCTCTGTTTACATTGTATCCCCCACTGAAGCTGAAAGCGGGCGAAATCTTGTCCGCTCTCATGGTCAGTGGTACTGTCTGCTCTATGTAGGTAAAGATGCTGGTACGATCTCCCGTTCTACCGGAGAAATCCCTGCATCCACTACATTTTTCTCTGTAGGCCCATAGGACAGGCTCCGACCACAGAATAAGCTTCAGCGGAGGAAGCCCAAGGATCGCCTCCATCCGCAGTCGGCGTCGAGGACATGGCTGCAGTGATGCCTAAACAGGCAATCCTCTGGACTTTGCTGAGTGCGTTGGTCGCATAGCCCAAACTGGCTTTGTGCCACCAGATCAACGATGCATAAGTTATAGAAGGTACTATAACTGATAGATCTTCCTGAAATTTTGTATAGGTCCACAGTTCGTCATTCTGAACAACTTTTCTTAGTAATACTTTAGCATACTGTGAACGGGGAAGGTACTTTATCTGTAACGAAAATATATCTTGCTCAGCTGTCAAGGCCTACATGATTTCACAAATTCGAAAGTATACTAGAGATAAGTTTCAAACCAAGCAGGGCTTACTTACAAAAGATCAAATTGTGATTCAAAGATTTTTAGTTCCGCACACCTCTTGTAACATCAATCCTGGGACACGCTGTATATACCAATATATATATGTATATAAAGGGTGGTTGGATTTTCATTGTCCAGCCTATATCAGCTTTATTATCAAAAATGCAACAAAATGTTAGAGGAAAATGGTTTTTAACTCGAAATGGTCTATCATATTGCATCATTAGTAATCTTTCATATCTTACTGATTTTTAGCAGCGATAATCAACTTCAATTTTTTTAATGGAACAGCCTGTATATTTTCTATAAAAATGAATCCTCATTAAATTTTGTTTATCATGATACGTCACAAGTTGGCATGTGTGTAGCATTTGTCTATGGAATCAGAATAATAAGTAAAAGTCTGGAAAACTAAAATTTGCTTTTTCTAACATATATAAAAAATAAATACTAGATAGTAAGTAGTGTGTCTTACAATAATTGTTCAAATTGTCCACCATTACATTCTAAACATTTGTAGGCTCGCGTAATTATGTTCCTCGTGGCCTTTTGCAGCAATGCAGGTGTAATTAGCAAGCAAACTGCGGTAATTTTATTCTTCAGTTCCTGAAGATTTTGAGAAGGAGTATCATAAACTTGGTTTTTCAAAAAACCCCATACAAAAAAAATCAAGAATTGATCAATCAGGCAATCTGGCAGGCCACAAAATTGGTCCTCTGTTGCCGATCCAGTTTTGATCAAATTCATTTTGTAAATAATTTGTTATTGCAGCTCCATTATGAGCTGGGGCGCCGTCATGTTGGAACCATAAGTTTCGTCTTAAAGCTAATGAGAGATTGTCTATGTAGTCTTGAAATTCATTTTGTAAAAATAATAAATATCGGTTCTGAGTCAAAGTTCCATCGTAAAAATATGGCCCCAAAATTTCATTGTCGACTATCCCTATCCACATATTAATTGAAAATCGCACTTGCGCACGAGCTTCAACAATTACGCGAGGGTATACATCGTCCCAGTAATGCGTATTCTTTTTATTAAAAATACCATTTCTGTGAAAACTAGATTCATCTGTCCAAATGATGTTATTTAAATATTGTCTTCCCACATTCACGAGCCATTCACAAAATATTATTCTATTGTTAAGATTGTTAAGGTAAGAACCACAATACCTTTATCATTATCAAACTTGCCATTCGCTGTTGGGAGCAAAGTGATTAACACCGCGGCATCATAAAAGGCGATATGATGCTGTCACAAAGCCATTTGAACACAACTTACACACACTAAACTACCGCAAGAGTTGCAGTGATAGCCAGACAAGTAATACAGCTTACGGAGTCACTGTAACTAAGTACCCACCACACATTAAAAAAAACACTTCTAACTGATTTATGTTAAATATAATAAACATGTATAAACAATAGAATATCACAGTGGATTACTATAATTTTATTTTTCCCATTATTAGGCATAATTTAAAGGCAGTTCCTTACTTGTTATACATCGTTATAAAGAGAAATTTATTTAGAATCATATCCCGTAAAAAAAATACAGGGTGTTCCATTTAAAAAATTAAAGTTGATTCTCGTTACTAAAAATCAGTACCTAAGCTATGATTTACTAATGATGCAATATGATAGACCATCTCGAGATAAAAAACATTTTCCTCTAACATTTTTTTGTATTTTTGATAATAAAGCTGATATAGGCTGGACAATGAAAAACCAACCACCCTTATATACCAGACTATATTAATTATAAAACAAAAGAGAAATAGACAATTTATTCTTTCTTCCCAATTATATGAATGTAGTAAAATTCAGTTAGTAAAACAAATTAAATTTAAATTTTAAGGAACTGCGTCTGCTCGCATCCGCGACATAGAAAGTAAACAGAATGAACAAATTACAACCATTTTCAATCAATTTATAAATTTACTAATTAAATACAAAACCTACATACAGGGTGAGGCATTAGTGCGTCAAAGCTCAATATATCCATTAATATTAAAGATATCACAAAATGTTATATACAAAAATCATAAATAGTCTTAAGCTACAGTTTAAAATTATTTTAGTATGTACAGGGTGTTTCATATTGCCAGTGTGAACCAAACATACATTTTCTTAAATGGGACACACTATATATTATTTCAAATTTAGATTAAGCATATCTTCCTTATTCCTTCGATAAGGTTTCATTGAGTTATACCGAGTATTTCAGAAGTTATGGTCAATTTTGTCTGAAAATAAGTGCGTGTTCAACGTCCTGGGTATTCCACACGAAACAACTTGAAATTCTTTTTGTACTGGAATGCGTTTTTTATGTTGTAACAGTTTCATAGCAAACTGATATTTTGCCAATATTGCGAAAACTATGTACAGGGTGATTCGAAACGCAAATGCATTATTTTCTCATCTTATTTAAATGGAACACCCTGTATTTTATATTAAGAAAGGGAAGGACACTGTAGGCACTTTCATTTAGAATGCATAGGACGTTGAACACGTAATGATTTTCAGACAAAATTGACCAAAACTTCTGAAATACTCGGTATAACTCACCCTGTATAAAAAATAACTAAATTTTTTGTAAATCATTATATGATTTTATTTTAAATATTTTTGTACCCACTTTTGTCTTAATTTCGCTGTTCATCGTCCATGTATTAAGTTTTCCATATTTTCCCTGAACAGCCCGAAACATGTTTGTATCTTGCGCTTGTTAGATCTTCTGATATAAATATCCTACTTCCTCGTAGTTTTTTTCGGTTCGTCAACACTTTATCCTTAACACTTTATCCCTCCGTATTGTAAGCGGCGAATTTAATAATTACTGGTCGCGATGTTTTATGCTTCACAATCACAAATAAATGCGGAGCGAGGACCGAACGCACGTTACGCTCTAGACATCTACAGGTATCCATTTGTTGCGTATCCGTGTATCGTATCAGCGTTACGTATCAATTAATGATACAGTTCGATGAAACGATGCCTCAGATTTTCTTCCTATCTTTACTGTGTTGCATATTAAAATTGAGGATACGGAGTGTGTGATATATAGACTTACATCGTTTCATTGACTGCAGCAATGAATTCGTGTCAACAACAAATTACAGCAGCTTCATATAATATCACAAGTGTTTTACAACCGTGTGATCAAGGCATTATACAAAACTTAAAATTTTATTATCGAAAGCGATTGCTTCGAAAATATTTACTCTCAACTCTTCATCAATTTGTTAGATGCACTTCATATGTACTCCATGCACTCCGCATGGAATTCAGTGACTCTTAAGACGATTGAAAATTGTTTTCGTCACGCAGGATTCTCAAAAGCAGCAGATTCTTTGGTGCCGAAAGAAATGGAGGAAGTGAATAGTGAAACTGAGCCGACATTTAATGAAATGTTTGAGAAAGTTTCTATATTATGTATTGAAGTGTCCTACACTATCGTCGGAAGAATTTATTGCAGTAGATGATGATAATATGTGTATAGTCCGAATTATGGCAGACAAAGACATTTTGGAGATTGTTCAAAGTTCAAAAAATACCATTGATGTAGATTCTGACGACGAATTAGATAATGAAATGAACAATTCAGTTCCTGTTCCCACAACATCGGAAATGAGGAATATCATGAAAAGTATGCGCAGTTATTTAGATGCACATTCCAATGGTGAAATGAACAATAAAATGGACGATATCGAACAATTTGATATTAATAAGGACAATGCAAACAAAAATATCAGATTATTTTTCAAAAAAGTAGGTAATATGTAGTATGTAATACGAAAAACACCGAATCGGAATACTTTTTACAAAAACGTAAAATATCTCCATAACTATTAGGAATAGGGGTAACGTAGTTTATATAAAGTGGGAATATTTTTAGCGTACTATTCAAAAATGCCAAAATATATAGGGTGTCCCATTTAAAATAACGGAGCAAGTATGTGTTTACCTACTTTCTAGACACCCTGTATAGTTAAAAATATTTTTAGATTATGCAGGATATAAATTGGGATAACTTTTCTTTATAATTTTTTTCTCTATTTTCACAAGTGTGGTAGATATTTAAGATCCACGTTGAAACGGGACACCCTGTACATATACATATCTACCTATACTTTTCGTAATATCCTTTAACACGAACAAATATTTCGGTCCCGTCAGGTTCGTGTTAAACGGATTTCACTGTATATATTATAATTATAAAAACGGTAGAATGTCAGCAACTATAGTCTATATTGCTTCGCTTTGCACGACAGGAATGAACATGCAACACGCTAGTAAAGTAGCCGTCCACATAGTGCTCATCATTCTTTTGATGTGACGGCGAAAAATCGCCAATTGAGCTATCAGGTCCGTTCCATATCTTTGTATCATATTTTGATACCCAACGGTGATACGTTTCCCTGTCTACGCTGATACGATACATGCATATGCCACAAATGCGTACCCACCTTACGATTGCAATCGTTTCGAACTGATAATCTTTCACCAAGAAATTCGTGTTTAATATCAGCAGCACTAAATTCAAAATGCAATTTAGAAAGATGCACAATGCGAGAGTCTGTTTTTGGTTGTTTTACGGGATCGTTTTCGCCGTGGAATGGTTTCTGTGTGTTATATTTTTTTAAAAGTTGAGGGGCTTGAAATACCATGGTTTTCGAAAAATTCCAATGACCTTTCTTATGGAGCAATTTTTAGGTAGTAAGGAAATAATATTTCTTGTGGACGGGCCACAATATTTCTTTTTGCTCATTTCAAAAAAAAAGTATACGTTTTAATTTTAAAATAAAGCGAACAATTTTGTAAGTAAACTGAACATACTTTTCTGTCCTTATTTTGTTGACCGATTTGCACAATAATAACATATCTTAGAAAAGCTAATAAAATGTGCACCTGCATTTTTACCGAACGCTACATCAATTTGTCTGTCAAGAATAATTTACAAGTTTATTGAATAACTTATTTAAAAAATCAGAAAACATTATTTTATCTGTAAAAATACTATATTTATGTTCACGCATAATATAGTCTATCTTGAATTCATTGGCGACGACTGCATATATATACGTTCTGTTTTAGTTTTCTTTGGTGTGCATTGTATTCTAATCTTACCACATCTTAGGTTGGAACGAAGTTAATTTGAAGCATAAGTTATTTGATTTATTTATTATGGACAGATTTCACGTTTCCTGTCTTGGTATTGTTTATTACCTTCTAAGAGGGTTTTATTTACAGTTTAATAAATGAACATTAATGTATTTATATCTCATTTATTCCATATATTATTTTTTGATGTTCAGATTGTATTAGTTAATAAAGCTTCACGTAACAACTGTTGAATACTGTTGCCACAACTATAAGTAATTTGATAATGTATATTTTTAGTTCAGTCAGTAAAATGTTGGGTTATACTGATACACAGTTAAATCTAGAAACTCCTACCCGTCCAGCACCAATACCACCACAGTTATCATTTCCTGGTTGGCAAATTCTTGTTGGTTTTGATTGGTATATTAATATAAAAACAAAGTACCGGAGTGTTATAGATAGCGACCAGTGAGTATTGGAGAAAGAGAGAAAGAAATATTTATTCGGTCTATTAAGGCCGTTTTATTACCGTTCTTATTTGTTGCTTATTTTAGGATGAATACATGGTTTAATCAATGGCAAGTATTAAGTAACTATACAAACCCAATGCAAATAAATAGTATTTTACCGGTTTTAACGAGGTATTATACATGTGCTTGTATAAAATTCAATGTAATATATTGCATTTGCATTTCAGCTTACATCTGGAGATTTCATCCCTAGAAAATTATATGAAAATGAATCTTGAACGTCATTTTTATAATCACACAATAGAAGAATTAATTGGAACTTTAGTCACTCCCATTAAACAACATTTGAGACAACTTAAATGTGAGTGTGAAACGCAGTTAACTTTAGGTTGCCGTGTGAGAGGGCAGAAGCGTCTGAATTTATAATACCTATATGTCATAAGTGTTTTTAAATGTGATATAGGTTACTGGTACCTAATTTGGAATATAATTTAAATGCACAAAATAAATTATCTATAAAATTATGGTTGTTTGATTTATTCTTAAAGCAAAATGTTTAAAATCACTGGTTACTCTTTTGTTGCTTGTCAAAATTTATGGATTTGATATCTTGCCTTTTATTTACATTTTCATTGTGGTGCCTAAAAGATCTGACGATTTAAACTGACAATGACTCAAATCTTTGGAACGCGAGGTAGAATGAAAATAAATGTAATATTGAAAAAGATACTTATTGCTTAAGAAAATATAACAATACATACACATTTAGACAAATCTATGCATTATTTTTACTTATTTATTTTACGTATATATCATTTTAAGTCAAACTTGTCAGATATTACTTATATTTACTTATTACTTACATCAACAATTTTTCTATGAACGGTTTAAGGTTTGCGAATGGGGTTTTGTTTTTATAAATAAAAAAGTGTAGTTAACTTAACCACAATCATTTATTCCACTTTCTTCAATAATGATACTTCGCAGATGCTTATATTGTAAGAACTATGGTAAATAGTTGAATGTACGGTAACAAAATGTATGCAATTGCAATTTTGGAATTCATTTGTCACAGTGTCTATGTTATCTAAAGAGTATTTTTAAAAGCTCTCGCAGAAAGCTAGCTAATGTTTAATTTTAATAATGGAATAAAATCAAATAGGCACTTATTAAAAGCAGTCTAAATTTAAGGCACTATGCCCAGTCTCACTATTGTACTACTGCAAACGTGAATAGTACCATGTTCAAAATAGTATCTATAAAAATAAAATTTAATTTGGTCAATTATAAAATTGTAATTTAAACAATGTATCATTTTATCTTCAACATCTGAGAATAGAAGAAAGAAATGTACGATTTTATTGAACATCGTTATCTCAATAAAGGAGGTAATAAATAACACAATAAAAAAAGTCAAACCAAAACAGAAAATCAATAAATTATGTATCATTTTCAAGCTTAATTAAATAGTTTAATATTGTTTTCTACTGGGAGAACTCTTATTGCAATCACTGATTTTAAATAAGTTCAGAGCATTATTCAAAGTTAGTGCAATACTATGATATGAATAACATGTAATAAACTCATACTGATGCGCTATATATAAGTGGATCCGTGTATTTTGAAAGGTCCAATTTTTAGCATATGTCAAATATAGTGACGCATATGCAGGGTGAGTCATAAATGTACCAGCGTATATGGATCACCCTTCTGAATAAATAACTTCCTATGAACCAATGTCTTAGTATGTATACTTAAGGAACTGCAAGAAGTGAAAGTTTTATCATTTCTTAATGTAAGTATTTATGATACAACCATAAAAACTGACTAAAAATCGCGTAAAATGAACAAAATTTATTTAAAGGTACTGATAAATGACATTTTACTTAAATGCATTATTACAAAAGTTGTTCAAATTGTGATAAGCTCTATCAATATATATCTAAATCATATTACATCTGAGTTAAAAATCAATCGAAATGTTTTTAAGGCAATTGTTTATATTATTTAACTTTGACAGTTAATATTACCGTTTAAACGAATAAAATTGTTACTACTATTTCTAAAATGGGGGGACAATTTTTGTAATAAAGCATTTAAGTAAAATGTCATTTATCAGTATTTTCAAATAAATTTAAGTTTACGCGATTTTTATGGTTGTATCATAAATATTTACATTAATGAATGATAAAACTTTCACTTCTTGTAGTTCCTTAAGTATAAATATATACTAGGACATAGGTTCATAGGAAGTTATTTATTCAGAAGGGTAATTCATATACGCTGGTACATTTTTAGTCGCCAGTTATGACTCACCCTGTGTATCGTCACTCCTACGTTAAACAACACGAATTTTACCAGTGCAATACGTGCAATTTTTGCTCAGACCAGTAGAACAGCCAATATCGAGTACTTTTAGTGCATATTAGATGTTTGAGTAGAAAACGCTATTTGATATTATATTATTATATTCGTAGAGGCAGTTTGATAGTCAGAAATCATCAGACACCTAGATGTGCAGCAAAGTTGTAATATATTCGTGGGCTTGGCCTTAACAGTTGGAAACTATCAGCAAGTGGATCTACGAACACAATCTACAATTGGCATCATTGAGATTTTTTAATACGTCACAACTTCAAAACGATAGTTTATATAAGATATTCAAATATTCGAATATAAGAAATTTAAGATTTTAATCGATATAATTTTTTCTTCTTACGCATTACTTTGTGGGTGTACCTAACCCTTAGAGAGCGCATATTGTAATAAGGAACATGGTGTGTTCATGGCCGTCATTACATTACTGTAGATCTATAATAATATTGCTTGTTGTATTAGTAAGTACACATACGCAGAATCTAAAATAGTTTCAAACATAACAATATTAGAACTTCTAATCATACAATTATTTTTCTTCGGCCTTAGGTTTACTTTGTATTGTGAACTGATAGTGCTATGATTATAGTTACAGTTTGCACTTGTGATACCAAATAATGTATTATTTTATCGAAACGCTGTTTACCGGTTATTCCAGTTTGGGTGTCGTCGCGCCTTTATACGTTATTTACAAAAATACAAAAATTTATTTTTGGATATGTTTATTACTTGTGATTTTTTATTTTATGGAAATATTCATGATTTATATATGAGCACTTTCGCTGTAACAGGAACTCGGCGTCAGCATTATTTCGAATACGAATGTAAATTTTTTGTTTAATTTTTTAATTCTATGTGGTGCTCGAAATAACTTTTATTTATTATTACTCTAGCTATATCCTTTAAAAGATTTATTTTTATACCACTTCTCACTTTCATAAAATTTGCGACTATCACGTTATCAAAGAGAAACAACTTTTATGCGAATTATTTTCATGATAAAAATCATATTTTTGATGGTCATGTAAAAAGATCTGGCTATACCGTGTGTTTGGAATTGAGTGTACAATTTAGTCCATTTCGAGGTAGAAGTTATATTTTAGTGGAACACGCTGTGTATTTCCATATAATATGAAGCGAAAATCATACACTGCCACAAAGAGAAAAAACAAGTCTTTTTAATACTATTATAAGGACTATACATATTTATTATGTGCCAATGACTTAGGAAGTATGACTTTTACTACGTCAAAACTACGTATATTGTGTATCCCATTCAAAACACTTCTTACATATGACCGTGTCTTCGTAAACGTCAATAGTATGACTTTTACCATCTATACCGCTCATAAAAGTTCTTTATCTTTCAGAGCGTGATAGTAGCATGTCACCATTACGAATACTGTAAAATGCTATTTTACCAAAATAAATAAAAATAACTACAGTCGTAAATAGCGAGAAAAATATTTGGTAAAAGTTGTTTTAAATATGACGCAGCATTAAAAAATCAAACAAAAGCTATACATGTCGATTGAAAATAGCAATGCTGAAAGCATCATCTTGTTAAACCATAAGCGATAGCAAATCCGTTTTTGACATTAACAAAAATAAGAAGTTACAAGTAATAAGTCTATGCTATTTTTTTATATTTTTATAAATAACAAATATACAATTAAAAGTACGGGGACAAACTGTGGCAGCAAGCTCTCCACATAAAAAACATGAAAAAAAGTTCCTATCAACATACGTTCGTAAACGTACATTTTATGAGATATAGGGCAAATAAGTGTTTAATAATATGTTTTTCTTTCAGGCAGAGTAATGGCGAATTATACATTACGTGAAAGAGCAAACATGATTTTCATGTATGGTCTTGCCAATGGCAATGGTCGAGTGTAGATCACATGGGTGCTTGGAGGACACTTCATGACCAACTTCTTTATCCCTATCATTTACCACGAGTGTAAGATCTCTCTCCAGTTGATTACCCTCAGCGAGAAGCTTTCCGTAGATGGCTTCTTCAGCAGACTGCTAATCCACTGTTCATCTGCTCAGTGTTATTCACCGATGAGGCAACTTTCGGTAGAGATGGCATCACAAATTTACATAATCGCCGTATGTTGATAGGAACGTTTTTTAAAAATGTTTTTGCTTGCTGCCACAGTTTGTCCCCTTATTTTTGTCACACCTTGTATAAGAATTCGACAATCGAATTGAGACATCCGGTATAGCTATCATTAAATTATAATGTATTATCGTATATGCCCTTATTTTTTGATGCCATATAAATCTTTGAATATCCAAAATAATTACAACCATAGATTTAGGTTTCAGCTAGAAGTTACCTGTTCCATATTTAAATTTTTAACCCGCAATAGACTGTTACTTGAACGATTGCGATCAAGTATTAGGTGGTGTATGGATTAGGACATTTTCAGATCTAGTAACATTCTCGATTTTAATCCATACTTCATGCATTTATAGTTTGTCGTTTTGATTGGATATTTATCTATCGACTATGTGTGATTATACGTAGTTGGTTTTTAAAAATTAATTTAGATAATTTCCCAATTCTAAATAATGTTATTGTTTATTATTATTGAAAACCTAGTTTACATTAGCGATGAAAATATTGAAATTTGCAGTTCTTATGATAATTATAAAATATTGTTAATTTTTAACATAATGAGAGAATAAACGCAATAGCAACAAGAATACTTTTGGTGTTAGCACACTAGACAGATCACTTATTAAACTCACAATGTTTCTCCATCTTTTGAAAACCAAAGATATTACAGTATGTGTATAAACTATACTATAGTGAATGAGTTCCGGCATGGGTAGAGACAACAAATCACATAAATAGATGTGCAACTAGATCCTCTTTGAGGGAGAACAACATTAACAGTTGTTGCAGTTGATAGCGAAGTTCTAGTAAAGGAAAACTAAACTGGACTGTTCTTGAGGCTGCTGATGAATGTTAGATGAAATATATATGCACTATATAGCAATAAGAATAAGGATAACATACGACTCGAAATCGACGGTATTATCCTTATTCTTATTGTTCCAATATTTATCTGTAATCGAAAACTTTTATTTTCTATCCCCAAAGGACTAGTATATCAGGCCAGGACTGTAGGACGAATTTTTCTATTCCGATTTACGAAGACTGAGAGCCATCAATTCTATTCAGAAACCGCTCTTGTGTGGTGATTGGGCATAAATTCGCCTTTAGTCGACTTCATTTTACCTTAGCGGCAGCTCATTTCATATAAAAGTACGTTTTCCGCCTAGACACTCATCCTCACGCGAATTTCTCGGTAGTCTCTAGTGAGCCTAGAGTTGGTTCTGTTATTGATTTGATTGCTCATTCGTCGAAAGTCTATTTAGTTGTCTATGTCGATGATACGGCGGTTCGGCTTAGTGCACGACGTAATTGTGGAAACGGCGAAGTTATGCAATGATGTTGGAAGCTGAAGCTTAATGGTAGTGAATGCGTGACTATCAAATTTTCATGGACATTGCAGCTCTGCGAAGAATAGTGCCCATCCACAATTATTTTATCGAGAGTACGCAACTGCGATGGAGTCTGCAAGTACAATATTTGGCGCTCATCCTTGAAATCAGGTAGATGTCTACACAACATACTACCTCGTCACAAGGTTCTTGAAACTTTAGTCCCGTTTCGTAAAAAAAAACATGTTACTAACTAGTCAAACTCCAAATTTACGTTATCTATCTCATTGTTAGATCTATCTTACTCTACGGAGAATTTTGTTGGTGGAAGATTGTTACGTTTAACATTAAGAAGTTAGAAGTGTTATAACACAAAATAGTTCGAATAATTGCCATGCGGTAGTATTAGTCGAAAGAATATTCGTGTGTTCAAATAGCTTGCAACCTTTTGGGTAGGGACATTGCAGAGCTTGATTCGAATAGAACGTTTCCTATAGCACACGTTCCTCAAGATCTGGAAATATTATCAAGTCATACTTTTTGAAATTTCAGATCTGCAGGGTCTATTCATGGTAAAAGCTTAGCTTTCTGAAAAAATATACCACTATCTAAAGTAACATAGAAATATATAATTATGGGTGATGAATGGACATGTGAGGCATCAGAATAAAGGGGCATAATACACTGGAAAGGAAGGAGAAACAGATGGAAACAATAAAATAGTCGCAATGAGAGAGTGTAGAGAACCTAAAAATAGCAAAGTTGAAGTATAAAGAAATTCACAAATGTGTAATAGAACTGTGGAATCCAGAATAGCTTATATACAAACATAAATACAAATATTAAAAAAAAATAAACCGACAGGCGCAGACCAGAAGCTATCATTATTTTCGAAAGGAAATGAAATGAGTCGAAAACTAAGAGTCACTAAACATATATTGAACATATATTGAATTTTATAAAAGAAAGAAGGAAAACATACGCATACAAAAAAGAAAACCACAAAATATGTAATATAAAGAAAAACGAAAGAAAGTAAAGATGAAGTTAAGAAAGATAAGTAAAATCATGAATGAGATTAGTGAGAAAATGATCGAAATTGACAAAGGAAATTTTAAAACAACGGGTATCAAAAGAGTATACCATAATGAATACCGAAGACAAAGACAGAGAAATAATTACATGAAAGAAACTGACATAAATATAATAGAAAAAACAAGATAGAGATATGCGCATACAAGAGTCGGATTTGATACAGGAAGCGAAAATAAACAAGACCGTAAAAAAGGCAAAAGTGAGAAGCGGTAAAATAAGCGGTATTAATAAAAAGTCATAATCTATAGGTAAATAGGGAATACCAAAAATGTATAATGTACAATGAAGTAATTAGTATAAAAATGCTCAACAAATGGAACTCGAGAACAACACCACTGTACATAAAAAACAAGAGTAATAATTATGGAAATATGAATATGAAAATAGCCTGAATACCGAAAAACGATAGGAAATAAGCGGAATGATAATAAAAAACTCGCAATGTGGGCTTACGCCACACAGTGAAAAGCTAATAAAAAGGAACAAAGGCAACCATATATTGTTCCTAGATCTATAAAAAGCGGTTGATTGTATATGAATCACATATGGAAACAGATAGAAGTGTAGAAAGACAACAAAATGATAAGAATAAACATTGAATAAAAAAATATATAACCGCTATTGGGATAATCCAGGCATGCATACCAAAGTTATTACCGATTTGAGCAGTAATAAATGGTATAAGTTATAAAACAAGTAAAGGACAATTAGAACAAAAATTGGAAAATAGAACAAATCCTACATATAGATGACATGACACAATTTAAACGTCCGTTAGGTAATGATAAAAATTAGTGGAAAATGTTAACATCAATTAAAGATTATGTCCTTCAAAACAACCAAGCAAATAACATGTAACTACAACACGTATTTGAAATCGAAATCGGGTAAATTATCGACACGGAATTAAGTATGAGGATGGCACCTTGAGAAGCAAGAAATAACGAAAAATATAAAATACTTACAAAGGTATTGCTTTCAACAATAAGTTACAGCAGGAAAACATGTACTGAGCGAAAAACATAAATTACGAATATCTGCAACGAACATGAAGAACCATATATAAATCAGCTTCAATTTGTAGTAGTAAGAAGGAAAGGATTAACTGCGTAAGACTTCATTCCAGTAATTCAATTCATATTGATGTATTTAACAAATTCGAATCAATAGTGTTATATAAGATGTATTAATTAAAGGCAAGAGGGGCAAGTTGCTTATTATTTGCGCAGCATTAAATGTATTCCTAAATTTCATTACTAGTAAAGCAAAAGTATGCACGAAAATTACATTTATATTGAAAAAAATTGATCAACGTGTCGGTAAAAAAATTTAACACAGGACAAATATCTCACTAATATTTCATTTCGGTTAAGATGGAATATACACATTTATACTTATTTCCACGAAACGACAATATTTCTTCTATAACTTTCAAAAACTCCTGTAACTGTTGTAATGATATGTAATATTATTAGTTACACTCATCAGTAATAATTGTACAGTGTTCACGGCAAAATGTCTATATTCTTTTCGTTTTGTATTTTTAAAAATACTATAGTATTTTAAATAAAAGTTGTAGTGATTTTCCAGATCTAGAAGAATCAAGCTAAAATTTTAAGTAAACAGTTAACGAATTACAGGGTCGCTGATATGTATGGGAATGGTCGGGTCGATTATTGGGTAAAATATACGAGGTACCGGAAAAAGTTAAGCACAAAAGCGTTCCATTTAAAAAAAATGTAACTTCGACATGCCACGACTTTACCACCAACCCTGTGTACTTAAAATGATTAGTAACTAATAAGCATTTAAAAACCCTAAAACTTTTTTGTATTTATCTCTTTCCGGTACCTCGTATATTTTACCTAATTATCAGCCGGTCTCATACATATGAGCGACCCTGTATTTTCTTTTAATAAAACACTATACAGTACCACATATGTGAATGGACTTCTTCGCCCAGATTTAGAAAATATGTACTTTTGCGATTATTCTTAATATTTTTCTCAATAATAGTTTAAAGACATTAAAAATGCTAATGAATAAGGAGATGATTTTCCATAAAAGGGTGTTGGTTTAATCCTGCCTGTTTAATAACTGACTATAAGAATCGGAGGCTGTTGTAAGGACCGCCATTCGTAAGGCAAAATAGTAGAATATCTCCATTATGAACTGCTTTTAGTATTCAAGTAATGTATACTTGAAGTTGAGAAAGGAGTCTATTTAATAGCGTTTTCGATTTATAGCATTTTATGCACTGAGTGTATTCCTATTTTATGTTAATATATACTGATATTAAAGAATTGAAGTACACTCAGCACATGAAGTACAATACGGTACTAACTTTTATTGAAAACATTCTTGTACTTTTAAAACTAAAAAAGATATGAGCGATGGATATTTACATGTAAATACTTGTTAATAAATGTTGCAATGCAATGACCAATACTGCTATAATTAATTAATGTACCCGTCTACTCTACGAAAAATGCTTAAGTTTTTATATATCACATGTAAAATACTAACAAATACATACATTTTTGGACACCTTTTTCATTAAGTCAGTTTTGTAAAAATAAACAAAAAAAAAGTAAAAGAAACTGATTATCAATTTTATTGAGATAACTTTGTGATGTAGAATTTACGTAATATTTTATTTTTTATAAACACATTAAAAAAACAACTAACAATATAATGTATATCGTAGAAAAACGAATAATTACAAACTCGTTCTTTGTAAAATAATTTTTCAAAAAGCGGATTTATCTTATCTATAAATATATATATATATATAAAAGCTCATATTTACATACAATTTTATAACCTAATATTAGAAGATGAGATATGTGCTTCACTATACTATCTTCTATATAATCAATAAGTGTGTATATATATATCTATGTATAATGGAGACTTATCAAAATACCAAGTGATCACATGAAATCCAAAATACAATATTAAAGCCCTAAAGAATCAAATATAAATTCGTTGCACTACGTTAATGTTATTTGATTATGGGATAATCACGTATGCTAGCATCACTTTTCTATATTTCCCAAAACCTCTTCTATTTTACAGTTAAATAATATGAATGTTACCTACTTCTAGGTAATATATACTGTAAATATAAGATTTTTGTGAATTTTCTATATTATATACATCACATATGTACTGTATTTGTAGCAATTGAGTTTAAGTATAACTCGAATAAATTAATGTCTTTTTGAAGTAGAACTTATGGTAACGAATTATTAGTCGATAGTAAATTAAATAGTCATAGTGTTATGGACAGATCAAGTAACATAAACGCAGTAGTTTAATTCTTTTGAGTCATTCAACAGCAAAACCGCACGTTTCTTCGACTGCCTGTGTTAATTTATCAGTTAGCATTTGATAACTATCGTAAGGAGGTATATCGATTCTATTAAAACATGTGTGGGCTTTTGGCAAATTCTGTGGCGAAACATCAACACAATGAATCGTAAATAGCCGAGGTCCAGCTGCACCTGTGCTTCCTTGCAAAGCTTTGAAGCCCTGTAATGGAACTCTTGAAGATCCTGTTACGAATTGTAATAGTCGAGCTCTCATTTCCTCGGAATATGACTCAACAACTTGCCAGAACCACTGAACTACAGGAGTTTCAGGCGTACAATGTTTCAAGCGTGTATTCGCTTTCCAGTCAGCAATATCTATCGTTGCTATACCGCTGATGACTAGTTCTAACTCTCGTTCATCGAAGGGTCTAAGTAATGCAGGGGGTATTAGTTCTGTAAAACCTTTTTGTAATGCCAAAAATTGTTGTTCGATACCACGCATAAATCTATAATTGACATAAAGTTTAACATATTCCCGTTTATTTTCTTCTGTTACTGGGAAGGTAGCTCCCCCAGGTTTTAATTCATGCACCTTAATAGCCCCAAAGCTATTATTTTCCACAGAAAATGTAGTATCTAAGACACCGTCTATGTTGTTTTCACTAAAATTAATTTTTTTGTAGTAGATATAAAGAAAATTGAGTAAATACTTACAGCATCCACGTCAAACTTCTGTGTAATTCAGGATCAACTCCCTCTATATCTTGCAAGGTAATTGGTTTATTCAATAACTGTTTATAAAAGGGTGTTGTAAATCCTCCTTCTAATTGATGGTTGTGAAATACTGCTATTCCTAAAACGCGACCAACGAAATGGAAATAAGATAGATGCTCTGGATTAACTGCAGAATCTGGATTTATTTGTAGAGTATAATGATCGTCCCTACTATATTGAAAGAGACCATATTGTGGGTTTAACATTTCCCGTGAGAGAAGATGTAGCCATTCACGAGCGACACCTCCATAGTCAAGACCTTCTTCACCACGAAACTTCACCATAAGTCTTTTTCTCATGTCCTTCGGTTTCATTCTCATAATTAACCTGAAATGTTTACATATATTAGATATAGATTGCAGTTTTTTATATTGCAAGAAATCTGCTACACTTTCGAGTACAAGGTGGGTCACTAAGCGAGGTAAGCGGTTGTATCTCGGAAAGTATTTGTCCTCGATCCCGCGGGAAAAAAAATTTGTTGTTGAAAGCTCGTTCAATACTAGATAATTCTCTTTAGTAGTATTTTTTCGTATCTGACACAATAAGGGAAGGGAAAGACCATCTATTTGTCAATGTTTAACGATTAATATTTCCGTTTGAAAGCAAATTGTGTGGACAAGAAAGTCTATATCAATTATCTTCTTTCAGAAGATGCGTGTGTAGAGTGTTTTTATATAATCGCCACTGGACAGTTTCAACTAGTTTTAACAAGCATTTGGCTCTGGCGTTGCATAACATATTTTTGAAATAAATGTAGAATTAATTAAGCCCGATGGACACATACAAGAAAAACTTTAAAAGGTAGTTCTCTCTCGTCGATTCATATGAGTTAAAAAAAGCACGCTGCAATTTACAAGTCCAACTTTGAAAGTCGAAACTGTACAAGTAAAACTGGTACATGCAGTATTTTTCTTGACAAGTATGAAAAAGCTACAAGTCGCGCATGCGCAATTCGTCAGAACGCATATATACAAACTGAAAAGAAATAAAACCGAATACTTTACAAACTTGTTTGTGTATACGGACTTGTAAAGAAAACTTTTAACATAACTTTTTAAGTTTTTCTTGTATGTGTCCATCGGGCTTTAGATCTGTTAGTCAGTTAATAATTATAAATTGTTAGAAGTGATTGAAGGTTTGGAATTTTACACAAATAGATCGACGTTAATGTACGGTCACAACAGTAAATATTAATGAGATGTAGCAGATCCACAATAATTAGGTTAAAGTTATTGTCATGTTCATATTTTATATTTAGTGTTGTTGTCGCTTTATGCGTTGAGCGTTTTGAGAGGGGAGATGGTGCTTTCAGTATACTAATTATCATGGAACATGTTCCATGTGACTCCCCTACATTGGCTATGGTAAAAGGGGATATGTCTGTGTATAGCCAGTTTACCTTAACAGATTTTAATGTTCACCTAGTATTTTTTGTGACGTGTATATAACACAGGTTCCTAAATAATTATCTACATTTGAATATGCATTAATTGTTGGGAATATGCCAGTATATAAATACAGTAGAGTCCCGCTAGAGTGAACGTTATTAGCCAAGTCCCTGTTCACTAAATAGAGGTTTATTAAAAAATCGAATGCAAATACAAATATGCAATGAAACTTTATTTAAATAATATTACTTTTACTATAATAAGTAATAATATATATAACAGTTAGTGATTACTTTTTCTTGAAATTAATGTTCGCCTCTTCTTTATAGCACATATTGTAGATTTAGCCACTCCAAATTGTTTAGCTAAATCTGTTACACATCTACCTTTACTTAAGCTTTCCAATATCTCTAATTTCTCGGTCAGTTTTAAACGTTTCCTATTATTCAACATTATTTTGAACTCTTTTTACATACATATACATAATAATAACACTATACAGGGAACACGACGTACCATATATCACTGCCCTGAGTTTTTTCATGGAGCCCTCAAACACACCATGCTCATACAAATCGAATAGAAGAATGTAACCAAACTGTGAGTGTAACTTAACCAATTTACGATCGTTCGTGGTGATGCGCTTCCTATAATAAATATTTAGGGTAATTACCAAACGACCAAAGAAAGAAATTCACTCTACCGGGATTTCCCATGTTCGCTAAATCGGATCCCAATGTAAATTTCTCGTGTTCACTCTTTCGGGTAGTTCACTACAGCGAGAGTTCACTCAAGCGGGACTCTACTGTATATGTAAATAACTCTCAACTGACATTTTTTTTTACAAAAATGGAAATATGTAATTGAAAAAAAGCAAGTGGTAGAGGTAAGGTTTTAATTTCTTTTAATCGAATCTCTTCGTGAGATACCCTGTATATTTATCAAATATACCTTCAAGGATATTTCGGGAATGAATCCCGCCTTCGCTTACGATAAATTTTAAGCAATCGTTAGTATTTAAATGATAAGATATAGTTTACCTGTAACTTTCTTCGAATATTTCATTTCGTGATACTTCCAGCCTACAGTGGCCACTTTGTGGTTGCAACGCCGTCAGCTCCGCCCTTAGAGCTTTTAATTTTCCTACTAAATCTCGTCTATATTTTGGTAGTAATTCACTCTCGTTTAATAAACCGTGAGGTAAATCATTATCGGTTGGTTTACATCGCGGCGATAAAGGAGTCTTAGAAGGTGACGCACTAGATGCATTATTAGATGTGGTCGCTGTTGTGCTTGCACTGTTAGAAGCGGTAGAAACCGTAGGCGCAGCGGTACTCGTTATAGCTGTGGTTACAACAGATGTTGTTGTAGTTGAAGGAACAGTCACTGTAGTATTTTGATTTTTGCTTCTTAAAAGATTTGTTAATATTTGTGCGTTTAGCCGAGGATCGGTAAATTGTGTAGTCCTATTATTGTGATCCACAAAATATACCTGAAATACAAACCAAACATTAGGAATGTATAAATATAACAACATAATTTAAATCTATATTAATTCAAGATCACAATTATAATCTCAATTAAAAAACATATTAATGAACAATGATACTTGGACATGGAAATTTTACATTGATGATAATTCGCAAATAGATTTAAAAAAAGGATATTGCACTAAGGTTATATACAGTTATTTATGGAACTTGTTAGTTAGAACTTGTCGATGTTTCTAACAGTTCTGAAAACTTGTATTTAGAAATAGTGTTATGCAATCTTAGAGAAATTATTTACGCTCTTGTTTCACTTTCGATTTAACAGAAGTTCATATCAACTTTCTTACTTTAAATGGCATGGTATATTTTTTGTGGGTTTTTTTAAATGGTGCAGACTATTCTACATCAATTCTTACTAAGGTAGCCGGTATCGAAAACCAGCCGTTTTCGAGTTGTTTAATTTTTTTGTCTAATATACGACCCACTGTAACGTTGTTAAAAATTTTGTATTTCTGAACGCATAGCAACTGAAGACTTATTTGGCGTATTGTTAACTGAAATATGAGGCATCAAATTTACATATTCAGTTATATTGATGTCATTGATGTCTACAGGGTCCTCTGAAATTAACTTTCATTTCAACTAAGTTCAAGTCACTTTGTTCAAATGGAACACCTTATCGAGTTTTTGAATACATTTAATAATTATGCATAATTTATTATAATACATATTAGGCCATATTACGGTTTCCGAGTTATAATCTGTTTTCTAGTATAATAATTGGTGTGTGTCAACATGCATAGCAGCAAAATCTCTTTTTGCTTGTAAATGTCCACCGATAGAATAAAAACGCAAGCATACCAACAGTGGGTTTATTGGAGACACATTGTTATTTCTATAATAGTTACGTATACCATTTACAGTTAACTATTTCAGAAATGTGTAGCCAATAAATCATTGTTAGTACAATATCAAGGGAGTATTTACCCAACTTACTTCTGGAATTACTGGATCAACTGTAATAGTTCCAAAGGATAAAGGTTACACCAGCAAATTGTAAATATGCTACTGAAATCTCTGTCCATACGATTTACAGCTATCAATAAACGAAGTTTTTAAGATTCTAACATATATTGATCGTTTATCCTTTCATATATTGACTCAAGCACTAATTAATAAGGATATGCATATTGTAATTATTCACGCACAATACCTATAGTTATAAAAAAGGCAAAGTATCATAATACTGTAAATTAGATACCATAGATATGTTATTATTGAATACAATTATTGAAAAATCGATACCTACAAATCATTCCTAAGTATCGATACCTGTACTCGGAATCGATACATCGGTAAGTATCGATACCTCGATTGGAATCGATGCTCGATATCGAAAATGTCGTTATATCGCCCAGCCCTAGTCAAGAGAGTCAAGCAGTTACGACGGTTAACTGGTCGTGCGTAAGGTTAATCGTTTGTACATTCCCGCCATTTTTGTAGCACTAATAATTATAATATATAGATTGAAATCTTTATACAAAGGATGGTCTATATATTTTAAACGAGCATATAAAAATAATTACCCGTCCGGATGCAGTTTGTCTCATTTCCCAGCCAGGTGGTAGAGGACCTAATTGATCTAACGCAAGACCAAGTGGTGCCAAATCTTTCGGAATGCGTGGATCGTGCCATGTTGAAACACCTGTAGGAATATGGTAAAAATAAACCTGACCTTGTTGAGTTGTCCGCAACTCTGAAATATAAATACCAATCGTTATATGTTTACAGTTGATTACCTTCATAGTTAAATTTATAATAATCGCTTATGTTTTGTAATATACATAGACGTATATTGGCTAACAATTAAAGAAAATAAAAAGAAAAAATTCTCGGAACTGTTTCTAGGATATGAAAAGGAATCTTAAATGGAGTAGTTGGTGTTAATTGATCATTCTCTAATTTCCAGCAATCCCGATAAAAAATAGCAACTCTAGTTGTCATATATTGCTAAGAAGCAAATTATGCCGTAATGTTACTTAACGCTTTTTGATCGATTTCAATTTACGCTGTAGGAAGATAATTAAGGCCAGCTTGATAAAATTTCCTCCATTTATGTGCGACTAAAATCCGGTGATCTCATAACCACATAGTTCACTATAAAATAGTATCCATTGACAGAGTTGTACTGTTAGCATCACCTAATTAAGGACGTTAATAAGTTAAGAGTTGTACGTCGGACCAAAGAAAGATTACATGCTGTAAAGAATTTTAAAAAGCATCAGACAATAGACACTGTATGACGAAGAGTACAATCGAAGTAAACGTCTGGAGAAGCCGACAGGAGAATAGTGAGACTGTCTAAAAAATATCCATTCCAAACTGAATACACCAATATTTGTGAGTACCGGTCAACGTCGTTTACAAGTAAATCTTTATTGTAGAGTAGCCCGCAAGAATCTGTTTTTTGAGAAAAGTCGCGCGATGCGGGTAAAATTCGTCCGTGAACACAGGCTTTAGATCGTTGAAGAATGAAAGCGAGTTCTGCTTTTTGATAAAACGAAGATAAATATCTGTTCTGACGGTCGTGTTTATGTTCGCCGCGAGTCTATCTAAGAGTTCAACCCTGAGTGTACAATCAAAACTATTAAGCACATGGAAGGAAATGTGAAAGTGTGGGCTTGCTTTTCCTGGTACGGTGTATAACCTGTATTTCGAATTCCCGAAATCATGGATAAAAACGTGTATATTCACATTTTAGAAAACGTTCTGATACTGTATTCAGATGAATTCTTACTGGTTATTTGTCAACATGGCAATAACACTAAATATAGGTGCTGCTAAATCTGTGAAATTTTTTTATCAGAGGTTCTAGATTGGCTTTCTTGTAACCCTGACCTCAAACCAATTGAAAACTTAAACGCCTTGCAAAACAAAAAACCTACAAAAATTTAGTCAATCTGTTCGCAGCCATTGAGGGGATGCTTGCCAAAGCATTTGTAAGATATTAATTCAATCTATGCTAATTTGGCGAAGCAATTATAAGAAATAATAACGGATATTCTACAAAGTTTTAGTAAAATAGAAGACGATGTGAGTTAGTATCATGCAATACAATATAATGTTCTTAATAATAATAATAATTCATGCCTTAGCATCCCTCAACAGCTTGCGCCAATTACAGGGGGCATCGGCTGGCCATGAGTTATTATTACGCCTGCGACTGTAGACCGACTTAAGATGTAACCTTTCCGTATTTGCCGTGGAATTTGGAAAACTACAGAAAACCAAACTCAGAAAGGAAGCCCCGGGGTTCGAACCCGGTACGGCCGGACTACGAGGCAAGTGTGCAAGCCACTAGGCCACGAGCCCCCTTAATTAGTTGACGCGCTATATGACGGTTTAGAAACAATTCCTTTTATTTATTTTTCTAACAAAAAATATTATATATTTTTTATTTTTGTATGTAGATAGAGGTATATGTAGAGTAAAATTAGATTTTGTAAATATTCATGATTCAGATTTATTTGAAACTTATCATATGCCCTATGTCCCTAATTAGCTGGCCGCCACTGTTTAAAATGATTTAGATTGATTTGTGTATAGTAATTTTATATTTCATATTAGATGAGTGTGCCATACGTTAAATTCCATTTTATGCATGCAATCTGAAGAAGGAAGACTATTTTAATGGTCCGCTACAAGAAGGCGTTCCGCGTAAGAAGACAAGGCACTCTATAGCGGCGGAATAGTTTCGATATTTGGAACGTTTTAAAGGACAAACAAAATTGATATAATTAATATATAATGAAACATTAAACACATAAAACAACAAAAGAAAGAATCTGTATTTGATCGTTATTTATTTCACATAGAAAGGGATATTGTTATATTACATCTATGTAAATACTTTGTTTAGTCTAAGGAAATCGGGGGTTAAAACTTCTCAATCTTATCACTTTATATCGTTAGCGGCAGATACATACATACATATAATAAAAAGAATCGAGTGTATCTACAAGGATTACGAAGGCATTTTTGCAAACATCAATATACGACTGGACATCTGAGCGTGATGGGGTAATAACTCACATGTGTACTCAATTTCCTTCGTATCTTGCCACATATATGTACATTTTTCTCCCGTTCATATTGAATTAAATTTTTATTTCTTTCTCTTTGCAATCAGAAACAATCATAAATATTGGCAATTGTAAAGACTACTATAATTATGATGTAATTCCACCGAGAAATCCTACAACTATGTGCTCAAAAATTACTAACATATATAGCGATTATTAAATAGATTAGGCAAGTAGCTTACCATATCCAGGAGGTAAATCAAGTCTTGAAGTATTTGAATTAGCTGATGATTGCACAGGTGATGCTGCTTGTGCTATACCTTGTATTGAATTTCTATTTCTAGGGGGTCTCCTCCTGCTGCTTCCTTCGCCTCTTCTATCTTCACCACTTCTTTGTCTTCTTTCTCTATGCTGCCTTTGTGCACTGGCTGCTGGTACTTGAACAGCTCCACTATCGTTACCATTCTGTGAAGTATTATTTGGATTGGCATTACTTGACGCATTACAACTTATATTATTTGGTGCAGGTATTACGGCAGTCGATGTAGGAGACGATATAAAATTTTGTCTTTGTTGTGTTGCAGATGCTTCAGGTTGTGACGGAATAGTTGTGTTCGACGGCCTTAAAGGAATTATTGCTTCTTTTTGTGGACTAACGACAGGAGAAACTGGAGAACTACTGGAACTAGGACTAACAGGTGCCAAAACTGTAACTTCATCCGCGGAATTATTATTTACCGTTTCTTGTGGTAAGGGATTTTCTACTACATTATTATGATTCGTGTCTTGGTTAGTAGGGTTGCTTCTAGCATTTCTATTCGTATGACTTCTAGAACTTTTATTTGCGGCGTGCGGTTTAATCCATTGCGTTGATTTCGTAATGTGATTAACATAATATGGACGTCCGTTATCAGTACGCCGTTCTTCCCAACCATGGGGAAGTTCGTCATTATCTGTTGGTGAATTTTCACGATCTGAAGGACCTTTTAAATCTCCCAATGGCCCTACAACTGCTAAAGGTATGCCTCCAGATGGTCCATCGCGAGACATCAATGATATGATAATTTGACCTTTAACGAGTTCACTGTCATCCTGGTGAAGCTTTCCCAAATTTAAGCGTTGATCTAACAAGATAAATATTTTAAATTGGATACTACAACTAATAGAATTTACAGAATAAATTTATGCAATATGCACTGGCAACATGAGGCACTTATCTGAGCTACATCCGATGACAAACATTTTATTTTGATTTCTTTTTTTTGTTTTTCCGATATAACCGCAACGCTCTGTATATTTTCTCAAAAACTAAAGGAGAAACGATTCCAAAAATATATAATACATATACGTAGTATTCTTTGAGGAAATATTTGAAAAAATCGTTAATAAAATATTTAGTGAATTTTACATGTAGTAGGCATGGAAAAAGAAAAAGTTTAACGTTTTTACATATTATTGAGTCGACAGAGATAGTTTTGCAGTCATTTTAGCCATTCGGTAACCAATAATTAAATGTCTTAATTTGAGAAATGGGGATGCAAATTTAGCAAAGGATCATTATTTCGAATTGTTATTGTTATATTAACCCATAAATACCAAGAAATCCATTATCCAAACATACTTCTAAATTATTATTTAGTAAGTATATTTATGTACGATAAAACATTTAGATTTATAGTGAAGAAATTAAGTACTATGTATTATTTGATTATCAGTTAAACGACACCCAACGCGGAAACCAAACCCTCCTTGCCTCAATCTTGTGACGTATGATAGGCGATACCTTGTATTAAATTATTGTTATTTCCTATATTTGATTATTAAAGTTAAACAAATAATGCAAAAAAATTGTGTGAATAGTGTCATTAACAATTTTCCTAGAATTTTTCTAAATGTATTATGATATTCTTATATGACCGTAAAGGGAATACACAAAGCTATAAAAAAACAAATCGATGACGTCACTAAAAACTAAAAAAATACACCATTTGAAGAAATGAAAAACCGTAAACCTTCTATTAATATTTTCTGCTAAAACTATTAATAACGCTTCCAGGATCATTATTCTGCTTTTTTTATTGACCCTGTATATATGTATATCGGATGTGGCACGGCGAGTTTTGGGGGATACAGTTATAGGCAAAATGTACAGAGTGCGCCACTAAGAGAGGTAAGCGGCTGTATCTCAGAAAGTATGTGTCCTAGATTCAGCGGGAAAAAAATTTGATAGTTAAAGTAGCCAAGAGAAATTTCTGGAAATTATTTTCAAGTTTCAGATTTTACCGCTAGGCGGCGTAACTGCTATGTTCAAATCTAAAATTCCTATTATCTCAGAAAATTGCAGAATAAGTTATAACTTTGATATCATGAATTGAAAGCCCATTCAATACCTGATAATGAATAGTAACGGACAAACTTTAAACATTGATGAATAGATGGTCTTCCCTCTCCATTATTATAACAGATACGAAAAATGTCACTCAAGAAAATTATCTGGTACTTAATGGGCTTTCAATTGATGATATCAAAGTTATAGCTTATTCTGCGATTTTCTGAGATAATAGGAATTTTAGATGTGAACATAGCAATTACGCCAACTAGCGGTAAAATCTGGAACTTGAAAATAATTTCCAGAAATTTCTCTTGGCTACTTTAACTATCGAAATTTTTTCCCGCAGAATCTAGGACAAATACTTTCCGAGATACAGCCGCTTACCTTTCTTAGTGGCGCACCTATACATTAGATTATCAATAATGCCGCTTTTAAATATATTTTCACAAATGATCTACTTCCGGTATACCGGAAGTACATACCAACTCGTTTATTTTAAATACAACGTGATTTTTTATTTTATTTTTAAATTCTCTATCAAATTTTGACTAAATTTCATGTACCTTGTCCTATACCAAAAATTAATACTTTTTCAATTTTTCGAGAAAAATAGTTCCAAATAAATCACAATATTGTTGCAAATAAAAATACTAGCGACTTAAAATTTGACACAGAGAATTATGCATCACTAAAGTATCATCGTTTACAATATTTGATTTTTATATTCATGCTATCATTCGAGTTTAAAATCTCTGGCTAACTTCACGCCACGCCGGTTCATTTTTAATTTTGTATGCCAAAGTTACATAAATTTCTAAAAAAGTTTTTTTATCAGTTACAAATAAATGTCAATTACTTGTTAGTAATTAATTAAGATTAACGTAATTGAATATACGATAAAAATGATTAAACTAACAGTCATGTTGTTGTGACGAATGATTTTTCGAAGTATATTAATACTAATGATATTATCGCAAATAATGAAATATAGAATTAAAATGTAAGATGAGATAACACTATTTATTCATACAATTATATTCTAGATTCTGCAATAGTTTTCATAAGTGTGACGTAAAAATTCATTATACTACGTCACCTAATGTTATTTTTTAATCAAATTAGAAAGCTTAAACTGTTGGCTTCGTTAATTTATATAAAGTTTATTTCTTAATGTCGCGTAAAGAGTGTTAATTAATCACTTACACTTTTTTTCATCTACGTTTTTTCGTTGAATGTGTGTTCACTATCGCAACATAGGATTTAATATTTTCAGCGCTTGCATTGTCAAGAAGAAAAAAAACTTGCAACTCCACAGTTTCCAGTTTTTACTGCAGAGCTTGAACATGCGACTTCCTTTTACAGTATTTATGGAAATCGCAGACACCACAGCTATCGTATCTGTATAGATGATCAAAACGTCTCAAAAAAAGTAAATATTTTGCCCATTCTCTTTGGCGCGTAAGTGGATTAGTTCTCATTCAATATCATAGTAAATACACAACAAGAATACCATAAAGTTGAAACACATCACTGTACCAGGCCAGGGGCATATATTATCTATCGCGCTGTGAAAGATTACCGGTCTATACTTCACTACACCGTGACCACATCCAACACAAATTGTTTGGTTTTTTGACGATGACTGTGCGGTCTAGACTAGGAAAAATAAATAAGCTAATGTTTGACTTATGGAATTTAATATAATACAAAGCCAGGGTCAAGTTAAAAAACATATTAATACTGTATTGTTCTTAATATTATAATTTGACAAATATGTTAAAAAACAGCCTAATTAAAATCTGCTAGAATGTAGACTACCTGAGTCTGAAATATCTATAAATTTTGTATACCTGCAAGATTAGTAAACCATGCGCGCCAGTACTAAAATATTCGCCTAGTACAGATTTTGGTTATCATTCTAAATAACATGCTCCCTATTCATTATTTACTACCTAATACACTACACACATTCTATTTCCTGTTTATACTGCATAAATGCATACCGGCCGTTTCACGTTTATTTTCGCGGGCGTTTACTCGGATATGGGATCATACACTATTTTTTTTTATTTACTAATTTCAATCTTTGGTAAAAAAATGTTTATCTTTATAATTCTATTTAATTATAGCTATGTCAGCAAGCGAGAATTTTTTTATTCAGTTGTTGAATATTCATGTTTAAATTTGCCGCTGCTTATGACGTACAGTTGGTGTATTAAATAATGTCTTCCTCTTTGAAGAGCATATCAAACTTTCTTCCGCTCACGCCGATTCGGTCGTTTTCGTTCGGTCGAGATATTTTAATACCCATGTATACACCTCAAGAGGCATTTATATACACCTCAAGGGGCATTTACGAAAACAACCGAACAGGCATGAGTGGAAGAAAGTTTGATAAATGCTTCAAAGGGAAAGACATTACTTAATATACAAACTGTACATTGTATAGCTTCGTCGTCCTTTATCCCGTTTCAAAGCAGGTCAAAGAGAATACATGTTAAAGTAGCGTAGGTAGCCAGGAGGCGTTTTGGCATTTGATATAATCAATATAGCAGACTTTTCCACAAAGGCTTTGACATGACTAGAAAGCCACTTCGGCTGTCTTAAGGATCATACCTAAAATATAATTGTTCCAGTTCAATATTTGGTCAGAAATTAGTGCCAGATATTTGGTTTGTGCGTAGTACAATAATTTTTTCGCTTTTAGGAATAGTGAAGCCAAAGAAGACTTCCTTCTGTTAATAGACGAACAAATTAATTATATTTTTTTTCTTCGTTTGGTTATATCGGGATTAGATTATGAGACACATTGTTCTTGCGTGTGCAAAAACAGTATAAGAACGATTACTTTTTATGAAAGACTATGCTTCTGATCTAGAAAACATTGTAAACTGGCTTGATGAAGTTGGTATAAAGAGCACGGAGAATTCGACAATTGGCAATAGAACACATTTGAGTTGCTTTGGAAAAATGATTGCTGCAGAAAATATATTACCATAAATGTTTAAAAAATTTATGACCATGAATAATGGAAGAATTTCGGAAGAATTGTTGGACAGTTTAATCTAGTCCATGCCATCAATGTGCCAACCGTTGTTGGCTGTTTACACGGATATATACAATATTAATATCCATTTTTTGTGCGAGTTATTGGAATAAAACGTTTGTAAAATTGCATATTTATGTATGTATCTACACTAAAGTGCAATATTTTACACTCCTCTCGACCAAATAACGTTAACGCAAGTTTAAATCGAATATTGAAACTACAATACCTATCGAAACTTACAATTTGTTTTCTAAATTTCTATTATATTATAATATATTCTTAGTTATTTTTATAAAATATGCTTTCAATAGTACACAGAGTAGATATTTCTGTAAATGATACGTTGAAAAGAGATGCAGATATTGTTTTCCTTGATACACATGTTTTGTTAGAAGAGGTTAGGAGAGCGCATCGCAAAAATGACTAAAGTTAAAATTATGTATGAAAACTAATCAACCATTAAAATTATGTGTTGTATTGTAAAGAATTTTTAACGAATTCAGAAGAACATGATACAAATTTTTTCTCGATTAAATTGAATACAAACTTGACATCAAGCACCTACACTTCGTCTAATGCATCTTTAGACGAACGTTATTGTTTGCTAGGATCAGCAAAGATTGCCGGTTACTCTGACTATCCTTATTTAATGTTGGTGTCGTATATTCAACCATACGTGTCATATGTACCATACGTATGTCTGACGGAGCAATCATACTATATGTGAACTACTATACCTTATCTCAATAAGAGAGACAAAATTCTGAACAAACCCAAATGGCAGTTGATTCTTATTGGCTGAAAGCAAGGCAAAATCAGATTATACAATGTTCTGTTATTGTTGTCCATTGTCAAATATTCTGACATTGTTTATACCACAGCTGTATTTAAAGTTTTACTATAATTATTATTAATTAGTTTATCTATTTTTCGGTATAGATTAGTTCTCTTTTACCTTACTTACCAGAGAATGTAATATAAAATTCATTTTCCAAATTACATGTTGGACTTTGGACTGAGAGTCTGTTCAGAATGTTGTCTCTCTCTTTTTGAAATAAGGTATATTTTAACCACTTGTCAAATTGTATTTGTTGTTTCAGGGGTATTCACGTTCAATAGGCAGAATCCTAACCTACCCTTTATGTATATTCTGTGAACTGTCAAATCTATCCATTTAATTCATATGGATAAAAATTGATGATGTGCGTGTACGGATCCATTAGCTGAACTGTAAACAATTTTTCAAAAACATGCCCCGCAACACCATGCAAACATCCTCGTCAAAGTGACTGTTGACGTCATCAACATAGCGCGTTTCTTTCTTGTCTGAATTATTACCGAAATTTAACTTTCAACAAAGTAAACACATGAATGTAGTCATTTCTATAAGCACGATTAAGTCAACAAGAAGCAGTTCTAATTTAAAAAAATTAATATCAAGACCCCATTAATACTGATTAAAGTTTGCAGTTTAATCCACTGAAATAAAGACAATATTGAGCATAAAATTCTATTTTTGCACTCGCTTATCAAAACCTGTCATTTCACGATTCGATTTGCGTGCGTAAAAAGTCACTTTAAGCACGAGTGCGTAAAAGTAAAGTTGGTACTTCCTGGAACTTGATTAATTTAGTGACATTTTAAAATCATAAATCCCTAACTTTAATAATATGGTCATAAACGATAACGTATTTAACAATATGTATTATTATTATAGTTCTCGTACAAAAAATATTGTACAAACTTCGTGCGTGAAACATTTCGCGAATTCGTGTCCATAACTGGTCACTCATTCGCGAAATATGATTTCACGCACTTGGTTCGTAAATAACTATTCTAGAACACCCGCCCGAATATATCTACTCTCACCCGCACTTAATTTTTTCAAATTGCACTCTCTTTTTTAGTTTTTGGTTGTTAGTGGTCTTACAAATAGGTTTATTCTAGTTATTCTAAAAATTGAAAGGTTTTAATATTTGTATGAGGAGGGTCAGGGTACGCGAAATCAATCAAGTTTTGTACAATTGTCATAAATGTCAAGTTATTATTATATTAATAGTTATTTACGAACCAAGTGCGTGAAATCATATTTCGCGAATGAGTGACCAGTTTAAAGCGCGAGCCGGAGGCGATATGGACACGAATTCGCGAAATGTTTCACGCACGAAGTTTGTACAATATTTTTTGTACGAGAACTATAATAATAATACATATTGTTAAATACGTTATCGTTTATGACCATATATTATTAAGGTTAGGGATTTATGATTTTAAAATGTCACTAAATTAATCAAGTTCCAGGAAATACCAACTTTACTTTTACGCACTCGTGCTTAAAGTGACTTTTTACGCACGCAAATCGAATCGTGAAATGACAGGTTTTGATAAGCGAGTACAAAAAAATACTTAGTTGTTGTTATAACTGTCAATCTAATTAAATATTATTTGTGAGTTCTTTAAATTATACATTTAAGCCAATTGCTCATAAAACAAACAATAGATGTAAAAAAAATTAACCAGTAACAATTTGGAGTAGCTTTTAAATGAGGTATTACTCACACATTGTTCCAATTTTAAAGTATGACTATATCGCTAGTTATTTACTCAAAATATGTCTTTCAGCTATACTATGCCAGCTATACGTATGTCAAATTTTCTTTCGTTTAACGGGACTTTAGACGCGCACTGTATACTAATAAAAATGAAATTTTTATATTTTCGTTTTTCTACGATAACTGGAATAAACCTAACAATTAATTTGACTGTATTCGTAAGACTACTGGCAGCCGAAAATTTATCAAAAAAAGAGTTGCATTTAATTGGAGCGTGATAAGAGGACATTCATGCAGATGTTCTAATAGCAGACTTTTATGCATAATATCGTCTTCATTTCAGTGGATTTTACTGCAATCTCTTATTAGCATTAGTGTCGTAGTAAACACGTGGGAAAATAGATGTGAGTCAGCCTGTATACACTCATCTCATATATGTATAAAAACTAAATATTTAAACAAAATAGATTTGAACTTAAGATCAGTTAACAATGCGTTTGTATGATATATGTATATTCTTATTATTACAAAATTATTTGATATTAAAATTAAATATTATCTAATACTTCTCAAAAATATGATATGAAATTTAATTAGAAGTAAAATATTTTCTGCTAGACAGGTAGAGTTAAAGTGTACTAGATTAAAATCATCAATCAAACCACAATTTGCCATTATACCAGTTTTAATTAATTTTGGATTTAAAAAATTTCAAATTACTTAGTAAGATTACACAAATAACTTTACAACATTTGAACTTTTCATTATTTCTTTTATACTCTAAATAAGGGCTAGCACACATTTTCACAAAATTGTTACATTTAAGTATGTAGGTATCTTGGAAAATTAAAGTTGCGTTTTATATAAAATTATGAAATCACTGAAGTGTCTAAATATGGCATAAAAATTAATAAGTACTTTGTATAAGCAATTCCTACGACTTCCAATATTGTGAAAAAGCCATATATATGTTATTCCTAGATGATTTGGGTCTAACATGGTTGGAAAAATTGTAATTGTTGGATTTGCTATAATCATCATTCCTATTCGAGGATATCAAATTCTTAATAGCAAATTTGATAAATGTTTAAATCATGTGAGAAGTCATACAATAATATTATGTAAAATGTTAAATACATTAACAACTGTAAGTAAGATTTTTATTCTGTTCTAGACATAGAACAAATCTAAAAGTTAAAAAGGAAAACACATAATCGCTTTGATGTAGGTATATAAAAACTATAAGAATTGGTTTTTTTACAGAAAAGTAAAGAGTGGGATAGATCTAACATATGATTTAAATTTATAGAAATAGGTAAATATATAATTTTTATAATGTGTAATTTTGATATATTAGGTGCAACATAATGAGCACGTATCAAGCCAGAATAATTAGGGTCAGATGCACACATAAAATATAATTCAAAAATTACTTACATCCTGTATCCTTCAATCTTTGTATTTGCGAATTTAGTATTTTGACACATCCTAAAAATCCACTGCCTTGCTTTTTTAATACTTTACGATAATTCCACACAGATATCGTAATTGTGTCTTTTTGGCCTATGTATAAATCATAGTGAGAATTCCATTTAGGATCTAATGTATTTTTCACAGCTTCTGTAGAATGACACTGTCCACTTCCATCCACAGAGATTTTTACGAAAGGATCCGGTAATCCTACACAAATAATGAAAACAACACTGACAGGTGTTCTGTTACTTAAGCAGCCAATAGTCGAACTTACGAAACAAATCCTTCCGCACCAGATTCTTCGCACACAAAACTGCAATAAATGAGAAATTAACTTTACTAATTACCTCGTTACATCATTTAATTAATATAAAAACTTGGGAGGTCTCTCTGCTGAGGCCATATTGCCTAGTTTGACAACAGGTCAAGCAAAATTAAATAATTATGTGATTAATTTATGTATGGATCCAATTATCACTTTAATTTATTGCTTACTCGTCAGCCTTATTTTTTGAGCTCCATTTCGACGATTCGAAGACGAATTGGACATTTTAAAAGGATGAAATATATTGTCAACACATCACTGCACTTTACTTAACCGACGCCATATTTGGTTCAATTTTGTGAGAGCTCTCTATTGGTGAATGCAATAATTGTTTACATCTTGGGATTTCAAAATCATTTTCTCACCAGAATAATTAAATACGTTACTTGTTACAAAATAAAGAATGTGTTTACGTAAATATAATTTTTATTAGTATAAACATTAATATGCATGATTCAGTTTCGCTAGTTGATCTTTTAACTCAGCTATAAGTTTACTATCATGCCGTTTGTCTTCTGCCACTCGTTGTTGATATTCAATTAATTTTTTTTTATAGTGTTCCTCCAGTTGCGATACAACTAAATCTATTTCGTTTTGTTTACCATTTGCAGTAAGGGATAACAAATCTGCTCTCTGTGTACTCAAAGCAAGCTGGAAAGAAAAACATCGAGAAAATCTTATACAGAGTGAGTATACGACTATTCCATCGGCCTTTTGTGCCTAAACGCTAAAAGATATCAGTTTGTGATTTCAGTTAGATCTACAGGGCAATAAGGAGCACATTTTAAAGTTGGTTTCAATAGTACAGGGTGAGTCAAAAAAATGCAACATATCAAAGTTAGGTTATTTTTAATGCAACACCCTGTATTATACACCATTTTCAGATACTATGCACTAAATTAGGATAACTTTGTTAATACTTCCCTACATTTATTTATTGCGAATTTTGAGAAAATTTGATTTTTACAAAAATGTAGACTTGCGAAAATAAAGTTAAAAACACTGAAACTGTACTATTGGGAAGGTCCACATTTGCAACAAGTTATTTTGATATATGGTGCTTTCAATAAACTGGTAGAGTATTTTGTTATTCGCTGCTATATGGCAGTCAGCGAAACAGTTCGTATTTTATATTTTTTCAAACATAAATAACTCGTTTAATTTAAATAGAACATCTTCTATTTATCTAGTCTACGTGGAAGCACATTACCCCTTCTACCAAAAACTATAAAGATATCTATGTCTAAATTTAACGACTAAAATGTTATTAATGAAATTCTTCAAAAACCCTCTAAAGCGAATGCTTTTCCTTATCTAATAATATTCGAATATCAAAATGTTGAAAACTCCCCCCTTACTTTCTACTATTATTTATATACTGCACGCTCGTAATGTATGCTCTTATTAGAACTGAAAATTAAGTAAGCGATATCATAACTAAAGACCGCAAGAGTTGGTTCGCTTCCAGCGGAAGTACATCGAGGGTGTTAACAGCGCGCGCCTATCGTACGAGGGTGTATGTAGTTTGTAGGCAGTCATCGTACGGTATTGTTGCATGATCATGAGAGTAAGACTGTATATTATGTCTGTGTTCTCATTAATTCTAGTGTAAAATTTCTGTATATTATGTCTGTGTTCTCATTAATTCTAGTGTAAAATTTCTCTAAATAACGTCCATTTTTATTTCGGTAAAGCCGATGTAGTTACGCCCCTGCTACCGAACCACATTTGCGGTCTTTAATCAGAACCAAATGAATAATATTACAAACATATTTAAAAAAGTAAATAAGATATAAAATTGTCAACCCCATTCAATTTTATAATATTCGATTGAAATGAATTTAATAAGTTCACCAAAACAGCTCAGTTCTATTAAATGTTCGGTTGAATTGAATAAATTACAGTCGATGCTAAAATTGATGGCCGTCTTCTTCCATGCATAATGTTATAGGCAGTTCAAAGGATCTTCTTCCTTAAAGTGTGCGGAGTACTTGAATGAAACAAACATTACCACGCTTAATTAATTCATTCAGGACACATGTTACAGGGGATCATGGGTTCGATTTTTGTTTGTATCGTATGAGTCCACAGTCCTTGAAAAAACATCATTTCTTATTTTAGATCTTCAGAAATGTAGGATGTTTGCTTTATTCTTCAGATATTAGACGTAATAATTGTTTAAAGAATACTATTTCTTCGTAGGAATTAATGATAGTCGCAACTAGATAAACATGTGTTAATTTCAAAGCAACATGGTCTTCTATTTAGATGAAAAAATAGCATCGGTTTTATGAGAACTTTAGAAAATATCGTTAATAACTTTTTAATCGTTAAATTTAGACATAGACATCGTTACAGTTTTCGAGCAGGAGTTTAATGTGCTTTACGTAGGATATATAAATACAGAATGTTCAATTTAAGTTAAACGAGTTATTGATGTTTGAACAAATATAAAATATAAATTGTTTTGCTTGAAGTCATGTAGCCAATATCAAAATACTACTGGTTTATTGAAAGCACGATATGTCAGAATAACTAGTTGTAAATGCGGATCTTCCCAATCGTACAGTATTCGTGTTTTTAATTTTTTCGGGAAGTTTTACATTTTCGTAAAATATTTCATAAAAATTAAATTTTCGAAATCAGCAAGAAATAGGTATAGGGAAATACTAACAAACTAACTTAGTACGTAGAATCTGAAAATGACGTATAATACAAGATGTTCCGTTAAAAATAACACAACTGATATGTTGTACTTTCTTGAACATTGAGAATTCTGTATAGTTGCAAATAATTTTAAAATGTGCTCATTATCGCCCTGTATATCTGACTAAAATCCCACACTGATACCTTTTAGCGTTTAAGCAAAAAAAACTGAGAGAATAGTGGTGACTCATTCTGTATACTTTGTGAGCAATTTATTTTGAATATTAGCATCAACATAGCTGTTAAATAGATTATTTGTGCAATTTGTATAATAAACATCTGCAGAAATCATACTCTTTCTTTTAGTGATATAAATTTAATTCAACTCTCACCACAAAGGGAGGTGAATTTTTCCATTCAATGCTTCAATGCTTGTAACTTTGTTCATAATTAACTTATTGGAGAAATACTCCACAGCTAAGCTTTTCTTGTCGTTAATGACCGATTTGTGGCAAAAGAAATCTTCTATTTGTAAAAAAGCGATTTTTTTACCTGTATATGGACTTTCGTAAGTAACTGTAAGTCAACTAGAACCAACAACATAGGTATAACTACCGTACATACATACATCGCTGGAATAGCTGATAGATTAAAAAAAACGTTAGAAAAGAAGAATATTCGGTTCAGCTATCAAGAAGATAGTGCAGTTATTGCCACCTAATAAAGATTAGCTGTATAAGCTACATATCAAAGGCATATACGAACTTGTATGCAATTGCGGAAAAAGTTATATCGGACAGACAGGAAGGAGTATCCACTGCAGAATTAAAGTACACCGACGGGATATCCAACTTGGATATACGGAAAGATCTGCCTTAGCTGAACTCCTATTTCAAAATGGGGACCATCGCATTGGTTATGATAACGTTAGAGTTTTACCAATCAGAGATTTATATGAGAATCACTGGAAATTATAAATAATCGAAGTATCTTCAACCGACAAGATGGGTACAAACTAAGCAACACCTGGCGAATAATGGTATAAGATCATCGACCTAACCACTATGCCGCAACGGATGCAGCTCGTCGAATGTAACGAATCAGCGAAGCGAAGAAGAAATATCTTATCTACACGATAAGATCCGGAAGACTTCAACGCAATAAACGACGGCCGTAAAAACCTACGTTCAACTATTAGAAATTAAGAATTTATACAGACTATTAGTGGTACTGCTGTAACTGAAACTCGTTAGATTTGTTTATAAGACTATCCTTCGATCCTGCAAACAATTTTATGTTTACTTTTCAATTTTTGTTAGTGTTTCTGTAAAAGGTTCTCACAATTTCCAATTAAAAATAAAGATTTAAAAATATATAATATTTGAAAAATATGAGCAAAATATAAGTCGAAAACTAATAGTTTAAACAAATTAACACAAATTTAGTTTAAAGATTGATGTACCTAGTAGTTTTTCTAACATTTTGGAATTACCATAATTTGGCTTTTTCGCTAAACAGTGATTATTTTCAGTCCCACTTAACAATTTTTCAATCTTGCGTGCATTTTAAGATGGTGCTCTAACTAAAAGTAACTAAATATTATGTTATTTCACTGCGATTCACAGTGGGATAGCACGGATTTAGTTACTTTTGGTTAGAGTACCATCTTACAATATTGGCGAAAGTGAAAAATTATTTAGTAGCTTTATACCAGTCTTATGATTTGGATGGCACATTCATCTTTAATTTCCTTCCTCTATTACTTCTGGTTTATAACTATTTCTGAAAATTGTGCCTAATAAAAGGTTTGAAAAAACCTTTACTCGCCGTTTTCCTAATCTACTTTTAAAATTTATACGTCGTCTAGAAGCTGTTACTGTTTGCAACATTTTTTTAACTCATAACAATATTCAAATTGATATAATTGACCTCGTAAGACTATGTTTAAACACCACCTATTTTCTATGGAATGGAGATTTCTACGAGCAGAAAGACGGCGCAGCCATGGGATCACCACTCTCACCAGTCATCGCTAATACTTTTATGGAATCCTTTGAAGAAGAAGCCATCAGCTCTAGCGACAATAACCCGAAATGCTGGTACCGATACGTGGACGACACATTCGTGATATTGCCTCACGGTATGGACAATCTACACGCATTCAAGGAACATATCAACAGACAACATGCCAGCATCAACATTACGATGGAGATAGAAGAGAATGGCTGCTTACCTTTTCTGTATGTATTGGTAAAACACAACGACAGTGGAAAATTGGGACATGGAGTATACCGCAAGAAGACGCATATGGACCGATATCTACACGCAACTTCACATCATCATCCACAACAGAAAAGATCTCTGGTCACTACACTACTACATAGAGCGGAAATGATTAGTGATGCTACCAACAAAACCGAGGAACTTCAACATGTGAAAGATGCACTCCAGAAGAACGGCTACAAACCGCAGGAGATTCGGAGATTAACTGGAGCCAAAAAGAAACAGAAGGATGATTCAGAACTAAAGCCAGCAGGATACGCACACCTGCCATATATTGCGGGAATCACGGACAGGCTGAAGAAAACCCTGGAGAAGAAGAATGTCAGCGTCAGGTTCAGCACAGTCAAGAAAATAAAAGAACTGCTTCCATCCAATAAAGACTCGATACCGAGACTACAAGCTAAAGGCATCTACGAACTTCAATGCCAGTGCGGGAAATCGTATATTGGACAAACCGGGCGCAGTATACAGTGCAGAATGAAAGAGCATCACAGAGATGTCGAACAAGGAAATACACTGGAACCTCGCTTATCTCAGCGCTCACTTATATCCACCCTCATTCATATCCGCACTATAGCGCTCATTTATATTCGCTCGGCATCCACCACCAGATAGTGTACGTATACACATGAGCCAATCAGCGCGTAGCACGGCCTTTCCTCTCCGCTAACGGGATAAGAGTGGGGACCCCTCTTGAGCGGATGTAAGTGAATGTTTACGTTTCCCGAGCGCGGATATAGACGAGGTTTCAGTGTACTGGAAAATCTGCAGTAGCTGAACACTACCACACCGGAAGCAGTCACGTAATCGACTACAATGACGTGAAGATACTAGCCAAAAGCAATCACTACTATCCACGGATAGTGAGAGAATCCCTGGAAATAATGAAGAACCCGAACAACTTCAACTGAGAAGACGGATACAGATTGAGTAAGGTATGGAAGTTAGCGCTAGAGAGCCCGAAGCAGCGAGGACCATCGAGGACGCATCCGAGATCATCTAACACGAATCGAGGAGAAGCATCGGATACGGATCAGCGAACGATAACGGACACGGTTCAGCGGACTGGAACGGATACGCATCACTGGAGCGGAACAGGGACTGGGTATATAACGAGGAGTAGACGACATCAACATCAGTCTTTAGAGAACTTCTGAAGAAGCTGACAGTATGATCAGCGAAACGTCAAGTTTGTTACAACAACCACGGAAATACCCGAAAGATACATTTTTATGGAACAGTGGCCGTGAAAGCCTACATTCGAATATTCAAAATATTCGAATGTAGGCTTTAATTTTTTTCAATGCGGTATAATTCCTATTGATTTAAATGTTCTTCACGCTTTTTCTTCATTTCTCTTTTATCGTTTTTTTTCAAATTGTTAAATGTTGATATAGAGTGGTTCTAAATAAGTGCGAAAAATTGCACTGGGCTATACCTTGGATTATTCTAAGAAAAACAGTTCCTATAAACATATGTCCGGAATAGGTTTGTTCCGGAGTTACACGATGTTTAAAACGTTTAAAATTTATTTGCGAAAACTATTGAACAAAATTATAATAAGTGTTGAAATGACGCCCCCCAGCGGCGATACATTATTCTGACCTTCTTCTCAATGACTGGCGAACGCGTTCAAAAATCGCAGCCGTATTGCGAATTATTTCACATGATCCAATTATGCGATTCCATAAATTTTCAATACTTTCATTTGGAGTGGAATAAACCAAAGATTTTAGGTATCCCCAGAGAAAAAATCCAATGGATTCCAGTCTGGAGACCGAGGTGGTCAAGGTTGCGCTCCTGCTCGACCTATCTAACGATTCTGATAAACAGCATTTAAATGCATACGGATAGTTTGACTGTAATGTGCTGGAGCGCCGTCATGTATAAACCATATTTGGTTTCGGATCTGGAGTGGCACATCTTCCAGCAGTAGTGGTAGCTCCTCTTCGAGGAAATGGAAATGGTATGTATCACTAGTTAACCTGCCCGGCAAAAAGTGTGGCCCAATTAAGAAGTCGTTGATTCCAATGCATATGTTTAGCGAAAATCGATGTTGATGACGAGTTGTTATTATTGCGTGCGGGTTTTGTTCTGCCGGAACATGATTATTATGAAAATTTGTTATGGCTGTCTCGGAGAAATTAGTTTCATCAGTAAAAAAGCACTTGTGCAAAA